>CM047813.1:107099060-107566709 GCA_026214975.1 Gentiana macrophylla | reverse complement strand
TGATCGGCTAAAATCGGGTGTCCAATCTTACCGGCAAGTGTACCGGTCGAATTGTAGTCTTGTCTCGTGAATCGAGATCGTATCCTCAGGGAAAATGAAAATATAATTTAAAATGTAGTTAAACACTAGTTAGCTATTATTATCTTGATCTAAGTCGCAATTTTACTAATTAGAGTTATTCATATGCTAAATAAGTAGATATTTATATAGATATGATACCAATATAATAGATAAAAAGAACTAACCAAGACAATGTAATTGAATTATGATCTCTTTAGTTCAATGGATGTGATCAAACTTTTGTTTTAAAGTGTCATTAATTACGTGAAACGGTATACTCCTCGCCTAACAAATTCCTCATACGAAAGTGCACGAATTCGCTCTATGCCTCCTCCTTGGTAAAACCGTAATTAAACCTAATGATTTGACATGATAATCTCTCGAGTATAAATATTCTATCCCTGGATAAGAAAGAGGGTTCCGCTTTGTCGACGGCCAATTTTACCTTCCGCCTTTCTACCCTTTCTCATACCCTAACGCCTCTCGGGTCGCTTCATGATTAGGTTATGGTTTCGTCCATATCAAGTTAATTACGCCAATACTGCACTATCAATTAGTTCAAGTAGAAAGAGATTCATCATATTCAATTTTTAATCATATTTTAGTATAGTCATCATCCATTTCCTAAAAGAGAGACATATTTTAATTACATGTCTTGGCTAGTTGTATAATTAGCCTACATACATTATTACTATTATATAAAATTGTACAAAAACAACAAAGATAATAACCATAGAATATTACCGATTACAATTGTTGAAGAGTCATTCTCCGAATGTAACAACAAAGTTGATGAAATCAATAATCTTCAATAATTATTCTAGCTATTACAAAATTACTACTACTACTTTTATGGCGTAATGCTCATCAAATAATATTTACAGAGAGTAGATAAGAAATTATGTTGTAGATATATATATTGGTACGCTTTTTTTTCTCACTTCATAAACGAGGTATTTATAGGTCGTGATTTCAGTCCGTGTACGCTGAGACTGATTCGCGCGTGGCGCCGGTTAATCAATTCGAAAGTGCTCAGGTCGACGCATACGGGTAAATATGGGTTAATTATCGAATAATCCGGCGTGGACCGGCTTGATCCGCCCGCGCCAGTTTGTCTCGCCACTTGATCGATTATTATAATTTGATTCCGATTCTTCTACTTTGTATCACATAATACCGTGATAATTCAAAAACAACAAAACCACGTGTAAATTTGATAACAAAAGTTATAATTTGTATTAAGTTATCTATTTATACTTATTAGATTTTTATATGTTATTTCACTATCTTTTAAGATATTTAGATAAAATTAATCAATAATATGTATAAAATGCGATAAATATTTGTTATAAATTTAACATATATCAACTACTCCCTACTTAGCTTTTGATCGCCCTCTAACAAAATAAGCGATGATAATAAAAAAATCATAATAAAACAATATAATTTAATTAGACTAAATTTCTAATTTTTAATAACGATGTTTGTCAATATTATGATTATATTAATTTTTCTATCTAAGATTGTTTAAGAAGATAAAAAGTGTGTATAACTTAATAAATTAGTTATAAAATATTATCTCAATGAAATTCTACATAAATTACTTAATAAATAAAACAAAATACTTAGAATAACTTTGTAATCGCCACTATACGAATTATCGGAATCAAGGACTAAGTCAAGTAGTTGGCAAAATTGGCTTATAACGCTCGTGCTCGTGGTGTTTGGCTAATCGAAAGGATAACAAAGTGGAAAATCGTAAGATGTAAGCAAGTCGCACGTATTTACACCTTCATCTTTTGATCAAAAATACCTTGATTAGTAATATCCTCGACATCGATTTCAAAATCAAATATATATATATATATATATATATATATATATATATATATATATATATATATATATATATATATATATTCTTATTATTAGAATAATGACATACATATCCGAACTCATTATCGTAATCGACTATTTTTCAAGTGTCATGAGGTGAGAACAAAATATATCGATTCTAACTATTCCAATTTTCTCTTTTCTAGAGAATAACAAAGATTTCCTTCCGAATAATTATTTATTCCAATCTCAAAGATACACCATTATTGAATTTCGATGTCGCCACCGCTTATCCATAAGCACATACCGAACTTTATGCGGATTCCAAGGAAACGAGACCAATTTAAGTTAAGGGTTGGTTTTTTCTAGTTAATCATAATGGCTAATTTCGAGTGGCGCCTCGATCACTCTACAAGGTCGAAAGGGGACAAAATTGGAAATTATGTTCGGGCAGGCTATTTGGCTCTAGTTAGTCAAAGTAATGCCAAAAATCTCATCATTCCTAATCCGATTCCAATTTCATACTTGTCTTGAAACTAAAATTATTCTAAAATTTCATTATAATTATAAGTAATTTTGTTCAATTTCATAAAAAATATTTCATAATATTTATCTATATATACATGCTTAAATTCTTCTTAAAATCTAAAATAGATATAAATAATATAGAAATAATATATCAAGTTTATGTTACTTAATTAAAATTTATTCTATCAAAATATATTATTTTTATTATAATGTTTATATATTATTTCCTTTATTTTCTTGAGGATAATTAAACTAAGTGTATAAGTATTTGATATATTAACTTCATTTTATTTACTAACTCTACTCCCCACTTATGAATCGTCATCATCTCCGATGATAAATGAGTGAAAAGTCGGTAGAAAATAAAATGAATGCTTTTAATTTAGGTGATACGAGTTTTTCTTATGAATTATTTGTTTAGAAAGGAAAAGAGTACATAAAAGGATAACATTTGCGTAAAAGGAAATATTATTATTACACAAAATATAAGGACATAATTAAACAAACCGACACTCAAAGGAAATTTTAATCAAAACAATCAAAATACACTTAAAAACTCAAAACATCTTATTCCAACTACTAAACCAACCACTTAAACTCCTCGCCATCGCACACAGATGAAATTACCTCACATCTTTTCTCGTAGATGAACCACTTGGTACATCTACCGAAGCGCACTCTGTAAGAGGTTGACGGGAAGGAAAGATCTCATCCAATGCAGCTCGGGACTCCAAAGAAACGGATATGCATTCTAGAAATCAAAGAGGCAAATGGCATCGGTTGACGGAAATTTCGCTCACCGAGTGCAAAGTTGATGGCCGCTTTGTGAATCAGACTCCTACCAATAATAGCTCCAATCGTAATAGCATAAAGCAACAACATCTCATCATCGAAACCTCGAAAATCCAAAGTTGGAAAAACTCGCGAATTTATAAAATGTTTCTGTGTTCAAGATTTAGGAAGCAGAGTCAAGTGGACACAACATGATCACGGTTATAATTTGGAAAGAGAATTTGGAAAGCTTCGCACACTTATCTATAACACCATGAATCGTGGTCCAAATTCCACCGTGACTCATAATGACTATTTGGGGTAGTTTGGACAGTGAGGTATTTGAAAAGCTTGATATGATGATAAAAGGAGTGAATGGTACAATACAACCACGGACACGCATAAAACGTAGATTCTACGTAAATAGACTCGGACAGAGCCGCATAAAATTCTCTAACTATAGTGACATTGACCTTCCTCTAGTGTGTACGGACAAAACGATCCCATCCACCTCCTTCAATACGGAGAAATCCCCACCGATTCATCTTTCAAAGTTAAGACTCTTTTCTAGTAAAATAGGGACTCGACTAAAGTTAGATGTATAACGGACTTGAAATGCTTGTTATGGATAATCATTAGGATTGAAAATAAAGGTTGAATATCCGGTTTCATCATTTGGGTACAACTCTGGAGAGTAATCATAATCAAGGAGAAGAATGATTGGACATTTTGTACCGTGATATAAGAGAAAGAGAAAAAGGGAGAAGTGGTGTGATTTTAAGATAGCAAAGGTTGTTATTTATAGGTAAAAATTGAGCGTAAGAGGAAAAATTGTTTCAAAGGCCATAAATAGAATTTCCGCATAAATCGGTGTGTTCCGCCTACGCTGAATCTATTTAATTTCGCCAAATTAATTACCCTAAATGTAGTCACAGTCGGTGAGAGTCCGGCGTGAACTGGAATATACCGGCGTGACGCTGAATTCACTATTCACGGACAGTAGTCTAATTTGTGTGCTCATGGCCGTAATTTTAATAAATTTCAACACTTATACAATTAACAAGTTATTAAATCATCAATAAATTATTAGAACTCGGGAAATAATTTAAAAGTGCACTAACCATCGAGTGCAAAGAACCAAATCACAACGTAAAATTTCTAGTTCCAAAATAACACAATAAAAGGAAATAGTTATCAAAGTACAGATGTTTTTGAAATGATAAAAGTTTAAACAGCTTTATTCAAGTCTTCAAAATTCAAATCATGAGGTGGTTGTGGCATGGATTGAGTCGACATCGCTCCAAAGTCGGAAATCAAGTCGTGGTGTAGAATGGATCTCGCGAGCGCATGGTGGACATAGTAATCGAACTCTCGAATCCAAGCGATCCAAAACCGTAGTGATACCGAGACCAAGCGTAATCCGCAAATCCTCGAACAAAGAAATTGTGACACTGGAAACATACCACCCGACATACTAAATCGACCCAAGTTGTCTCGAGTGAAAGAGTGAGAGGTAGGAGGCGAAGGAATCGGCCGAACCTAAGTCGTAAGGTATATGGATCCGCTCGCATCGGCAGATCATCGACATCCGCTTCATAAGGTGGTCTCTAGACCTCTCATGAAAGCTCACGACCTCTAACTCCAACTCTAATATCATTCGCCCATCGCTCGACTCGCCAAATCCTAACACCATATTGGCCTGGCTTCGATCAATTGCACTTAGAATGGCGCCGACAGTGATAACCCGACTCGCACAGCCGCCTGTAAGATGAACCGAATAGGGGTGGGATTCGAGCACGAGGGGCTTGCCGACGCCGACGACGGTTAGGATCATTATAATCAAGTTTACCATCATGACGTGGGGCAAGTCTAGACCTATGATTGGGGTATCGCAGAGATGATTCTCACAACAGTAGGTCGACTCTCGCCATCGTGCACAACGCAGTAAATAAGATTCGAAATGGCATGTTTCCTGCGGAATACGAGCATGAGCAAAATCCCAAACCTTAGCAAAGATCAATTTACCTAAATTGACCGGAACATCATTTACTATCGCCTAAGTCAGAATGACATCATCCCTACCAAAGGACTCTAACATGGGTATGACATTATACCCCGTAAAATGCTTAATGGCTCTAACATCCTTAATACAACCCCCGTGATGCAAACCTATTATCAATCCAAGTCGCACTGGATCAAGGCTTGTTGAGCTTCATAAGCCTTAGCTTGTAAAACACTCGGCCGGATCAAACCTCAAATGTAATAGAAATCATCCTCATCAGAACCTCAGAATGGCATAAAAGGCATTTATGATCGATCGTAAAAGGAACGGTAGCATTTCTAAGAGACATGATGTCAAAGGCCATCATCTACATGTGTTCATAGGCGTAAATGATCGAATAAAATTCAAAGCAACCATCGTGGCATTAACAGTGGTCAACACGCCGACGGGCAATCTCCATCCATCCTCTATTCTCAAAAATTTCCTTCGCTCAGTCCTAAGGAAGTAAACTCAACACCACGCCTAACAACATCGAACACTTTGAAAATATCTATCATAAGTCGACACGGCAAATGGATCGGCAAGTGTTCCTAAAAGATATAGCCTCTTCGTCTGGTGTTAGAGGCCTAGGCTCATGCATGTGTACTAAGGTGGTATGTCGCTTTTCTCTTTTAGTACCCTTTTTACGAGAGGAAGACTCACCATCTACGAATGTGGTATCAACAACAACACAAAAATGAAAATAACAACAATTAACATTGAGAAAATTTAACATCAAATGATTAAAATGACATAATAAAATTATAAAATTGATAAATAATTATATTAGATGATTACCCGAATATGTGAGGTATGTAGAAAAGTAGGTGGGTGGCCGGAAAATATGTCACTACGGAGTTGTGTTTATGCCGCAAATCACTAAATTTTTGTGTAATGTATTAAATTTATAGTGTGTGTGGTAGAAGAGGTGTTAAAATAATAAATTTTTGAGGAGAAAGGAGGGGTTTATGTGTGGAGAGGTGGGGAGAAAAGGAAGGGTGGCTCAAAAAAAAAATATATATATATATATATATATATATATATATATATATATATATATAGAATATATATATATATATAAGTGGAGGAGAAGAAGAAGAAGAAAGAGAGAGAACCCGTAGTTAAGTTCAGTTCATTTAATTCCTACGCTGGTCTACACGCCGGTTTTTAAAACTGCTTTTTTTTTTTTTTTTTTTGTGTAATAATTTAAATTGTAAAATATTTTTATAAAATCACAAAATAAATTATTACGATTTTTTATAAAAGCTTTTTAAAGAAAATAATTTTGGTATGATAAATTTTTAATTATATCATATAAACCATATATGATATAAAATAAGTTTATCATAACATTTTTATGAAATCTTTGAAAATAAAATTCAATCTAATTCTACTCCTATCATCCTTAAATCTTCGAGATTTCTATAATAGCGGTCCATTAACCTAATTCCTAGGAATGATGCGTTTGAATTCTCTCTTTGTTGTCCATCGGGATTTTCGGATAACCACCTAGTCGTTCCCATCTTAATTACATTCAAACATTCATCCTGGATTTGGTTGTGCTTTCCCACATTTTCCATTATGTTCACTTTTGCCACAGATTCTACATCTCTTTAGAAATCTTGCCATTCTCTTTATAGCACTTCTTGATTTTCCATTACAAAGATCTCTTTCTCTGATTTTACTTATCAGTTCTTTATTCAAATTAAAAACTAAGGTTTCTATTTTAAAGGCAACATCTTTATCTAAACCTAATTTTAAAAGTAAAATAAAACTTCTATTCTATTTATAAAAGGCATTCCAGCTTCTTTTTACGCCTCACCCGGTAAAAGATTTAAACTAATTAAATTGCATAAAAAAGGTAAATAAGAAAGAGTGTACTGGATCACTTAGTTTGTGGTCGATAGCAAACGCTTTTTTTAATCTGTTGGAGGATCGCTAAGGTATATAACTTCTCTTGTTAGAGGTATTCCTTCTTCCTTTACTTAATAACTTCACTCTGTGGCCATTGGCTATAAAAGTCGTGGTATCCATCTCTGTTAATTCTACACCTCTCGACTTGTAGATTTTTGTTACTTCATATGGACTCGCCCATCTTGATTTAAGCTTACTCCGAAACCACTTCAAACGCGAATTATATAAGAGTACTCGATCACCTACATGAAACTCACGACGATAGATCCTCTTATCATGGAAAGTTTTCGTATGCCTTGAAGATTCGAAGCGCTTTATAAGCATCGAGACTTAAACTCATCCAGCTCGTTAATCAAGTAATCTATAATCACCAAAAACCTTTGGATCAAAATTTAGAAATTTAATAGCCCAAAAGGCTCGGTGTTCTAATTCAACAGGAGATGACAAGATTTACCAAAGACTAATTTATAGGAGAACAACCAATTGGTGTTTTAAAGGTCGTTTCTATATGCCCATAATGCATCATCTAATCTTTTCGCCAGCTTTTACGATTTGACTCTATAGTTTTTTCCACAATTCTTTTATTTCTCTATTAGATACTTCTACCCGCCCACTAGTTTGTGGATGATATGGTGTGCCAAGTTTATGTTTTACACCATACTTTTCAATTAATTTTGTAAATGGTCGGTTACAAAAATGTGATCCTTGGTCACTAATGATAGCCCCAGAGCGCCAAATCTCGTGAATATATTCTTTTAAGGAATTTTAACACTACTCTAGAATCATTAGTGGGAAGAGCTTCACTTTCTACCCATTTGGATACATAATCGACCATTACTAAGATGAATTTCTTACCAAACGACGGAGGAAAGGGGCCCATAAAATCAATACCCTGACATCAAACAATTCACATTCCAAAATAGGGTGAAGAGGCATCTCAGCTTTTTAGAGACATTTCCCATTTCTCGCATGATTCACAAACCCTTGCATAGTGGTGTGCATCTTATATAGAGTAGGCCAAGAAACCCACATTGCAAGACTTTGTAAGCGGTTTTCCACTCCTCCATGGTGGCCTCCACCTCACGATCATGGCAAAATGATAGTATACTCAAAATCTCATCATTGGGTACACATTTTCTAATTATACCATCCTAACATTTTCAAAAAGATCCGGTTTTTCCCAATAGTAAAATTTTAGATCATAAAAGAACTTTTTTTCTCTGTTGCCATGTCCAATGAGATGGAATATACTCCTGTGTAAAGTAATTAACAATATTACCGAACCATGGCGAGCTTTCCTTGGATAAATTACCGCTTTTAACCAGCTTGCATTCTTGGATGAGCATCAACCATGAGGAGTTGTTCATCCGAAATGAATCTTTGATCTCTTGTCTTCCTCCTTTTCTTTCTTCAAACTCCATACGACTCAAATGGTCTGCCACTAAGTTCTCACTGCCCTTTTTATCTTTAATTTCAATGTCAAATTCTTGAAGTAACAGAATCCATCTAAGAAGACGAGGCTTTGCATCTTTCTTTTTTAACAAGTATTTTAATGCCGAATGATCAGTATAAACAATTACTTTAGAACCAATGAGATACGATCGAAATTTGTCTAAGGCAAAGATCACAGCCAGCAGTTCCTTTTCTGTGGTGGCGTAGTTAAGTTGGGCTGTGTTTAAAGTATGGGATGCATAGTAGATTGCCTTAAGTACTTTGTTATGGCGTTGACCTAGAACAGCTCCGACTGCCAGATCACTAGCATCACACATAAGTTCAAACGGTAAGTTCCAGTCTGGTGCTACTAGTACTGGTGCAGTTACCAATCGTGCTTTCAAAGCTTCAAATGCTTCCATACATTTGTCATCAAACTTAAATGGTACTTCTTTTTCAAGCAAATGACTGAGAGGTTTCGCTATGCGTGAAAAATCTGCAATAAATCTTCTATAGAAACCCGCATGTCCAAGAAATCCTCTCAGAGTTTTCAGATTTACTGGTGGAGGTAACTTTTTGATTACTTCAACTTTGGCTTTATCTACCTCAACACCTTCTTCAGAAATTCGATGAGCTAGAACAATACCATCTGATACCATTAGATGACATTTTTCCCAATTTAAAACTAGGTTTGTGTCTTCACAAATGCTTAAGTACACGTCTAAGTGTGTAAGACATTCTTCAAAAGAATCTCCAAAACGCTAAAGTCATCCATAAAGATTTCCAAAACTTTTCTACCATATCTGAAAATATTGCCATCATGCATCTCTCAAACGTAGTCTGTGCGTTACATAATCCAAACGGCATTCTTTTATAAGCAAAAGTTCCATATGGACATGTAAAAGTTGTTTTCTCTATCTCCTCACGCAATAAATATCTCAGAATAACTCGAATAACTATCCAAGAAACAATAAATTTATGTCCACTTAACCGCTCCAACATTTGTAACGATGAACGGAAGTGGATGATGGTCTTTCTTGGTATGCTCATTTAGTTTTATGGAAATCGATACACATTCTATATCCCGTGACTTCCTTGTTGGAATCCATTCATGTTTATCATTTTCCTTTATCGTGAATCCGCCTTTTAGGCACTACTTGGGTGGGACTTACCCACTCATCGTCGGATACGGGAAAGATTATTCCCATTTCTAGGAGCTTAATAACCTCTTTCTTAATTACTTGTTGCATATTCGGGTTGAGACGGCGTTGTGGTTGGATACATGGTTTGGCTTCTTCATTCAGATGATCTTGTGTACACAAATCTCGTGACTTATTCTCTGAATATCTCGCCACCGTCCATCCAAACGCTTTCTTATGTTGTCTTAACATTCTTAACAATCGATCTTCCCGTGACTTGGTTAATGATGATGAAATAATAACAGAAGCAAGTTATCGATTTCAAGAAAGGCATATTTGAGATTTGAAGGAGAGGTTTTAATTCCGCATTTCTTGGTGGCTCTTCTACCAAGGTTTCAATCGGGTCCATTCATTTCTAAATCTAAATAATGGTGCCAAGGACGCTTCTCAAAAGAACTTCCGTGTCGAGATAAAAATGATTTCTTTCATTTCTTGGTTGTCTCCTTCATAGATAGATAAGGCTAAACATTCTTCGAGCTTATCTTCAAAATTCTTTGATTCAAGATCGCTCATATACATAAGATATGCTTTCTATGAATGAAAATGATTCTAGCGATTTGTATGGATGCTTCATAGCCTTAAAGATATTAAAGGTGACTTCATCTTCATTGACTCTTAAAATTAATTCGCCTTTGGACATCGATAAGAGTTCTTCCCAGTAGCTAGAAATGGTCGACCTAGAATAAGAGGCGCTAAAATCCTTCTTCCATTTCCATGACTACAAAGTCAACTGGAAAGTAAAACTTATCTATCTTAACCAATACATCTTCGATAACTCCTTTAGGACGTTTAATAGATCTATCTGCCATCTGGAGAGTCATCTCGGTGTTTTTAAGTTTTCCTATTCCGAGTTTCCTATAATCCTCATATGACATAAGATTAATGCTAGCTCCGAGATCACAGAGAGTACCTTTTAAACAAAAAACCCCAATCTCATGGGATGGTAAAACTACCTCGGTCTTTTAGTTTAGGAGGAAGCTTGTGCTATAATACCGCTGGAGCATTCCTCATTAAGGCAGATGTTCTCATATTCTTCTAAACGTTTTTTGTTTGACAGAATATCCTTAAGAAACTTGCCGTAAGTAGGCATATTGATTAGTGCTTCTATGACAGAATATTGACATTCGGATGAATTTAAATGTATCAAGGAAACGTGCATACTTTTTATCCGCTTTCAACTTTTTAATTTGATCCTTGGGTGGGTAAGGTAAAGACTCGAGATCAATTAATTTATGGGTTGAGAGTTATGCTTTCCTTACCTTTTTCCTTAGATAGTGATGCCTCCTTAAATGTTTGAGCATCCGTGGTCTCCATGTGTCATGATCTCGCACTATCTTCTTTGCAATTTGTTCCAAATCCGTCTTTACTTGTTCTGTTGGGGTATTGCTACTCCCTATTTGGTCTCAGATTTTATCAAGAATTTCATCCTTTCTAACATGTTCATTGAACAAGGTCCGTAGATCGCTAGCCCTTGGATTTTTCAAGATTCTCGGACTTTGATCCATTCTTCTTTTTCTATTCCGGTTTCAACATGATCATTACGATTTAAGAAATCACCAATGATTTCTTCTTCTTCTTCATCAATTCTAGTTCGCCCTTGCTTTCCTTTTCGAATTTATCGTCCAAATCATCTTCTACTTCATTGTTTCACGAGTTTTCTACTCCATTACTTCCACATATCTTTTCGCTTCGGGTAATAATAAAGATTCACCTCTCTTGGGTTTCTTTCAAGATTATTAGGTAATCCTCCCGGAGGTCTACTGCTTTTTCGCTCTCCTTCTACTCAAGTGATCTTCCATATTACGCATCGATGCTTCTATAGTTCTCATTCTCGTGTCATGCCCACTCATGGATGTTTTCAAAGTACTCATATCCTTAGTGATGCTTCCTACGAAGTCATCATGGTTTCCATATTCGAGCTTGGGTAGACATCACACCCATCATATTTTCCATTAATTTTTCCCATTTGTCAACTCCTTCTACGGATCGAGTTGAACTTTGAGTAATCGTATACTTTGCGTGGTGTGTTGTGGGTATAACTGGGTGGTGATTGATGGTTTTGATTCGATGAATTTCCTGGTAACTTTGGTTTTGACTATTGTATGAGGTTTTGTATTGAGTCGGGTAGGTGGTTGTCCCCGCTACTTGGGTTTTCCGCCCAACGAAAGGTAGGATGGTCTCTTTTAATGGCATTGAATGAATTTGAATAAGCATTATTCAGATTCCTATGTTGTTGTAGGAAACTTACTTCTTCCCTAGAATATTCTTCGGATTCTTCTATTCCCATGTCATTATTTCTCATACCATCATTCGAATATTCATTTAATAACTTCCCTTCTGAGCCAGAATTCTTGTTTCCTTGTAAGCCATCAAACTTTCTACTATGATTTTCCAGATGTGTTAAAACTTCTGAGTTTGATGTAGATTCACCTACAAATGCTACTTTTCTCGTACTAGAACCGGTTTCCCACATTCGGTTATTCTTAGAAATTTTTTCAATAGCATCATAGACAACTTGAGCTTCACTCATCATTAAAGAGCCTCCACATGCGTGATCAACATCAGCACGTGAATCCTTTCTCAATTTTCGACAGAAAAGTTGAATTTGCATGTCAAGAGAGTAACCATGATCGGGACAAGCTCTTAACAACTTTTTAAATCTTTCCCACGCATTTCCAAGTGTTTCCTCGGATCCTTGTCTAAAATTTGCAATTTCGACCTTTAATTCCAAATTCCTACCTGGAGTGAAATATTGTTTTAGAAACTCAGTTTGAATGTCGTGCCGCCTTGTCAACGAATGATGTGGGAGCGACATAAACCAGATCTCTAGCCCTTCCTTTCAATGAAAAAGGAAACATTGACATCCTTGTCAACTCACGACGAGCACACTTGGCTCTTGGCAAAGTGTTGCACAATTCTTCAAAAGATATAGGTGATGATGCGGATCTTCGTCATCTTCACCAAGAAATTGAGCTCGTGTGTCAATCAAACCAAAAAGGTGGGATTTTATTTCAAAGTTATTTGCTCCATCATTAGGTAAACGAATTGGATTGTTAGTTTCATTTCTTCTCAAAGTCTGATCACAAATCGGTCTTGGGTTTGGTGGGTTATTATGATGATTATTATTCTGATTTCGGTTCTGGTTATTCCGATTATTGGGATTCTGGTTATTGAGATGTGGTGGTGGTGGAGGATTTTGTAACGGTGGATTAAGATTATTGAGGTTTTGTCCATGTCCTTGGGCATGAACAAGCCCTTGTTCAGGTGGTGTTTCTTCACCGCCTCGCCATTCCTGCACCTCGAGTTGATGATTCTCGGGAGATACACCTCCAAGATGTCCTTGGTGGTTTGGCCACGTCGATTTTCTCCTCTTAACTGTCTTTCATAAGTATTTATATCGGGCTTATAAGGAGTAAGTGGGGCCTTACCGCTTCGGGTCATCAACTACAAAAATAGAAAATAACACGAAAACAGTAAAAGTGGCTACTTACCAATGAGGTAAGTACCAAAAAAAACAAAAGTAGAAATGAGATTACGAAAAGTGTTGACTTATTCTCAAGAGTTTTGAGCTAATACAAGTAGTAACCATAGACATAATAAATTAACGCCGCTTTCCTCGCAACGGCGCCAAAAACTTGATCGGCTAAAACTGGGTGTCCAATCTTACCGGCAGTGTACCGGGTCGAATTGTAGTCTAGTCTGGTGAATCGAGATCGTATCCCTCAGGGAAAATGAAAATGTAATTTAAAATGTAGTTAAACACTAGTTAGCTATTATTATCTTGATCTAAGTCGCAATTCTTACTAATTAGAGTTATTCATATGCTAAATAAGTAGATATTTATATAGATATAGATACCAATATAATAGATAAAAAAGAACTAACCAAGACAATGTAATTGAATTATGATCTCTTTTAGTTCAATGGATGTGATCAAACTTCTTGTTTTAAAGTGTCATTAATTATGTGAAACGGTATACTCCTCGCCTAACAAATTCCCCTCATAATGAGTGCAATTAATTCGCTCTATGCCTCCTCCTTGGTAAAACCGTAATTAAACCTAATGATTTGACATGATAATCTCTCGAGTATAAATATTCTATCCTGGATAAGAAAAGGGTTCCGTTTGTCGACGGCCAATTTTACCTTCCAGTCTTTCTACCCTTTTCATACCCTAACGCCTGCGGTCGAGTTCATGATTAGGTTATGGTTCGTCCATATGGTTAATTACGTCAATACTGCACTATCAATTAGTTCAAGTAGAAAGAGATTCATCATATTCAATTTTTAATCATATTTTAGTATAGTCATCATCCATTTCCCTAAAAGAGAGACATATTTTAATTACATGTCTTGGCTAGTTGTATAATTAGCCTACATACATTATTACTATTATATAAAATTGTACAAAAACAACAAAGATAATAACCATAGAATATTACCGATTACAATTGTTGAAGAGCTTCGTCCTCTGAATGTAACAACAGTGATGAAATCAACAATCTTCAATAATTATTCTAGCTATTACAAAATTACTACTACTACTTTTATGGCAGAATGCCTACTGAAATAATATTTACAGAGAGTAGATAAGAAGTTATGTTAGAGATATATATATTGGTACGGTTTTTCTCACTTCATAAATGAGGTATTTATAGGCCGTGATTTCAGTCCGCGACGCCGAGACTGATCGGCGTGCGCGCGGGTTAATCGAATTTGAGTGCTCGTGTCGACGCATACATGGGGTAACATGGGTTAATTATCGAATAATCCGCGTGGATCGGCTTGATCCGCCCGCGCTGGTTTGTCTCGCCACTTGATCGATTATTATAATTTGATTCCGATTCTTCTACTTTGTATCACATAATACCCGTGATAATTCAAAAACAACAAAACCATTGTGTAAATCGATAACAAAAGTTATAATTTGTATTAAGTTATCTATTTATACTTATTAGATTTTTATATGTTATTTCACTATCTTTTAAGATATTTAGATAAAATTAATCAATAATATGTATAAAATGCGATAAATATTTGTTATAAATTTAACATATATCAGCGGACGACGAGCTGAGGGGAGAGCAGATCGGCCACCAAGTGCTTCGTGTTGCCCTGTAGTTGACGTGCTAAAGGCTTTGTTGATCGACGCCTGTTGCCTAGCCAATGATAAGAATCGTAATGGTATGAGGCGGGCTAGATTATGTCCGGCCCAGTTTGAGGACCCTATTCGTTATTGGGCCGAGGACCCTATTCGTTATTGGTCCTACGTACAGGCCCAATGTGAATCCACGGGCTCTTTTCCGGGCTTGACGTGTCAGGTGTGAAGGGCATTTTGATAAATGTACTTTATACTTACGCCAAGATATTCGGAAGTCTATCGAGTCACACACATATGAACTTCTAAATGAATTAAACTATGATTATAGTGATAGCCAAATAAGGAATATTTTTAAGAGGTTAATAAGGAATTATTTATCCTGACTATAGAGTGTTATGGTGATAAATTAATATAGTGGTATTTATTAATTATAAATAAATAATATAAGTTATTAATTATGTTGATTAATTAAATATTCACAATATATAAGTGTATATACATACATATATATATATATATATATATATATATATATATATATATATATATATATATATACATATATATATATATATATATATATATATATATATATGTATATGTATATATATGTATATGTATATATATATATATATATACATATATATATATGTACAGGCATATATATATATATATATATATATATATATATATATATATATATATATATATATATATATATATATATATATATATATATATATATATACAGGTATATATATATATATACATACATACATATATATATATATATATATATATATATATATATATATATATATATATATATATATATATATATATATAGAGGTATGTATGTATGATACATGTGTATTTTGAAATTTGATTAATGGATTATTTAATATAACACATTAATTAAGGGATAGATCAATTAAGAAAATTTTATTTTCATTAATTCCATATTTTATCGGGAAAATATGTTCTTTATCTTCACTCAACTCTAGAAGCTGCTCCAAGGGTTTTAGGAGGCAAAGTGGCGCCACATTCTACTATATAAAGGAATATGTGCCATGTTTCTTTTGTATTACATAATTGCATAAGAGTTATTTTACTAGAAAATAATTGATAGCT
Source organism: Gentiana macrophylla (assembly GCA_026214975.1). Classification (NCBI taxonomy): domain Eukaryota; kingdom Viridiplantae; phylum Streptophyta; class Magnoliopsida; order Gentianales; family Gentianaceae; genus Gentiana; species Gentiana macrophylla. The sequence goes on along the minus strand of CM047813.1, from coordinate 107,550,697 downwards.
TTTAGAGAGAGAGGAAAATTGGTCTAAGAACTGTGTTTTTCCAAAATCAATCCAAGCAAGGGTTCAGCAGGAGGTTCGTGACCGATCAACGATAGAGGCCGAACACTTGGCGGCTTCGTGCACAAACAACAACCGTAGACAAAGCGACGATTGTTCTAAGATCATTCTAGTATGAATTCTATCTACATCTTATTTGTTTATTACTTAAGCAAAAATTGATCATGGATAAAAAGGAAATCAAATTTTAAATTTCACAGCATTCTCGCGTTGATTTCCTTACAATGGTATTAGAGCGGTCTTCGAATTAAGCAATAAGCATGATTTAATTTGCAATGTAATTAAATGATTTTAATCGAAATAAAATTAACGGTTAATTTTAAACGATTTTAATTTTAATTTTAATTAATAAGAACTATTCTAAAAATAAATCAAATTAAAATTAAGTCTCTTTTATTTCTTTTCTTTTGATTCCTAATCAAAAGGGATGCCTTTGGTTTCCTAAACCAAAAGACATCCACCTTGGCCCTTTCCAAAATCAAAATTTTGAATAGGGCCTAGGCCAAGGCCTTTTCCAAAATCAAATATTTTGAAAAGGGCATAGGCCTATTTCAAACAAAATTTGGAATGACCTAGATTATTTAAAGGCAAATCATATTTACCAAATAATGCCATGTGGCATCCCAATGGTCCAAACTATTTGAACCATTAGTTAGCCACATAACATTAACTTTAATAAAAGAAGAATTATCAATCACAACTATGAACCATATAGAAACACAAATACACAAAACAAAAATTTGGAGATCCACTACCTTTGACCAGTCAATCGACGCCGGCAGCAGGTTGCCCTACCGCCGCCACAAATTGGCCGAGCACCACCCGATCTGCTTTTTTTTCTTCTTTTCGTGTGTCGTTTTACGAATAAAAAATCTTTCATCTTTTAATTACGTGATTTAAACGATAAAAGTAACTACGCAATTAACATGCTTATTGCTTAAGCTCGAAGCTCGCTCCGATACCACTGTTAGGAATTCTACGAGGGAATGCAGCGGAATTCAAAAATTTATTTCTTTTAACCTGGATCGAATTCGTTAAGCAATAAACAAATAAGCTAGTAGATGGTGGTTACCTTGGTTGATCTAAAAGATCGACGCTTTGACCGTCTAAGGAGAGTAGTGGTGCATGGAGCCGCCCAAGCGTTCGGCCACTACCGATAGTCCACACGAACAACCCGCCGGAATCCACCATTGGATTGCTACTAGAAAAATCCGGTTGCTAGACCGGCCTTTTTTCTCTCTAACTCTCTCTAAGAAGCTCTATTTTTCACAAGAACTATTAGCTCTTGAAATTGTGTTGTACAAAAGAGCTAGCCAACCTTTTTTTATATAGGTGTAGGTGGCGCCCCAATGCTCCTAATCTGATTAGGAGAAGCTTCCTAAAAGATAGATGAAAGAGAAAAACATTTTTCCCAATAAAATAAGGAAAATACCTTTGATTGATTTATTTCATTGAATATTCAATATCTTATATTAAATATATTTCCAAGATATATTGACAATATCTTATATTTAATATATCTTTTATTATATTACCATAAATCAATTTACATATTTGTGCAAATCTATACACATTAATAGCTAATATTAATATATGCCATAATTGACTAACTTGCAAAGTCCTTGTGTATCAATATACACTAAAAGGTGTGCATCAAATATATATGTAAATATATATCTAATTAGTCAACATGATTAATATAATATAATACTATTAATTAAATTGCACAATCCAAGTGTATCTTATACTCATGAAATATGCGCCCTTTTGACCAACAAATTGGCTTCGGAATATTCTTTAATTAATCAATATAATTAATATCTTGTATTTAATTTATTCATAATAAAATACCACCATATTAATTTACCACTATAACCTTTATAGTATCAGATAAATTCTTTCCTTATTTGGTCATCAACTATAACCACATTTTAATCCGGCTAGATGTTCTTATGTGTATGACCCGATAGGCTTTCGAATATGTTGGCCAGATACACAAAGTGCAAATTACTTAAAATACCCTTCATGCCTAACGATCACGGGATAGCGTCTTGCAACACACCGTGACCCCCAATCATTGAAAGAGTCAAATGCAATGACTACTACCTTTCATGTGAAACAGTTACGGTGTAAATAGAATCATATCGCTGTAATAATATCCATACGGTCGTTCGTCGAGTGTCAAACATCAATGACTGTATCTTATAATCTGGATATCATACTCTCTCGAAGTAACTCATTTACTTCCACTTTGCAAAGATTCACGAGAGTAAGACATTCGTTATAAGAAGGCCCTTTCGGATATTCACCCTACAATAGGGTACGCGATTCCCAGACGACCAAACATGTATACTCCACAGTATCACACCCAATCACTACCGCATGATCGCCCCGTGGCTAGGGGAAACCTCAATAGTGTCAAAGCATGACAATCCATACTGTGATGCCATGTAGACTCCGGTCCTAAGGATAATTACACAACCGCCACATAGTGTGACACTTAACAGTGTAAGTGGGTCAGTCTAACGTACGCATTCTCTAATACATATCCACGTACAGTCCAAATGTCTCTACACTTCGATAGACGAGATATATCCCTGCCCTTAAAGACAAAAGACATCTAATACGTGCTAGACGGTTCATACTATCTGATAACGCTCTAAATGGTACCAATAATTATACATTTATTCACCCCGAATTCTGCTCAAGAGAGGATAAATAGGCTCATTATTATATGGAAAATATGTTAAATGCTATGTGAGTGTTTCCAGGATCGTAATCCTGCATCTATGCTATTTTCCCGAAGATTTGGTACTGTTTTGTCTCGTTTTGCATGTTTTATAGGATGTACCGAATCTAGAGCATTGGAGAATGGATCTGGACCGAAAGAATGCATTGGGCTGAGTAATTGAAGTCCAAAAGAAGCTCTTCAAGAAAAAGCGAGAAAAGTAGGCCCGGTAACCCGAAGGCTAGGCCCGGTAAACCAGCGACTTGTTCGACATGAAACTGATTCTGCCGTATTATCTAGGTCGGTTAGCGTTTTAGAGAGTCATAAGTCGGTCATTGTATCTATATAAGGCCGCATTAGCTGATTATTGTATAAGCACTCAATTATATTCAATTTTTTTATACAAATTTGATGAAATAAAGTTTTCTTGAGCTTTGGAGAGTTGTTTTTGGTTTCCTCCCTTCTTCCATCATCTCTAGCTTGAGTAGATCGAGCTAGATCTCCATTGTTGAAGGTATGAAGGTTTGAACGTTCCTTTATTGTCTTCAATATGGTAGATATGTTCGTATTTATGTGTTTTAGTTAATCTGCATGTTTAAAGACCCCATAATTTACTTATTTTAATCGTATTGAGCAATGTAGAACCAGAAATTAGAAAAAGATGACCTCGGTAACCCGGCGGTCTATACCGGTTTACCGAGGCAATATTTAGAAAACCTAAAGCGGGATTCACTACGCCCACGTTGATCGGCGTGTTTAGTTAACGATGAGGTTAGATCCGCCAATCGCTTATTGTAATCATAAATTAACATGAAGGATTTGTTAGTGAAGTGTTAATTAGGACATAGTCTAGAATGGACCCAAGAGCGTCTTTGGTCAATGTCGATAATTTGTCTAAGCGGGTTAGCGGTATGAGTTAGCGCTCAATATCGGCAGTTCTAGTTCTTTATGTATGGGCTATTACGGACCAATTAAGAAGGGTAGCTTGCGTATAGATTGTATACTGCCATTGTCGGAGTAGATAGGAGTAGGAATTGCACCCGTAGCTAATAATGATAATTAAAACGAAAGCTCTCGATTAATCTAAGGAAATTATATGGGGAAGTAAATATAACGATTAACTAATCCAAGTTAGTAGATCGGTGAGGAGAGGGAGAGGAATACCATGTTTGTTTTCTTTTATGTTATTGTTTGTCAATGACCGCCTCTATGTTGTTTTTTAATTAGGTTAGAATCGTTTATACTTATAGTTGCATTGTCTCTGTGGGATCGACCTTGACTTGCATTTACTATACTACGATGTACCTAGTATTCTTGCTAGTAATATTGACGTTAGTGACTTACACGTGATCACTATCAATGCCCCGTTTAATAGTACATCAGCCTAGAGACATTTAAGTATCAAACTAATTAAAGTGATTAGAGATCTCATCAACCATAATCGCCTATCATGGTTTCTCTATCACAGTTTAATACTAAGGACGTTATCATATAACAATTCATAATTGGTTCTTTAAAAGAACAAGTATATGACAACAGAAAAGCCATTTAATATATGTATAAACATAAAGAAATAGTAGAAATGATCTGACCCAGTCGGATCCGGTCCAACCCGATTGGGTTTAGGACACTATTTCAACAATATCTTGTAGTGCATTGTGAATGACATGTTCTTCTTGTTTGCATCTTATGTAGTTAATTCTCTTTGCTTGTTCTTGTTGCTATTCTTGTGTTTGATTTGACACCCAACACTTGCACACGCTCTTAGATGAGATCGAGAGAAGATTCTTTGTTTGGGAAAAAGGGCAAAGAGACCGATAGGTAAAATTTACCTTAACCAGAATTTGATTTCTTATTGGGGTGAGTAGTTTATTCTATGCAACCGAGAGCTTAATCATGTTAATCTGATAGAATCTCATCGAGGTGAGGACGTGGGAGAGTCATAGAGTGATTAATGAGCACCTGACATGGTTGATCCCTAAATTATAAGGGTTGCACCATCAATCATAGCAAAAGATCATTATTGGATGGTTGGAAGGCTAATGTCATTCTAATAAATAAAAAAAAAAGGAGATAATCACTTGAACTCACAGTGTCTTGGCTATTTCATTGTTTTGATTGTCTTGAATCATTCTTACATTTTTTTTTTGCAATTGTTGACTTGGACCAAGAGAATACAATCACTCAGTACTTGATGAGAGACAAATTGTCGCTCATTATTATGACATTTTACCCCATTTCTGATACCACTTTGAGCATTATTGTACCAATTCAAGTCATTAATTGCTTATTTTCATCCAAATGTGTAGATAGTAATTATTATATAAAATATCATGTTGTGATAGTTTTGTACCGGTTATAGTAACCGGAGCGTCGTGTCGGGTTTACGCTTGGTATTTTGGTGATTTATTGCAGGATTATAGGTTGACCAAGACCCTGATGGACGACATGTGTTGAGCCTAAAACTCATCTTTTGAGGGCTAGAAGATTATGCCGAAGCTATCGAGTTCAAACGGATCAATTGTCCTTAGTGCTTCTACCATAGCCTATCTTCAACGGACTTTTGACCCCACTTATATGCATTTTATGGAGAATACTTCTTCATGAGAGTTTTATATCAAGAAATGATATTTTCAACGCATCTTGAATCACATCAATTGGAGGTCTACAACTCAAGTTATGTCCATTTTACTGAGATGCTGTGAAGACCGGCACATGCCGGATCTTTTGCGGCGTACGTCGAATGTCACAGAAAGCTGTCAGAGTTAGTTATTCCAGTGCGTCGGATCTTTTGCGGTATACGCCGAATGTCGCAGAAAGCAGAATTCAGCATATAAACATCATTCGGATCGAATTTTCCCCAATTATCGGCCCCCAACTTCATCTTCATCACCTCCACTCTCCTTGAAGGCACCTCCACCTTCCATGGGCCCTCCTAGCCAACTTATAAGTAAAATTAACTCCTGATTTTGATTGTAATAATTAAGGATTCTTAGCTAACTTCTACTACTTTGCTTGGAGTTAAAAATACATTAGTGTGTTGACTCCATTGGAGGTTTTAGAAGCTTGGATGAAGAACATCAATTTTGAGTTCTTGCTTGTAATTGGTAACTCTTAATCTTTATTTTGATTCAAGTGTTCTTATGATTATGAATGTTAATTTTGACAAATATGTTTTTCGCAGCATGCAAAATGCTTAATGGCAGCGCTCAACGCACGCTGCAAAGTTAGGTGCCGCTAAAAGTAGAAAGCAATTGCGGCTTACAAAGAGCGTTGTGGTTGTATTTATGGCAGCTTACCAAGCACGCTGCAGTTATAATTATGGCAGCTAACAAAGCACGCTGCGGTTGTATTTACAGCAGCTTACGATGCATGTTGCTGTTGTATTTATGGCTGCTTATTATACACGCCGTTAAAGTGATGTTGAATATTTTTTATGCTCGTTGTTAATAATTATATCAACAACATATTAACCTTGCTGCACACCAAAAAGGTTTAGAATGCCATTGATGATTTTTCTAAAAGTATTTATGCACTCACACAACATTATATAGCTAAATATATGAGTACTCAAAATCTAATACGAACCTCCAATGTATAGCTCAAATTGCAGTTCTAAAATCTAATGACAACCATTTACATAGTATCAAAATCTTACATGAACAGTCAAGTACAACAAAAATCACAACACCTAGAAAGAAACTCTTACTTAACACAATCAATGTTTTCAAACGAAGTCATAAACTTTGTCAAACAAAAGAAACAGAAACTACATATACATATCAGTCATCAAGAACGATGAGTTATGATAACATTGTGATCGTACTTCCCGTAGATGCTCAAGGAGAAACATTTTATCATCCGGTAGAATCACTATCAAAATGGATGTCTGAAAATAGATGTCATGCACCTTAACTTTAGGATCGGTAGATGCAATTAGGACTCCACCAACCGACAAGTGAAGAAGTTTAAAATTTCTTGATTTGAATCAGTATATAAACATCACACTAAGAATAGTCATTCTGAATGCTAAAAAATTAATATATTCACAACAATTAGTCTCCTAAAGAAAAACAATTACTAAATGAAACTATAAAAATAAATGACAAGGTAGTTTGAGTAAAGCCATGAGAACATTAAAAGTTCATGGGTAATGCAAAATGTGGTGATATTGAGAAGATGGTGAATGGGAGAAGTTGAACACATGAGCCATGTCGTGTTAAAAACGACCAACTATACAAGATTTCATCAATAGTTCTCACTTTCTTTGGACTAAATATACTTTCTAAGTTTGGTCCATTGACTCCATTTGCTCCAAAAAAAAAAAAGTTTGGTCCATTTACGGCGTGCATATATTTCCACAGGATGTATGTGAAACTTTTAGAACACATGCAAATTCACTTTTATTAAAACTCGAAATCCGTGAAAAGAGAGACAGTAAATTCGGTGATCAATGGACCGTCAATTCGAGAAGAAAAGACATTATAACAGCAGCACTAATTACGAAGAGAAGTAATGTATCAAGTATTAGTTAAGATAAAGTGTACTGCATTACATGTTAAAGATAGAAATGATTAACCTACCCATGACAAAGCTTAGAATAGACGGTACTGTTATATGAAGTTCATCGGGAAAGACTCCAAAAGAGGGAGCAATGGTTGAAGTTGTGACCTTTTAAATGAAGTAGCTGGCAGACAAGAAAAAAGTGAGTGTATAGCATAAAAGAGTACTTCAAATATGACTTAAATTTTCAAATTAAATCACAGGCTTTTGTAGTCAATTAATTCTACCTGGATTTTCCAGAACCAGTACAAGGTCAATGTTAGGATTACGAGCAACAACGAAAAGTGCTAAACATCCGCCGAGTGAATCCCCGACAATACATATAGGCCTCTTTCGATTCAAAGAATTATGTATCCTCACAGTTTCCTCTACAAATTTTACTAGTCATACACACAAAATAAATGCTTTTGTCAAGCGATAACAAAACTTAGGATCTGTCTATGCAGGAGTTTATCCACTTTATTCACACCATTGCTCCAACAAAAGAATCACCTGCTCCAGTATTTTCCACTATGTTCATGTGGGACACGTCCACTGAACCGCACAAACTCTGTTTTTTCGAGGAAAAAAACAACTTGATCACTACTTTAGCATAGATTAGTGTCACTAGCATCCTAATTAAGCAATTAACCATGTTAAGGCATGACAAACGAACTCCCAAGAACATTCAAATGTATAACACAAACAAATCTTTTTGCATTATTGGTAACTAACCTATCCTTTTTTTTTTTTTTTAATGTTTGGCTTGGACCAACATAGACTTCAATTCGTGCAATCCTTGTCTCAAAGTACCAAAAGCTTCCCAACAAATTATCAATGTAGCATTTTTGCGGAGTGAAATCAGAAAGATTCTTTCAACGACATCTACGGTTGTTGAAGATGAAGGGCAGTTATACATAAGTCCAAAAGTACCAAATTGTGAATTTTTTGAGACACCTAAAGCATCTGAGAAGACAGTAAATAAATATCACCCAAACTATCAGCTTTTCAAATCCACGATTCAAAATAATACCAAAGATATCCAACAATTAAGAAACGCCGATATTCAGGGAAAAAAAATGTTGTGACCAGATTTCTACTTCCATGACTAGTTGACGACTAAAATGATTTCCCAAATAAAAAGATAAAAATCGTTCAATTTCAGAAAATAAGAAATACAAATCAACTAGTTTACCTATAAATTCTTGTGTAGTAGGCCATAGAGAGCGGAGTGATGGAGAAATGACTGCTACCTTAACCGGGAAGAGAATAGCAGGGAGTTATCTTTTTTTTTTGTTGATGAGGTTTTTCTTTAGTTTCTGTAAAGAGGGTTTTTTCCGATTCACGTGAGGTCATTTTCATTTTAGCCGGGAAATTGGGGAATAGCGGGAAGTGGAAAAGTTATGGGCATTTTCAACGGTAGCGTTATATTAGTCGTGTATGCGCATTATTTTGGCAGCGCATAAAGTAAAGCTTTGAAAAGGATTATCAACAGCGTGCTATTTCGGTACGCCGTTCTAGGTACTAAATCTCAACTATTCGCAGTGTGAATCGCTAAGCACGCTGCAAAATAGGGCATTAGCAGCATGTTTTAAATGCACGCTGCCAATATTGCGCTGCCAAAACATAATTTTCTTGTAGTGTGATGTTTGTAGTTATAAGTGGCTAGGTTAACTAGCCAAGATGATGTTGTAGAATTAGTTTAATCTCTTATGTTTATTGTGAATGGTTGTTTATGTTGTTAGTTTCAATTGTGATGAATCTTTTCCTATTTGCAATTTATTGCTTGTTGGTGTTGGATTGATCACCTAGCACTAGCACACACACACTTAGTTGAGACCGAAAGGAGATATTAGGTGTGGGAGAAGGAATAGGAGAACCGGAAGGTAAAATTGACCTTAATTGGAATTCAATTTCTTATCCAGGGGTTATTGACATTGTCATTGCATTCAAGTGCTATCATACCAATTCATTAGATTTAGGACACCTAGGCCAAGGAGAAGGTATAGAGTACTTTCATACACTCGTATGAGGGGAACTACTTGCTTAGGAATGCACTGTTTCACACTTTTGAACACCACTGGTAGGTTGGAAGGAAATCATTCCCATGATACTATGAAAGATTTGCTAGCCTAGACATTATCTTGGTTAGGCCTTTTATAATTTTATCACCCGTTGTAATGGTAGAATCATAGATACATTTACCTTATTGTTAATTTGCGACTTACATCAAGATAATAATAATAGATTTTCGGTGTTTAGCCTCACAATCCTCGTGGATACGACCTTGACCACTTACTAGACTACAATTGACCCGGTACACTGCCGGTTAGATTGGACACCTAGAAAAGTTCGATTAGTACTTAACCTCACGTCTCTATGGATTCGACTCAACCAAAAAAAATTGACAGAGTGGGAGTGTACAAATTTATGAACACTATGTCTCATTTTATCACACTTAAAAAAATGTGAGAGTGGGAGTGGACAGAACCACTTCCTTCCCACACCATGTCTCATCTCAATATCTTAAATTGAGCTAAAGAAGAAATACCACGTCCTTTTTACTCTATGAAAATCCTGTAGAAAGTAGCGCCCGGAAGACAATTTATGTAATTGTTTTTATAATTAATAAATGACATATTTATTCTAATCTTATTATGTACTTCGTGCTCGTAAGTAATACACTACTGAAAACCCCAAGTTGTATCATATGTAGCCATATAACTTAATTTGTGTCACACGCAAGGATTAAGTTTATAGTGATACACTTGGACTATTAGTCCGTGGTGAATTTAATCAAAGTATGGGATCTATTGATTAAACCACCATTAATGCACCCAGATCACTTTATGGTGTGACCGCCTTATTCGGACCGTCGATATTGGTTATCTAAGTGGGGCATTTATATATGATGTAGTCATATAGGACTGGACCGATTTAATCTGCATTTCTCATATAATTCCGTGATTGAAAAATCTTATTAAATCACAAGATGGTCATTTATGGATTAACCTTAATCCTGAAGTGATTGCAGACTCCTGCTTGTTTCAAGATAGTGTTTGATGTGTTCGTTAAGGATTTCTAAGAGGCGCGGTCCGAATCACTTTCACGTTGGCACTATTCTGTAATGAGTGAGAAGTGTGTGTCTCACAGATACATAATCCATTCCTTCCCGCGGGAAATAGAAAGACAATCCCCTTATTTGTTAATCCTAAAAACTGATCGATCCCGGGAGTTCGTATTGGTTATGAACTAATTGATCACTAGTGGGTTAATGGTAAATAAGGATAAGATATAATGACGAAGGTTTACGGAAACATTCCCGCTTCGTTACGGATAGTCTATGGAGGGTTAGTCTATATGTAATGATTATATCAATGGACACTTATTAACTCGACACTTTGAGAATAAGTTATATCTATAATCGATAGAGTTCAGTTTCGGCATTATGGTGGCGTAATTCCGGAATTAATAAGTTGAATAGAAATGTTATGTTCGATGAATATTTTATTCAATTTATTGTAGCTACTAGTTATAGGTCCATGGTCCCCGAGTTGGCTCCTAACACGTGAGTGAATTCTCGTATTTTGGAACCTCAAGAATAAATTAAATAGTTGGTCTATTTAATGAATACACGGATATTATTTATTTGGTAAATAATATGTAATATAGAAAAGATATTTTCTATTATTCCAAATGGCATAAAAATGGCACCATATTTTTTTGATTTTGGGAAAAGAAATTTTCTCTTAATTAATTATAATATGGATAATATAATTATTTATGTGTTAAATAATTATAAATAAGAAATTAGATTTCTTATTGATAAATAGGAATTTTTTTTCCTATCGGATAAAGGTTTTTATTTTCCTAAAAGGAAAAGATAAATCTGCATGTAAAAGATAAACTCTCAAATTATTAGTTATTTTTCTATAAAAATAGAGTTTCTCTCAACACAAAATAAAACCAGAAAATCCAACGCCATATTTAAAGAAAATAGGCGACGCCTATTGTGGGAAAAATAGAGAAATTTTATTTACTCGTCTCAGCCATTGGGAAGAAGAAAAACTAGATTTTTCTTGAAGGCATATTCGAGGAGGTTCGAATGTGGGATCGATGTCCACCAGTCGTCGCTTGGAGATACAACTCGGAAGATCACGGCTTCTCTCCGGTTGGGTAAATCTTAAACCTTCTTGTAGTTAATTAATTAATCATGTGAATCTTATCGTGGTAAAATCGTAAACGAATTTCGATTCGTAGCTTCCGTTATGCATGATCGAGTGTCTCGATCGGTGCTGTGAATCAGATGTGACGATCCAATTATGCATCGGATCCGGATTCGGGTTTTTGTATATACAGCAAATCCAAGTCATAGTGATTGCTCTTACATGTTCTTACATGTGCGGATCATATTATTTTTGGTGCATTTTTATTTTATCGAATTCGGGTCATGTATCGCCATTGCATCTAAAAATGTTGTTCCACCGATTTTTATACCCCAAAACGCCAATCCATAGGAAAAAACATGCCCTTATTTTCTATGTAAATTACGCGGAACAAATTTGTAATGATCCGACCCAGAAGCCCGAATAATTTTTTTGATCCAAACCGTTTGAGCCATGACCTTCGAATGTTGTAAAAAAATCTCGAATAACAAAATCTCGTGAGACGCGCTGTAAGAATTAAATGTTGAAGCCGAACATGAAAAAACTTGTCTTGCTACAATCCCAAATATAATTATTACATAAATAGCATCTTGGTGGTTAACAACCATACTTAATATTAATAACGTAATTAACAACACTGAACTCTTTCTCTCTCTTATGAGCATTTTCCGGCAGCCCCTTTGACCCTCTGGTTAGTGTAGTGCCTTAAAGGCCTAATCGGGTTGGACCGGATCCGACCAGGTCGGATAAATTCTACTATGCTTTTATGTATATACATATAATAAATGACTTTTCTAGTTATTATATATTTGTTCGTTTAACGAACCAATTATGATATTGTGTATATAATAGCGTCCCTAGTGTAAAACCGTGATAAAGAAATCATAATGGTGATTATGATTGATGAGATCTCGAATTACTTTAAATGGTTTGATACTTATATATGTAGTCGTATGTATTATTAAACGGGAAATTTATAGTATGGTTGGACTAGCACGTATTAGTTGTCTTCTATCTTGTGAATATAGTGATAGATCTCATCTATCGAAGTGTAGAACACTTGGACTGTACGTGGACGTGTATCGGAGAATATGTACGTTAGAAGATCCACTTACTTTATTATGTATTGATGATGATTCATCACTTGTTTATTGTTTGTTTGTTTAACCCCATTGATGAAGTGCTAAGACTATCTATCATAGCGCAAAGCAAAAAAATGTCTAGAGATCAAATGTAGAAGATTTTTTAGAGTCTGATTATTGTATAGGTTAAATCAGATAACGGATGTAATAGATAGGTACTTAGTAGAGTCTAGGACGGATGTTGAGATCTGATCAAGAAAGTAAACCGAGGGTTCAAACTCAATTGACTTTATCAAGAACTGAAGAATGAGGGTACAAACTCAGTTTTGAAGAATTAAAGAGCTGAGGGTACAAACTCAGTTTTGAAGACTGAAGAGCTGAGGGTTCAGACTCAGTTGTTGAAGACTAAGCCGAGATTGTAAAGTTAGAATCCAGGTAAGTCTATGATGGCCTAAACTAACTTTATAGATCTTGTATTGAAGGTCTAAGATCCATAAGGACAATGTGATCTTAGCTATTTTATGATCTTAAAAATGGTGTACTCTGATCAAGTCAATTGTGATCAGTGATGGGAGTCAAATTGTAGTGTATTTCTTATATGAGATTACCTCCTTTTACGAGTCATTCATGGTTATTTTGGGCTATTATGGGTAGGATATGAACGATATTCACTTATATGCTTGTTTCGAGACTAAAGGCATTTTCGTCCTAAAAACTCGTGTTTTATGTGGATTTCATTACGTTTCCGTCAATGTATATTATGCCTTGGTGTTTGTGTCTTTGTTTTCAGGCTTAGATTGATGTATAAGATCGAGAATAAGGAAGAGAATCTCGAGAAAGAATGAGATTTGGGGCCAAGGAGGAGAAAAGAGTGAAGAATCATTGACGAAATCTGAACCAGTCACTTCAGGGGCATTTTGGTCACACCTGAAGACACTTTCAGGAAGATTTGTCTTCATGAAAGTTGTAGGTAATTGAACGAGCTTTCCAACTCATCTTGAATCGTTTAAATCGGAGCTCTACACAAGAAGTTATTGCTGATTTACTGAAGACAGGATCCAAACGAGCATTTACGAAGCAAATTTACATGCAGCGAGTTGGCTTTTCTGGAAAACGGGCGTTTGCCTTGCCACAAACGCCCGTTCGCGGTCGGGATGCGGCAAAAACCTATAAAAACCCCTTTTTTCGGTCCCATATTATATCTATTCAGTACTTAGACGTTTTAGGGTTTCTTAGGGGCGATTTTAAGGCGGTTTTTGAGTAGTTTAAACACCCTTTGATCCCCATATTCCATAGATTCTAGATACTTTTTATTAGATTAAATTTCTGTTTCAACACCAAAGATTCGACTTTTAGTGCAGTACATTTACTAAATATTCAAGGTTTGATTTTTATGATGATTATGCTTTCGTTTATTATTGTTCTTAGTATAATTTCCTATAATTACTTCGTTGTTAGTATGTTTATGAGTAGCTAAAGTAGTTGTGTAGCCGAATTATGTGAAAACGGGTGAAAATCCCAAAGGGGGATGAGATGGGAGTTGTGTAGCGCTTAATTAAACGTTTGTATGATGAATTCATGTTCTAAAACTTGTTTTGATTGTTTTAATAGCTTTGAATGAGATTGACAACCTTGTTCATTGTTACACACACATCGAGCTTATACATGTATTTTGCGGCGAGGTGTGGGATACGGGTATTAGAATCACTAGACATAGCCTTGATTGTTAGATTGACAACCTAGCTGAGGCGTTAGGACTATGCCTATGTGAAGTTCTTATCGGTTCCCGAGCGGCTCATTATTACGGTCAACCATGTTAAAGCGAGTTAGCTTTCTAAAAGGGAGGTTAATAAGCCTAGTATGGGGGTTAAGCGAGAGTTGTTCGGACCTTAACGCAAGAATAAGGAGTTGACACCCGTGGATGTCATATAAACCGAATTGGATAGGTAGGTCGGTTAAGACACACTCCTTGTCAAGTCTTTCTGTGGGGTAAAAGTAACTGTTGGATCGTAGTTCGGCTATACCTTTTAATCACCTAGATAAATCCGTTAGAATAATATTTATTTTCTCGCATTAGCTATAATACTTTTCACTTAATATTGACTGAACCAAGTTTAGGCGTCGACTTTGGTACTTCACTATTATTATTTCGTGGATTCGACCTTGAAACCACTATACTACCGTTGACCCGATACTCTGTCGGTTAAGGTTAGCGGTTAAGTATTTTGATATCAAGAAATTTTGGCGCCGTTGCCGGGGAGTACAAAGTGAATATCTTGCACGTTGACTGAAAGCTTGGGCTTAGGTCGTTTTTTTTTGTTTTTTTTCTTTTCTTTTCTTGATGGAGTTCGTATATTGAAGCGTCACACCACCTATTGTTGTGGTGGTGGAGACGAGATACTTTGATTGTGTTTGTGTTGTTTCCTGAGATCTTGCAGTTTGAGCTTAAATGGATGAATTTTCCAATCAATACTACTCATCTGAAAAAAAATTATCCTACCAACTACAGGCACCTGAACAATATTATCAACAACAGTATGTGCATCAGCCTCAGTATCAACAACAGAGTAACCAGGATTCTTGGGCCTATTAGAGCCCTAGTGCATACCTGAATCAGAACTTTGGTTATTCAAGTAATGAGCCACAACATTATGAGGGTTATCAAAACCCTTATGCTTATCATGATTATGGTTCTCACATTCGAAAGATGTTGACAACTTTGCTGAGAATCGGCCGCTTGATCGTAATCCATCTTGGCAAGAAGCCTACTACCCACCTCCGATGAATTATAGTCAGTATGATCAATTTGCTCCCATGCCACAAGAGAGCTTCACCGACAGTCAAATTGAGCTACTAGAGAAAATGAACAAGAGCATGGAAGAGCAACTGCGGGACATGAAAGAGTTTAAGATAAGTACTGACTTCGCCATAAGAAATCTTCAAGAGAGGGCGGTGCAATTGATTGAAATAATAGGGTTCGAGCAGGAAGAACATGCATGTGCAATAGAGGTGGTTAAGGATGATGAGGTGCTCATTGAAGGAGTTCAGGCGGAGAGTGAGATTGATTTTCTATAATGAGGTGTCTGACCGAAAGATAGAGCATGAAAAAGAAGCTTGTGCATATAAGGTGAATAAGGCAGCAGAGAGAGCAAGAAGGCAAACTGAGTTGGAAGCTATGAGAAGAGAGTTAGCTGCTCTTAAGAGAGACCTCGCGATGGAAAAGGAGGTAGAGAAAGCAGATAGTGAAGAGGTTCAGGTGGAGAGTGAGGTTGATGATTCGGGTTACCATGATGAGCTATCGGACCCAGAGAAGCAAGAGCTTGAGTTGGGATCACCCATTTCTCCATCACTCCCGATTGAAGAGATGAAAGTTGATACTTTGGTGGAGTGCGTAGGGGAACCGACCATTGTTATGAGTGAACAAGAAGTCTTTGGTAATGAAACACTCTGGGATGAAGAGGAGCTACAGGACTTGGGGACAGTAGAGGTGCAACTTCTGTCTATTACACAGCCTCCCGATGAACCACAAAATAATGATGTGAAGGGGTGTGTGATAGATTTGAGCGCACTCTTTGATGAGACAGAGTTAGAGGAGCGAGAGATTGATATGGGATCGCTCATTTCTCTATCATTCCCAATTGGAGATTTCCATAAGGAGTGTATGAGGAAACCTGATGAGATTGATAGGCCATCTTTGGTAGAGCCACCGGGAGAGTTGGGAATATTTGATATGTCGGTCCTAGATTACTACTCTCGTCCACTCTGTGTGGATGAATTTTATGCGGTCCAGTTTGTGTACCCCCCGGTGGATGAACTTTATGGAATTGCGAAAAAGGGGAAACGACTATGGAGTGGTGATTTTCAGAAGAAGATGGATCGACAGGCCGATAAAAGAAGATTCTCCGGCTGGGAGGAGGTAGCATCGAGGACCAAAAGAGGTACGTTTCAAGTCAATTCAATTTCGATGGTTCTCGCATTGTTCACTTTTCTTAAGCTATTGGTCTTCTTGAGTTTAGATTTTGGTTGATGGTTTTTGGTGTTATATTTGTTTAGATCTTATTGGGACCCTGAGAGGATATTTTACACCCGATTCGTGTTTTTGTCATGCATGCTATAGCCGATATTTTCTTTATATATACATCTCCATGTTTGTGTTACCTACACTTAAGGTTTCGCCCTTTCGTTGTAGATAATTCTTTGTGTTTACTTTGTAGCACAGGCACCCTGGGAGATACATTTGCGGTTGTTGCATTGCATTGGATGAGCTTTGCCGACAGTTCAGCTAAGTTTTTTTTTCCCTTTCTCACTCACACTGAGGACAGTGCTTCGTTTAAGTGGGAGGTTAGGAGACTTAGCTTCACTGTTTTTGTTGATAAATTTTAATGCCATGTTTTCATGTACTTGAATGATTTGTAGTCTTAGTTTTTGCTATATCGTGTGAATTTGGGCCATATTTTAAAAAAAATTCATGGATTGATGTTGTGTTATATGTTGAATCATGATATCCTTAGTTTAAGTGTTTTACAATTGAGTAAATGCATGCGAGTTAAGTCATGATCATGTTATAAAAATGGACTACACACGCACTTAATAGCTTCAATATCATGAGTTATGGTAATTAGTGATGCTTATAGTTGTCATAGTTTATTCTGTTACCTAGAACTTATACCATTAACTTCAAGGCGAAATAGAAAGGTCAATCTTGGTAGATTAAGGGATGACGGTCCTGGCATTTCTTTGACCCAACTAGAGCCAAATAGCCAACCATGTACATAATTTCCACATAAACCCCTCTGAGCCTTTGTTGGGTGGTTAGACCCCCACCCAAACTTAGCCATTCGTTGATTAGCTTATACTTACCGACCCTTAGCCTTTATTTGTGGTCTACATTTCTTTGGCACCCTACGAGTGAGTTTTAATCTTATTTTGGGCACACTTGCTAGCACAAGTGTGGGGTGGTGAAGATGTGTATCAAAGTATGGTGTTGGTAAACCTTTTGTACTACGAATGAGAAGGGATAGAAAAAGTGTTGGTGTTTGGTTTATGAAAAAAAAAGAAAAAAATCAAAATCAAAATCATTCAAAAAAAAATGGAACGAAGTGTTTGGAAAAAGTTGAGTCAAAGAATGTTTGATGATGGCTATGTATTAATTCTTCCAAAGTGGCGTTGGTGGACGAGTTTTCATTGAATTATGTTTGGATTTTAGAGTAAAGAAGGAGAATGCTTGCTTGAACCAAGCTAAGGAGGTGAGTTATGAGGCAATTTCAAGAAGTTTTGATTAAGCTCACTCGTTTTTCTCTTTTGATATTCTTTTTATCCTTTCGTTTAGCCCCGTCCCTAGCCTAACGTTATAACCGTGCAAGTCCTGCCTGACCTTAGTTAGCCTTGATTTGACCTCGATTAGTGGAGATGTTTATGAAGTATAAGCCTATGGTGTAACAACAATAGTCATGCATCTATAATCTGAACCGGTTAACTGTGATGAATGAATGAGAAGCTATGCACACACTCACATTCCGTTTGTGTAATAAGGTAGGATTAGACTCAATTGCATTTTCCTGGTTGTTTTCACTTGCCCTTTGCATATGATGATCCCGTGTATGACTACAATGTTGACTCTATGTTACATTTTAGAGTCGCTTTGTTTGCTCGAGGGCGAGCAAAAGCTAAGTGGAGGGTAGTTGATGGGAGTCGAATTGTAGTGTATTTCTTATATGAGATTACCTCCTTTTACGAGTCATTCATGGTTATTTTGGGCTATTATGGGTAGGATATGAACGATATTCACTTATATGCTTGTTTCGAGACTAAAGGCGTTTTCGTCCTAAAAACTCATGTTTTATGTGGATTTCATTACGTTTCCGTCAATGTATATTATGCCTTCATGTTCGTGTCTTTGTTTTCAGGCTTAGATTGATGTATAAGGTCGAGAATAAGGAAGAGAGTCTCGAGAAAGAACGAAATTTGGGGCCAAGGAGGAGAAAAGAGTGAAGAATCATTGACGAAATCTGAACCAGTCACTTCAGGGGCATTTTGGTCACACTTGGAGAAACTTTCAGGAAGAATTGTCTTCATGAAAGTTGTAGGTAATTGAACGATCTTTCCAATGCATCTTGAATCGTTCAAATCGGAGCTCTACAAAAGAAGTTATTGCTGATTTACTGAAGACAGGATCCAAACGAGCGTTTACGGAGCAAATTTACATACAGCGAGTTGGCTTTTCTGGCAAACGGGCGTTTGCCTTGCCACAAACGCCCGTTCGCGGTCGGGATGCGGCAAAAACCTATAAAAACCCCTTTTTTCGGTCCCATATTATATCTATTCAGTACTTAGACGTTTTAGGGTTTCTTAGGGGCGATTTTAGGGCGGTTTTTGAGTAGTTTAAACACCCTTTGATCCCCATATTCCATAGATTAATTCCATTGATTCTAGATACTTTTTATTAGATTAAATTTCTGTTTCAACACCAAAGATTCGACTTTTAGCGCTGTACCTTTACTCAATATTCAAGGTTTGATTTTTATGATGATTATGCTTTCGTTTATTATTGTTCTTAGTATAATTTCCTTTAATTACTTCATTGTTAGTGTGTTTATGAGTAGCTAAAGTAGTTGTGTAGCCGAATTATGTGAAAACGGGTGAAAATCCCAAAGGGGGATGAGATGGGAGTTGTGTAGCGCTTAATTAAACGTTTGTATGATGAATTCATGTTCTAAAACTTGTTTTGATTGTTTTAATAGCTTTGAATGAGATTAACAACCTTGTTCACTGTTACACACACATCGAACTTATATATGTATTTTGAGGCGAGGTGTGGGATACGGGTATTAGAATCACTAGACGTAGCCTTGATTGTTAGATTGACAACCTAGCTAGACGTTAGGACTATGCCTATGTGAGGTTCTTATCAGGTTCCCGAGCGGCTCATTATTCTGGTCAACCATGTTAGGCGAGTTAGCTTTCTAAAGGGAGGGTTAGTAAGCCTAGTATAGGGGGTTAAGCGAGAGTTGTTCAGACCTTAACGCAAGAATAAGGAGTTGACACCCGTGGATGTCATATAAACTGAATTGGATAGGTAGGCCGGTTAAGACACACTCCTTGTCAAGTCTTTCCTGTGGGGTAAAAGTAACATGTTGGATCGTAGTTCGGCTACACCTTTTAATCACCTAGATAAATCCGTTAGAATAATATTTATTTTCTGCATTAGCTATAATACTTTTCACTTAATATTGACCTGAACCAAGTTTAGATGTCGACTTTGGTACTTCACTATTATTTCCTGTGGATTCGACATTGAAACCACTATACTACCATTGACCCGATACTCTGTCGATTAAGGTTAGCGGTTAAGCATTTTGCTATCAATCAGCGAATTGAAGTCTACTGACCAGATCAGTTCAGAAAGTCAATTAGACTAAGCCGGCTGAATGAACAAGGGAGAAAGCTGATTGCAATATGAAAATCAATTATAAAATATGGAAGCCGAGATCAAAGGAAATAGTACAGATAATGGATATTTCACAAGTCTAAAAATTCTATTGGTTTGACAGCCCGTCACTAAGGACACTGACATCCGACATATACCAAATAGGACCACCAACGGCTGCAATGATTCAAATTCAAACGTTGGAATGTTGCCTATAAATAGAAGACTTTTCATTCAAAAAAAATTATGCAAGTTTTGAAAACAAGACTATCATTGAGCTAATAAGTGAATTCATTAAGGAGGAAGAATTCTTACAGAAAAACTTGCTAAGTGCTTACATTGCAAAATCAAGAAAGCTTTTGAGTGTTCAATCATTCAAGAATCCATCAAGGTTTACATCACTTGTAGACTCGGAGTTTTGTGCAAATCACATTCATATCAAGATTAAAGCTCATTCACAAATTAACTCAACTTTGACTCTATCAATGGTTTAGACTGTGAAACACCTGGGGGGTGTGAAAGACAGTTGAGGTGCAGTCAGAAAGACAGTGTTTGTGGTGGAATTGGTGAAGAGGCAATCATACCCTTAAAGGACCAGTGGAGCAAGCTTAGTGACACAGCAATTCAACCTGTTTGGGACTAAGGGCTCAGATTGTGAAGCTAAGGAATAGTCAAGGACAATCGTCATTTACTTTGTATCTTGTAAATGTATCTTAAGAACTTAGTGAATTTCCTCCAACATCACAAGAGAAGAGTGGACTGACAGGATTACACCACCTGAAACCACTATAAACTTTGTGTTCTTTAATTACGCATTTACTTACAACAATTTACATTCAACATTTAATTTATGTTTGTGTGATTGCTTACTTTATTGCATAATCTAGTTTAACACAAACTCAATTAACACAAGTTACTGAATTCACACGACATATTTCAAAGATATCTACAAACTTATGTAACATATTAAAAGGCTTTAAAATATATATTCCGTTGCATTTAACTCAACTGTAGGAAAAGGCAGCAAACCTTTTTCTCAGCTCAGTTATCTCAACTCCAAGTTCTTTTAAGTTTAAGTTTACTTGAAAGAAAGTTTTTAAAGGACATGTTTATTCACCCCCTCTAAACTTGTCTCAAGCCTTTCCGAGGACCTAACAATTAAGTGGTCACATTATGTGACGGTTGTGTATTTATCCATAGACCGGAGTCTTCATAACATCATTGTGTTGATTGTCATGCTTTGAAACTATTTGATGACGGTCAACTTGGTATCATATTTTGCCACCAACTTACTCTGAATTTGTGTTCTCAATGGTGATAATATATGATATGCCAAACCCGACACAAAGCCCATGAATAAGATGTTGGAATAGTGTCCTAAACCCAATCGGGTTGGACCGGATCCGACCGGGTCGGATCATTTCTACTATTTCTTTGAACCAATATATATTAAATGGCTTTTATGTTGTCATATATACATTCTTTTAAAGAACCAATTATGAATTGTTATATGATAACGTCCTTAGTATAAAGCGTGATAGAAACCATGATAGGCGATTATGGTTGATGAGATCTCTAATCACTTTAATAAGTTTGATACTTAAATGTCTCAGGTCGACGTACTATCAAACAGGGCATTGATAGTATAAACAGGCTAGCACGTATTAGATGTCTTCTGTCTTTAGGGCAGGGATAGATCTCGTCTATCGAAGTGTAGAGACACTTGGGTATGACGTGGGCGTGTATTAGAGAATGCGACGTTAGGTGACCCACTTACACGAATAAGTGTCACACTATGTGGCGGTTGTGTAATTATCCTTAAGACCGAGTCTTCATGGCATCACGGTGTGGATTGTCATGCTTTGACACTATTGAGGTTTCCACAGCCACGGGCGATCATGCGGTAGTGATTGGGTATGATATTGAAGCATCGCGGAGTATACATGATTGGTCGTCCGGGAATCGCGTATCCTATGATTGGGATCGAATATCCGAAATGGCCTTCTTATAAGGAATGTCTTACTCTCGTGAATCTTTGCAAAGTGGGAGTAAATGTGTTACTTGAGAGAGTTTGATATCCGGATTATAAGATACGGTCGTTGATGTTTTGACACTCGACTAACGACCGTAGGGATATTATTACAAATGATAGGATTGTAAGTTACACGATAATCGTTTCACATGAAAGGTAGTAGTCATTGCATTTGACTCTTCCGATGATCGGGGTCACGGTGTGTTGCTAGACGCTATCCCGTGATCGTTAGGCATGAAGGGCATTTTAAGTAATTTGCACTTTGTGTCTACGGCCAACATATTCGGAAGCCTATCGGGTCACACACATAAGAACATCTAGCGGATTAAAATGTGGTTATAGATGATAACCAAATAAGGAAAGTTTATCTCGAACTATAAAGGTTATAGTGGTAAATTAATATGGTGGTATTTATTTATTGTGAATAAATTAAATACAAGATATTAATAATATTATATTAATTAAAGAATATTATTGAAGCCAATTTGTTGGTCAAAGGTGGCATAACTTATTTGTGTATAAGTGATACACTTGAATTGTGCAATTTAATTAATGATATTACCTATTATTAATATTGGATGTTGATAAAATAAAATAATATAGATATACTATGAATACATGCGTGTGTGAGTGCATTAAATGCAAATTGGTGATTTGCATCATGCGCACCAATGTGTGTACATATGATATTATTAGATTTTTATATGTAATATATATGTGATATATCTGGCATGTGTAAATTGATTTATGGTAATATAATAAAGATAAATATTGTCAATATAAGATATTGACAATATCTTAGAATATTCAATATATGATATTGACAAAATCCTAGATTTATTTAATATGAGATATTATAATAAATGAGATAAATCAATCAATTATATTTTCCTTATTTTATTGGGGAAAGGTTTTCTTCTCCACACTTCTTAGGGTGCCACTTTTATTATAAAAGGAGGTGGGTGTCAAGCTCTTTTGACATCATAATTCCAGAGAGCTAATAGCTCTTGTGTAAAATAGAGAGCATCCTATAGAGAGTTGGAGAGAGGGGAAAAAAGGCCGGTCTAGCAACCGGAGTTTTCCAATAGCAATCCATGATGGGATTCCGCGTAGTGTTCGTGTGGATGGCGGTAGAGGCCGAACACTGGGCGGCTCCATGCGAACTACTCTCCTAGGACGGTCAAAGCGTCGATCTTTTAGATCAACCAAGGTAACCACCGTCTCACTATCTATTTGTTTATTGCTTAAGCGAAGTCGATCTTGGGTCGATAGGAAATAAATTTTGAATTCAGCTGCGTTCGCGTAGATTTCTAACGAGTGGTATCGAGAGAGCTTGAGCTTAAGCAATAAGCATGTAATTATGCGTAGTTAATTTTATCGTTTAAATCACGTAATTAAAAGATGAAAGATTTTTGATTCGCAAATCGATACACGAAAAAAAAAAAAAAAAAAAAAAAAAAAAGGCGCTTTTGGGGTGCTCGGCCGATCGCGGCGGCACCCACCGAAATCTGCGGCGGCGTGGCGGCACCTTTTTGGGGCGGTCGACGTCGGTGGTGCATCTTTTGGAGGATCACAAAATTTTGTTTTGTGTATTTTGTGTTTCAATATTGTTCATAGTTGTGATTGGTAATTGTCTTTTGTTTAGTTGTGTCGTGTGGCTAACCAATGGTTCAAATAGTTTTGGCCGTTGGGATGCCACATGTCAGCGATAAAATAATAATGGTCTTTCCAACTTTGTTTGGAATAGGCTAAAGCACTTCCAAATATTTGATTTGGGAAAAGGCTGAAAGCTTTGCAGCCATTTCAAAATTTTGATTTTGGAAAGTGGTGAGGCTAAACTAAAATTATTTGGCCTTTCCAAATATTTGATTTGGAATAGCGCAAAGCGCCTTTCAAATATTTGATTTGTAAAGCAAGCGAAAGCCACTTCCAAAATTTTGATTTTGGAAAGTGCTGAGCTACAAGCCAAAATTGGTTTAGGAAACCAAAGCGCATCCTTTTGATTATGAATCAAAAGGAAAAAACAAAAGAGAAATAATTTTAATTTTGATTTATTTTGGAATAGTTCTAATTAATTAAAATTAAAATTAAAATCGGTTTAAAATTAATCGTTAATTTTATTTCGATTAAAATCATTTAATTAATTAAATGTTAATTAGTTAATTGATTGGATAAAATTATTTAATAGATTAAATGTTAATTGATTAATTAAGCACGCAAGTAGTTAAATTTTAATTTTATCTTTTTCATAAGATTTTATTGTATGGATTAGATATAGTAGATATAATATGATTATATGGACTAGATTGATCATGGACTCAACCGATAGGATAGATGTGAATGATTTAATTTTCTGTTGGTTTAAAATTGTCTAGGCCGTTATGAAGAGCGTGACCTAGTTTATTTTCTGCAATTATCCCATTCCGTTGGCTCCCCCGTGTGCGGCGGGTGTATTTATTTTATAAGATAGAATTAAATGTAACAAGAATGGGAGCGGAAGATGGAGACCAAAGAAAGCGAAAATGAAGATCCCATTGGAGAATGGAGCATTAAAGATCCTATTGGCGGTTGCAGCTACCCTTGATGTGTGACCAGCGGTTTCGTCGATTTGTATTGAAACCGCACCTAGGAAAAGTCCATGATCATACCGGTTATTTTACGCATTTATTTATTTTGTGCTTGTATTTATTTTATATGATACGATAGATGCATGACTAGGCACGATCTAGATAAATGTGTAGGATGTATGTTTATAGAGATAGACATATTTATGATGAGACCGAAGTTAAAATTAATTAAGTGAATTAATTTACTGAAAAAAATACTTCCACAACAAAAATCAAGTGAAATATTGTCTCCCAATATTATAACGACGGTGAAGAGCTGTGTTTCGGATCAAGCGATCGACCACCGCCGGGAGTTGACCTACCACGGGTATATCGTCGTTATTGAGATATGATCGTATGAGATCTCGTGAATATTGGGTTATGACTTGACTAGAGTCTTTCGGTGATTGGCCACCGTCGGGCCGTCGACTTTAGAGACAAGGGTTGACTAACACATAGTGATGTGTATCGCCAAAGAGTTGACTAGTCAACCACTTTGAGAATCACATAGAGATGTGAATGGTAAGAGTTACCTACCTATCGAAATTATCTTGGTTGATCGACCACACCGGGAATCGAGGTAACTAGATGGGATCTCAGCCACTAAAGAATTTTGAAAAATTCTTGAAAGTCAATTGGAAGTAGTTGACTAGTGGGAGCAAAATCATAAACCAAAAGACCATTTTTGATTTTGCGTGTATAAACAACAACACTCTTTTATTTTCATTTTTATGTTGTAGTTTTAGCAAACTTTATATTTATGTTTTATTCTCGATTAGTAAAACCAAATTATGACTGTTAATTTTGAGAAACGTTCTCAAATATGGTTAAGTAATTTTAATCCTTTTAAAATAAGCAATGACATGAGCAATCCCGTTATAGTAGTTAGAGACAAGGAGACTACATATTTGATGGAGTACTCAAAGACTTTAATTATTAATGAAAGCAGTAGCTCATGATATGATTAAATCATTTGAAATTAGTTTCAACAAATTAGTCATATATTGGATACGATCCAAGATGATCATTCTGTCATACGATGACAATTAATTCAAACGTTGGATAAGAATGACCACATCTAATTTTGGAAAGGTTGTTTTTCAAAATTGTAAGATTTAAGTATCGACTTAATTCTATCATTGCTTAAAGGTTAATTAAATAGTCAATGTTTTGAATACGATTCAAAAGATTAAATAAACTATTTAATAAACTTTAGATTTTCTTTATAAAAGGAAATTGAAGACATAGCTCTTGTGATCTTTCTTAAGTCTTATGAAGACTACAATAAGAAACATATCTCAAGTGCTTAAAGGATTAAAAAGGAAATCTAGGGCATGTGCTTAAATAGAGAACTTATTGAAGTTTCTATTATAAGCGAGTGAGTTGAGATAAATCTATCTAAGTTCAAGTCAACTCTTAGAAATATGATATCTTGCGAGTGTGATTAGATTAGAAAGATTAAATCTGAGATATGGAAGGTGAAGCAAAGCGTTGTAACACTTACCATATTGCGGATCTAAATAAGCCCGATAAAGGAACTAAATAAATGTTATAATGTTCGGTTCTTATGAAGAACATGCTTTGATTATTTGTTTGGATTTAGTAGACATATTCAATTGTAAAGAATAAATGTTATTCCAATAAAGTTGGAAGGTCACTTTGAATCTAACATACTAGATTGATGTCACTATATAGTTGATATATGTGATGAGATCTCAACTAAATATTTGTATGCATTTATTATCCTTAATATTTGTGGTTGTTCTAGACATAGTCTCTACGGAAGAGAAGCGTGTAATTAAGCGTCATTCGATGATGTTGAACCATATGATTATGAATCATGTGGGTTAAGCGTATCTTATCCAAAGAGGACTAAAATACCACTTTTATGAAAAGGTTATAAATTTTAGAAAAATTGTCTAAAGCCTAAACATACCGATGTTTGTTGGCTTATGACAATTAATGCCACAAGTAATTGTTTATTAATCTCTATGACTATTTTAGAAATAGTTGAATGTATTTATTGAAGAAACGACAATTCGGAAAGCCCGAAAAGTTCGAGCTAATGCGAATATGAGATTGATGAGCTACTTAGGAATTAATTTTCAATTGGATTGAAGTAATTAATACTGAAGGGTGTTTGAAGCCGTCGAAAGGAATAAGATTCTCCTTGAAGGATACCATCTTTGGGATACGCAATTAGATTGTGTTCCCAAAATGGAAACAACACTTTATATGATAAAGGTGTGATGCAAGCCATCATGAAGTATCCACTTACCCGTTCGGGATAGTGCCACTTATACTTAACCTAGTTCCAAAGAATAAAGGTTGAATAAATTCCATATTAGATATGGAAGAGGATAATGTCAAATCTGTCTTAACCGATGATTTGAAGTTGTCATAAGCAAAGTCGAGAAAGGCTTGGAGCCTAGTACGACATATGCAACTTTGTGGAATATCTCGGCAAGTACGCTAGATATTATTTTTAGTCCATGGAGCAAAAGGTGTTTGTCTCCAAACATCTTTGTCTTCTAGAGAGGAAGTGTTTCTTCCAAAAGAAGCGTGGGAGTGAATCGAGATCTCAAAGCAGTTTGAGATCCACAAAGATATATTCAACCAGAGGAGCGTGAGCGGGCCTTGATAGCGATGAGGTGTAGATCAGCGCTTTCAGAGCACACAAAAGTTCTGTAAGTCTGTGGATGACCTTAAGCACGAAAAGGTGCTTTGGTATGTTCATCTTGAAGAATGAATATCTCACGACTTATGAAAGAATGTTTGAGAGGCAATATTGAGAGATATGGCTAGGAGCCATAATATCCGAATTAGATTCCATCGGTGACAACCAGGTTGTGAACCTAGTCTGTCTTACCTCGAGGAATGTCCTGTAAGCCTGAGCCGATTCTATTCGAGATAATACTTGTTATAACCCGTATCATGGCTATATGATAGTGTTGAAGACATTTGGGCGCATGACTCAATGCTCATAGACTATAACATGATATATGAGCCCACGAGGTCCATTTATGGACTCAAACAAGTTTCTCTAGAGCGATCTCTTTGTTTGATAATCAAAGGAGTTTGATTTAGTCAAAGAAGGATATGCCCATGTGCAAGTTGGATAGTGGGAGTGTGTTACGATTTTTGAGTAAGGTATTATATATCTCTCTCGAGAATTATCACCCCGTGTCACGATCAATTAATGTTTGGTAGTTCAAGGGCTTTGAAAGCACTTGGATTAGCGATTCTTATTTTAGAAATAAGAATCTATAGTGATAGATTTTTCTGCTTTGTTAGATTATAGTTTACCTATATAGATGTGATCTAAAAGGAGTTTAGCATAGATCGCGGCGGGGATCACGCTAGCCGATGTTCTCAAGATCTATCTATGTTAGGGCGTTAGTCCCAAAGGTAAGGTGAAAGATGATGTTTATGGAAGGTTTTTCTTCGCTCTGCGATAGGAACCATCATAAAAGGAATGCCGGATGTTCATAGTTCATGAATAGTCATGAGCAAGTATGAAAGTAAATCGGTGAATGTCGAGAATATCCTTAAACAAGTTAAGGAGAGTTCTGGTTTATTGAAACTTGGAATTAAATAAGCGTAGATATCTGAGGCGTATATCCCGAGTCTTATGAAGGCGAGTGGGAGCTCTGATCTGGGTTTGCGATCACTTCGATTAAGTGATACGGTGAGCTGGAAATGTTCAGCCTATGGGTCACTTGTAAACTCTACAACTTAGCAAAAACACGCAGAGTGCCTTAGAAGCGCGGCGGGGGCGATACATGGATCTAGAAGGTTCATTCATGAACCTTATCTGTTCTTCCACCTTTCTATATAGTTGATGTAGTAAGTGGATTCATTGCTTGAAGCAAGGACCAGGGTCTCGTCGAGAGATTCATGTGTGTGTTGAGGCGGTTCCTTTGACTTGGTCATTAGGAGCATGATATGAAGATAGTCGAGTCCCCAGCTGGATAGCGATCCGTTTATGGCTAGGGCTAGTTGCGAGTATAGCATGAGATTCTTGTGTTTCAACTTGGTCTTTGTGTGTCTTTGGTGATTGGTTTTAGGCCAAGTGGGAGATTGTTGGAATAGTGTCTAAACCCAATCGGGTTGGACCGGATCCGACCGGGTCGGATCATTTCTACTATTTCTTTATGTATACATACATATATATTAAATGGCTTTTTATGTTGTCATATATCTGTTTCTTTTAAAGAACCAATTATGAATTGTTATATGATAACGTCCTTAGTATTAAGCGTGATAGAGAAACCATGATAGGCGATTATGGTTGATGAGATCTCTAATCACTTTAATAAGTTTGATACTTAAATGTCTCTAGGCGACGTACTATCAAGCAGGGGCATTGATAGTATAAGCGAGACTAGCACGTATTAGATGTCTTACATCTTTAGAGGCGGGGATAGATCTCGTCTATCGAAGTGTAGAGACACTTGGGTATGCGTGGGCGTGTATTAGAGAATGCGTACGTTAGAGTGACCCACTTACACGAATAAGTGTCACACTATGTGGCGGTTGTGTAATTATCCTTAAGACCGGAGTCTTCATGGCATCACGGTGTGGATTGTCATGCTTTGACACTATTGAGGTTTCCCAGCCAGCCACGGGCGATCATGCGGTAGTGATTGGGTATGATACTGAAGCATGCGGAGTATACATGATTGGTCGTCCGGGAATCGCGTATCCTATGATTGGGATCGAATATCCGAAATGGCCTTCTTATAAGGAATGTCTTACTCTCGTGAATCTTTGCAAAGTGGGAGTAAATGTGTTACTTCGAGAGAGTTTGATATCCAGATTATAAGATACGGTCGTTGATGTTTTGACACTCGACTAACGACCGTAGGGATATTATTACAGCGATAGGATTGTAAGTTACACGGTAACTGTTTCACATGAAAGGTAGTAGTCATTGCATTTGACTCTTCCGATGATTGGGGGTCACGGTGTGTTGCTAGACGCTATCCCGTGATCGTTAGGCATGAAGGGCATTTTCGTAATTTGCACTTTGTGTCTACGGCCAACATATTCGAAGCCTATCGGGTCACACACATAAGAACATCTAGCGGATTAAAATGTGGTTATAGATGATAACCAAATAAGGAAAGTTTATCTCGAACTATAAAGGTTATAGTGGTAAATTAATATGGTGGTATTTATTTATTATGAATAAATTAAATACAAGATATTAATAATATTATATTAATTAAAGAATATTGAAGCCAATTTGTTGGTAAAGGTTTGCAACTTATTAATGTATATATGATATATATTGAATTTTGCAATTTAATTAATGATATTATTATTATTAATATTGGATGTTGATAAAATAAAATAATATAGATATACTATGAATACATGCGTGTGTGAGTGCATTAAATGCAAATTGGTGATTTGCATCATGCGCACCAATGTGTGTACATATGATATTATTAGATTTTTATATATTAATATATATTAATGACTATATTTGCACACATGTAAATTGATTTATGGTAATATAATAAAGATAAATATCAATCAATATAAGATATTGATAATATCTTAGAATATTCAATATATGATATTAAACAAAATCCTAGATTTATTTAATATTATATTATAATAAATGAGATAAATCAATCAATTATCCCTTTTCCTTATTTTGGGCGGAAAAGGTTTCTTTCTCCTCCACATATGAGGGCGCCACTTTTATTATAAAAGGAGGTGGGTCAAAGCAATTTTGTACATCATAATTCCAAGAACTCATAGTTCTTGTGTAAAATAAAGAGCATCCTATAGAGAGTTGGAGAGAGGGAAAAAGGCGGTCCAGCAACCGGAGTTTTCCAAATAGCAATCCATGATGGGATTCCGTGGGTGCATTCGTGTGGGCTAGCGGTAGAGGCCGAACACTGGGCGGCTCCATGCTGAACTACTCTCCTTAGACGGTCAAAGCGTCGATCTTTTAGATCAACCAAGGTAACCACCGTCTTTTACTATCTATTTGTTTATTGCTTAAACGAAGTCGATCTCGTTGATTTCCTAACACCTAACAATTAAGTGGAAATACGGTTTTATTTAATTCCAGTCTTCATATGCATCATTGTGTTGATTGTCATGCTTTGAAACTATTTGATTTCCTAACTTGGTATCATATTTTGCCACCAACTTACTCTCGAATTTGTGTTCTCAATGGTGCCCAACATAAGCCCAACAAAGGATAACACCCACGGCCCGGCTCGCTCGTTCATCATAAACAGAGTTACGCCAGAAGAACAGAGCCCGCCTCGCACCAACACAAGCTCTCGCGATCTACCAAGACAATATGATCAACATGCACACAATTCAGCTTAGATACATGGGGTCGATCAGCTTGCCCTCATCTCTCCACCAACTCGGACAAAGCTCAAAGCGACCACCAAACATGTCACAGGCTTTATGAGTTTTGGCCTATGGTTGTTGGTCGATGTTGCTTCTGGCCAAATTTTTGACTCATCGCATCCTCACTCATATGAGGAATGATTCTGATGATGAAATTAGCAAATCGACATTTATGGGACACGTTGTCAGAGGTAAGCTAGCTATGAGACGAGTGTCAAGTAAGTAGAATAATATGAGATTATAGATTGTGTATTTTGCCGGCTTATGTTATCTCACAATCATATTGTACTCATATTTGACTTATTGACACATAAAGATGCTTCGTCTGAATTCTCTGAAATTGTCAAAGTAGACATCATAGTGATGTAGCAATTACATGAAAGTGCACCGAGTTCATGTATGAGTGAATACATTTGGATTCTGGGACCAGAATGACATTTTGATTAGTTCATTCATAAAATGTTTACTTGACTGGTTGATATTGCACATTGTAATTTTGGAAGGGAGTGTTTGTTTTTATTGAGCATAACCGCCATAGTTCTTGTGTTAGTATTGATTAGTTGAAGTTGTGTTAATAAACCAAAGAGTGACATTTTGAGCATGCAAATTCGTTGTCACTCATTAATGATGTGCCGACATAAGTTTTCGGATCAAGTGGGAGAATGTAAGAATTATCATTTAGTAAAAGATAATTATATGTGGCCCTTAAGTTATTTAATAATTATGTTGGTAAATATATTATTGGTTTATTATCTAATCAAGGGTATTATGAGAAATCCTATGATGATTAGGGTTTTCACTCCGGAATATTTCATAATGCTTTAGGTCCCTAGTCTTGCCTATATATAGACTGTCTGTGTATCATCGGTTGGTGATCATACAGAAATGGCGTAGACAGTAAAAGCACTAATAAGCGGTATATACGCTGATCACTTGCATATGGAGTTCTTCCCTTTTCCCTTGTACGCTATGTTGCTAGGGTTTCATAGGTGGCGGCGGCTAACGGCTTATCGGAGTTAATTAACACATCAATAAGATATTATGGCTGGAGGTATGATCCTTATTCCGTATTATTGTAGATCTAATTGTAGATCTTATTTTAACATTTAATGCTTTTGATAAATGCGTTTCGATTTCACATGCATTAGTGTTGTAACTGATTTGCCTACAAATTGCTATTGCGTCCAATATATTAAAGTTTATAGTTGTTTGTCTATGCTAATTGCTCTCATTTGTGACGTGGTTTCCTTTTTGGGTTCTATTCTCGTTACAAAAATACTTCGAGCACCACAATTATTAAAAACATCAGATAAATTACTACATGACATCACATATTTATATTAAGCTTTTCCAGAGAATTTTTTTCGCTCATATAAACGTTTTCTAAATTACATGAATATCTATCACAATGACGATGATAGATAACGTTATCATCAACGATGTTAACTTATATAACAAACATCTATCGGGGTGACATTTTTGCTAGACAATTTTTAACATGAAATGTTAAAAAACATTTTGTGGTACCTTATAGACAAAAAATAATGAAATCATGTGGTGTGTGGAGCATTTTCGCGAGGTGAAAAAACACCATTTTTCATCATATGTGATTGAGATACTTAGCTTTTAATTAGATTAGGCATCCATTGATATCCACGGACCTGGGAATAATCACATGGAAGAGTATGAGTTTAAAATTTTCTACCAACATGAATAATGAATACGGTATGAATAGAGAAAAAATATAATAGATAGGATATAGATAATGTTAAATCCGTACTCACCCGCATTCATCGGTCATCATAGTCATATGAGGCTAACTTGAAAAGAAAAAAAATTCAGATATCCCATTTTGCTCCAAATTTTTATTTATTTTTTTGGACAGGAAAATCGGTTTTTTTTAAAGGAAAAATTCGATTTCCATAGTCCCTCCCTACAGTGCATTTTCCAACGGCTATGTAACTTTGGCACTACTTTCCATGCTATACACTTTCGAAGTGAAGTCTATGTCCTACTCCCGAAAAATGGTTTAAAACAAAACAAAACAAAACTCTTTTTTTTTTTTTTTTTTTTTTTTTTGAAAAAACTTAACTAAACTCATTGGCACCTTTCCCCCCCCTCTTCATGCTAGAATCTAGATGTTGGTTGATGTTTGATTTTTGATTTTGAGCAACTAGAATGATTACATTGCCCACTATCACTACTAAAGCATCATTCTTGTTGTTTCTGTGAGCTCATTGCTTTTCTTTTAGCCTTTTGGTCTTTCCACTCGCACAAACTTCTGGATCTTTAGGTCGAAAAATTCAAATGGGGCTGCTGATTTTGGTGTTTTTGGCTGCTTTAGCAACAACCCTTCTAAGCTGGAGCAGCAGTGCTCTCACCCAAGACGGTAATTCTCTAGTTTACATTTTCCGCTTTGGTAAAGGTTGGATCTTTTCAAAATTCGTTTCTATTTTTCCTTCTTCTTATTTTTATTATATTTTTTATTTTTCTTGGAAAAAAATGGTCCTTTTTGGGATGGTTAGATTCTTTGGGATAGTAAGATTTTTTTTTTTTATATATATATATATGTATATATATATATATATATATATATATATATATATATTTTTTTTTTTTTTTTTTTTCCGATGTAGGCGTCACTTTGTTGGAATTCAGAAGCTCCTTGAATGATAGCAAAAACATTCTCAGTAATTGGAATGGTTCTGATGAAAACCCCTGTAAATGGACTGGTATATCATGCCATAGTCAAGACCAAAGTGTTATTGCTATGTATGTAAACTTCTGCTTATTCAGTTACTTTACTGTTTGTTTCCTTCTTCTTTTGTATTCATTTCTTGTTTATATGTTGATAACATTTTAAAAGTTCTGGCCTTTTTTCTTGTATATACTTGGGTCCCCAGAAACTTACCTTATATGCAACTTGGAGGGCTTATATCTCCAAGTGTTGGGAAACTCAGTAGTCTGCAGAGACTGTAAGTGCTTCTGGCTAATATTAGTTTTCAGTTTTTCAGCAGCATAGAAGTGAAGTTTTACTTCTTGAAATCCTAAACCTGAGTACTGTTGTTATCCAGGGCACTTCACCAAAATAGCCTTCATGGCATTATTCCAAATGAAGTTACCAACTGCTTGGAGCTCAGAGCTCTGTAAGTCAATTCCTCTTCCTATTTGTTAGTAGCATCTCCAAAGTTCTAAAAACACACATTTGAAAACTGATGTCATGGATGCACGTGAAATATTTAGGTATTTAAGGGGTAATTATCTTCAAGGAGGAATACCTGCAGAGATCGGAAACCTCACTCTTCTGACCATACTGTAAGAACTTTCTTTTCTTTGATGTTCAAATGACCATAGAACAATACTGAGTGATGTAGTGATGATCTGGGGTGGCTTTCTGTTTTTGGTGATTAGAGACTTGTCGAGCAATTCATTGAAGGGTGCTATACCATCTTCTCTTGGCCGCCTTACACGGTTGCGCAACCTGTGAGTATGAATCTACTGAGTTGATTTTTCAGCTTTGGAGTTATGCATTTTCTTCCTTTAATGATCTTTGTATTTTACTACCAGTAATCTATCAGCAAATTTCTTTTCTGGAGAAATCCCTGATGTTGGAGTTCTAAGCACTTTTGGAATCAAGTCGTAAGTGCCTTTCCTCGCAGTCATGATTTTGTCTTCCAGTGGAACAAGTTTTCATATTTCCGGTTATACCATATATTAAAGGCCACAATTTATCTCACTCGAACTAGAGGCTAAACAAAACAGGGATATAAGTTTTAGCCTTTTAGGAGGGTCACATTCTATGATATTCTACAAGTTTTCGGGAGTAGTTCTGTTATAGATTGATATCGTTTATTTTCTAGCCCACGGTATCTTCCTTGCTTTATAATAATCGCATTATGAACTATGTGAAAGATTTGAATTGTCTTATTTGTATTTTTAGCTTTAGAATATGCAAAAAGTCTTTTTTCTGATATTATCCCGTACCGTATTCCCCCTGACATTGATAACTTCAGAATTATTGACACAAGACTACATGTCTTTAATATTAGAGGTATATATTATCTTAACTATTACCTTGCCTATAAGATAACACAAAAACATGGTCTGGGCTTTATCTTTTATGCAATATATACAAAGGGCATTATATCTTCTTCATGGCTATTCAGATAGAGGCTACTAATCTTGAGGGTTTTTTTTTTTTTTTTTGAAAGCCCTCCTATGGTTTCTTAAGCTAGAGAAACAAATATTAATATGAACATGTTCTCAAGTCATATGTCAACTATAGTGCAGTTTTTGTCTTCAGATGTTTATCCAGACATTTTAATAGTTGTTGAGTGTGGAAGGTAAAAAGAAAGCAAAACACAGAGGAGACCAATCCTCCATATATAATGTGTCTTCTACCGATATCGAATTTGAGTTGGCACTATCTTTATATGTACCCCCCGGTGAGAATATGAACAAAGAGGTTCTGAATTTATGATGCTTATGCGTAGGTTTATTGGTAATTTAGATCTTTGTGGCCAACAAGTGCAAAAACCATGCCGGACCTCACTAGGGTTTCCAGCAGTTTTGCCAAGAGCTGAGAGTGATGAAGCTAAAGGTAATTATTTCAAGACTACGTATAGTGCTATTGCTTCACTATTCTTTTCCTGTTTATATGCTTGTATTCCTTTGATTCGTAAAATGTAATGACTTTCAATCATTTGTTTAGTACCGATGAGGCAATCGTCTCACTACATCAAAGGTGCCATTATTGGTGCGATATCCACCTTAGGCCTTGTCCTCTTTGTGCTCATTGGCTTTTTCTTGGTCTGGTTGCTGACAAAGAAGGAAAGGGTTGCCAAGAAATATACTGAAGTGAAAAAACAAGTTCACAAGGAACCAAGTAAATTTAGCCATACCTGCCTTGTCAAACTTATTTTCCCCTAATATTAATGGATTTTCTTTCTTATATTGTTTTTCTTTTCTTTTTTCGATAAAAGGTGCAAAACTAGTTACTTTCCATGGCGATCTTCCATATCCTTCGTGCGAGCTCATAGAAAAGATTGAATCTTTGGATGAGGAGGATGTTGTTGGTGCAGGAGGTTTTGGTACCGTCTATCGGATGGTTATGAATGACTGTGGCACATTTGCTGTCAAAAGAATCGATCGTAGCCGTGAAGGTTGTGACCAAGTGTTTGAAAGAGAACTAGAAATATTAGGAAGCATAAAACACATAAATTTAGTTAACTTGAGAGGTTACTGTAGGCTTCCTTCTGCAAAGCTTCTTATCTATGATTATGTGGCCTTGGGAAGCTTAGATACTTTTTTGCATGGTAAGTTTCATTTTTTTCCTATACATAACTTTGCGGGCTTCATCAGAAACTGTATTATTGTGACTAGAGAATTCATCGCTTTGTTTTGAATGTGGTTTTCTTTTTTCCATAGAAAATGTTAAAGATAAAGGGTCCTTGAACTGGCATGACCGTTTGAAGATAGCCCTTGGTTCAGCAAGGGGACTGGCATATTTGCACCATGACTGTAGTCCAAAGATTATTCACCGTGATGTAAAATCAAGCAATATACTACTGGATGAAAACCTTGAGGCACATGTTTCAGACTTTGGGCTAGCTAAGCTTTTGGTAGATGAGGATGCTCATGTGACGACTGTCGTTGCAGGGACATTTGGCTACTTAGCCCCAGGTTTTTATAATTTCAACTTATCATTTTCCTGTCTTTAATATAGAGATTATAAG
This sequence comes from Gentiana macrophylla, assembly GCA_026214975.1. NCBI lineage: Eukaryota > Viridiplantae > Streptophyta > Magnoliopsida > Gentianales > Gentianaceae > Gentiana > Gentiana macrophylla. The sequence continues at coordinate 107,513,942 of CM047813.1, read as the reverse complement.
AAAACTTCTATTTACATAGTGGTGGTTTGCCTTGATAAACAAACAGAGTACTTGCAAAGTGGAAGAGCTACTGAAAAGTCCGATGTGTACAGCTTTGGAGTCCTATTGCTGGAACTTTTGACAGGCAAAAGGCCAACTGATCCTTCGTTTGTTAAGCGTGGCCTAAATGTCGTCGGTTGGGTATGTTCTTTTGCTCTTCAAAGTTTCTTTCCAACACGATTTTGAGAAATTCTTGTATAAAGAGGTCTCTATCATACTCATACCACACGACATGTGTATATATGTGCACTAGAGAGACTCTATCCAAGAATCTCTCCCGTGCTTCCTTAATTGCTCGTGTGTCTCGTTATCATTAACACAGCTTAGTCCTCATGAAAAAACGTACAGTTGAATACGTTGTTGAGGGAAAACCGAATGGAGGATGTGGTAGACAGAAGGTGTCCTGATGCAGAAGTTGAGACAGTGGAAGCAGTTCTGGAGATAGCAGGTAAATGCACAGATGCAAATCCCGACGACAGGCCTACAATGCAACAGGTGCTGCAATTTTTACAGCAAGAAGTCATGTCACCCTGCCCAAGTGATTTTTACGATTCACATTCCGATTATTCTTGATTTTAATTAGTCTGACTCGATCTGTGTGTGTTGTGTTTTGTTGCAAAATCTTGTTTTGCTTTTCCATGTAAGTTGTTGGATGTGCAATTTGTGTTGCACATTTTCATTCGAACATATCTAAACTTCATACTCTCTTCAATTTTGCGCCTTTTTTTGTTTTTTTGGGTTCTTTGTACAAACACTGCCTCAAAAATGGGGTGGGGTGGGGGGGGGGGGGGTGGGGGTGGGGGGAGTTCACACAAACCACCAGGGGAAAGAAACATTCCAAATGGAGAACATGTGCTTATTGGTGAAAGATAATAGAGAATAACTCTTCTCAAACTCAATTGACAACATTGTCACTATAAATAGAGACACGGGCGCCCTCGGGGGAGGCAAGGGGCCATGGCTCAGAGCCACCCAAAATCTATGAATTTAAAGGCCTTATGAAATTTTGACTCAATAGTAAATATATATTATATTTTTAAAAACCAATAAGGTATTGCTATAATTGTGAGTACTATGATATAATTTGGCAAGTGATTAGGGTTCAAACCCTGCTTGAGGCAAAAAAATATTTTTTTGGGTTACTCTTTTTATTAGAAGGGTCTAAAACAATATTTGGCCCCGAGCCTAAATTTGGACATGAATGCCGTTGAATAGAGAATACAACACTCATCTCAAACTCAAAACCTAATAGCCTAAACATTGTGTTATGAGCAATAGAGTTTTTTTTTATGAGTGATACATCTTAAATATGTATATAATAAATATAAAAAAAACTAAATGCCTTAATATGAACTAAAAGATCAAAACTAAACCATTGTGGAACTTTTGATCCATCCCTCTACATTGGGATAAAAGTCCACATTCATAAATAATAATGCCGCTCTGTAGGTCTCAAAGTATGTCTTACACACAAGCTCAGAGGAGGGAGGGGGGAGGCTAAATGAACTTGTACAATAAATGCGTTTTCTTTTGCGTATAGTTTATTTGAAGAGGATATTAAAGCGTTGTAAGTTCTGTGTTATCGATTTATCGTTTAAGTGCTGAGATATGAATGCAATGCTTCTGAAATAAATCTTATAGAATGTAAAGTGCAAAAGCTAAATGCATAAAGTAAATGACACAATTTTTGTTATCGATGTTCGGGGTGGAGTAATCCCCTAGTCACCGCTTCTCATGTAATGTTGGAAGAATTCACTATTGTCTATCCTCTACAATAGCGTGATTGTCCTTCACAACTTTTCTGCTGCTTCACAATCTGAGCAACCAATTCCTATGATCTGCTCCACTGTTCCTTCTGGGTGGGATTGCCTCTTCAACAACTCCATCACAAACAGCCTCTGCAGACGCTCTGCCCCGCTGTACACGATCCTTCGAAGTCAAACGCTTCTTCACTGCTTCCACAGTCCTTGTAAGGAGTTCTTTTTATCAAAAGGTTCCATTTTTAGTTTAAAGATTATGCCTTTGAGTTGTTTTAATATTGTTTTTGTTAAGCTGCACGAAAGTAGACATAATTATGTGTTGCCGGGTATTTGCCAAACTATGTGTTAAGAAAGTTATTATGCTTTCAAGTTTCTCTTATGTTTTATATGTCTGTGTTACGATTAGTGGAGATAGGATCGGAGTTCGGTGTTGGTACGGTCTTTGAATGCTCACGTATGTTAGATATGGACTTTAACCTGAATCTATATGCTTTATGTGCTTCTATTTGTTTATAGTCAATGACCTTGCTATGTACTGAGCGGAGTACCATGGTACTGAGCGTAGGACCATGTCGGATGTATGGCTAGTTGTATTACCCATGTCGTCCTAGGACGATGTACCGAGCGGGGTACCGTGACCCAGACCCACGTTGGATGTACGTTAGTCATATTACCCGTGTTGCACCAAGCCCAAGTCAAGTCAGTAAGGAACATGAACAGAACAGTCAAGACAAGAATATAGACATGTTGTCTATCATCAATCTATCATTTTAAATAAATCAGTTTCCTAGTTCCTAAAGTTTTTAAAATAATTTTTTTGTTATTGCGCCATGTCTAGTTGCCTAGAAATTGAATCACTATCTTCTAAAAAAAAATATAAATCGCCAAGAAAATGATGAAAGTTCTCATTATTATTATTATTATTATTATTATTATTATTATTATTATTATTATTTAATGAAAAATATGAGTTTTGTGTTCTAGAGAAATATGTGTGCTGCTTCTTCTTCTTCTTTTTATTTTTTTATTTTTTTATTTTATTGTAAGGAAACGATCTGTTTTATTCATAATCATAAAGCCAAAAGCATTTACAAAAAGTTCGGAAAGAAAAACACAAAACGAAGGACTACGATTGTTGATCCTCTAGGCCCTTGGTTAATCTAATGTTTCTCGCTCGATCAACCATTTGTGCGATGAACGCTGGCGTGCGGATCCACCACCGTACTCCTCCGTTCATGGGGTTGAAGGGAAGAGCTGTCCGGCAGATTTTGTTTTATATAATCAGCTCCTCCAATAACAGGTCTAAGCCGACCATCTAACATCAAACCACTTGGGGATGTCTCCGGTGTGGGCTGCTTAGATGGGAGTTCCGGCCAGTTAGAAACGTCCTGTAAAGCCATTGATTCAGCTCCTCGTTGCTTCTTTAAGAGGGAATGCAGTTTGCCTTGAAGCATTATACCTTGGTTCTCCAACGGGGGTTCTTTTCGCTTATCCCCTAAAGTTGAAGAGGATGTTGATGGTTGCTTAGCTGTTGTTCGTAGTCTTCTTTCAGTTTTCTTAGCTTGAGTTCCAGAACGTGTTTTCTTATCCTCCAAGGATTAGGTTTTCCCTTAGGTCGGTTTATACGCCTTATATAAAGCCATCAGAGCTGTGGATTTGTAACCATAATTCATAATCCATTCCTTATCTTATTCATTCATCTATCAACAAAAAACAATGTAGTCTTTTGGTGAATAAAGTCTTCTTTTATTTTCTTCTTTTCTTCTTGCAAATAAGTCACGAGTCTTTCATTATTGAATTGTGCTTGGTTTATATTCGTCACGGATCAATTATGATCACCGGAGAGAGAGAGAGAGAGAATTGTGGAGTGGATCTATTCTTCGTTATGGGTAAGATCTATTCCAATGTTTTATTTCTTTTCTTAGATTCATGACTGTTCTTGTGATAGATCTAGACTAGGCTTGCATGTAATCAACTATTAATTAATTAAACGAACCTTAATCTTTATTGTTCGATTAATTAATATTAAACGCAGAATTATGGGTTACGTTCTCTCGATTCAGCGACGGTCTTTATCGCCGAATCGAGACACCTAGTAAACCTTGATTCTGTGGTTCGGTGTCATCTACGTTGATCGACATGTTTAACTCACGATAGGTTAGATCTGGCCAATCTTCTTGTCGTACATCGTAAATTAACACGAAGGACTATTAGTGAAGTGTTAGTTATGACAAAGTCTGGATCGATCTCTAGGAACGTGCTAGTCATAGTCATAAAGATTAAAGGGAGATTAGTTGTAAATAGTTTGGTTTATGTCTTTTCAATATATGATTGACCATGAGTTTATTTGCAACTCTTTTATTTACTGTTTATTCATGTTGGTCAACGACCACCCTATCCGGTTGACTTATGAATTATGGTTGTGTTTAACTTAATTAAATAATAGTCTCTGTGGGATCGACCTTGATTTGCCCTTGCTATACTACGATTGACCTAGTTCTCTTGCTAGTACTAAGCGACTTACACGCGATCAATGAAGCTAGCAATATGTTTGATGGTCTGAGCAAACCGATTCACAAAACATCTGAAGAGTTTCCACCTTCCCTTCAGGCTGGATTTCGGTTGGTTGATGAGACATACCAGCAGCCTTCATTGAAGCTTAAAAGTGTGGGAGTTTCTCACTAGTTGTTCGGAGAATCGCCCATGCATCCTTCAGTTGAGAAAAATGAAGGAAATCATGGAAATGAAATTGCTGGAGTGTTTGCTCTCAGGTAATCAGAACCTCTATTTCAGTTGCACTGGTTACTCATATATATTTCCAGAACAGCCAAACATGGATTATAATGAAGTATGGACTTATTTCGGCTAATTTATATTCAAGTAGAGAAAACTTGACATATCCGGCCTTTGTAGAGTTTAAAAAGGCCAAACTTGATGTACGGTTTTATTTTGATCCTAGTGGAATATATGTAACATGTTTTAGTAGAGGAGCTCTTCATCCATTTATTAGCAAAGCTCCGGGGATTTGTGTTAATGGCATGATAAGAATTGTTTCATCACTTATGCATGCCCTTTTTGTTATGGCTTCAAGGGATATGCATTATCTTGTTGGGTCCAGTTATTTTTATTTATTCAGTAATGGTATACACGCCATAGTGGACTACATCCTCATGATAATATTGTTCAATTGAAAGAAGTTTGATGATGGCCGGCCCGAACTACGTCACGTGTCATCCTCTTAAGTCGTATGATAAATGACTAGCCTCTAAAAGTAAGGCACTAAGGGCTAAGAGCCCCAAGCACATACCCAAGGGCAGGTCCTAACTCCAGGTGGGAGATCTGCAGAAACTCCTCCTCCAGCCACCGCAGGTCGGCCAAGGCCTGGGGAAGAGGAGCTGCCTAGTTCGGCCATAGTGGCCTTGGGGGCTCGGCGCAGCGGACGCATGCAGGCGACCCGGTCGTTATTCCACGTCTTTGGATAACTAAAGATAAATAAGGAAAGGGAAGAACCCTAGGTCATAAAGACTCTGATCCTGACATTTAAATATGTTCATAATTATCCCTAAATTATAGGGATTTATGCGTGTATATCCTTAGGGAAATAATAATATTAATAATAATGTAATTCCTTGCAGGACAAGGAAAGGGATGAGACGTCCTCTATATAAACAACCCCTAAGGAACTACGGAGACTTGATTCCTGAAACATAACAGGATATGTAGGCAACTTGGGAAAATACCCAAGCTCAGTCTAAAAATTACCCAAAAAACCATCCCTCATTCAATTACCCCTAGATTAAACGGCCCAGATTTATTCATAGACGGGATCCAGCATCGTCAAAGTTGGTTGGAAATTGGCTGAGACACTCATCAAAGAATTTATGTTCAGAGGTTTTGTTGATGTTTCCCCGGCAGACATTGTATCCATGCTTGATATTCGTGAAAGTGAAACATTAGGGCATATTGTGAGGAACCTTAAGTTTTCTTATAAGATGGATTTTCTCTTTATTACAAATGGGAAGAGTACTTATTTAGAGGTGATGGATCAAGGACAACTCATTAAAACCTTACAAATTTAATGAAACTGGGAAGAGTTGGTTATATGTGTTAGAGTGATTTCAATGAGGCTTCCTTTTGTTCATGGGCTTGTGATCGAAGGCTTCCCAACAGGTGCTGCTACTTCGAAGAATTTTGTATAGGATCCCGGCGTTTGTCATTTCACCACCTTGAGGACAAGGTGGTTTTTGAGGGGGAGGATTTGTCCTGTCCCGAGGTTTAAAATTAGAAAGAAGACCGAAGACGCGTCAGTGACTATTGGATATGAACTACTAGCGGTTCGTGATGCCATTTAGCTTAATTGTGATGTCATCGCTTTATTTATGTCGTATTTATATTATTCGAGTATGCCGACTTATTGCCAAAGTTGTTAAGGGTCTATATTAATGAGATGTAAACATGGATATGTCATTATGATGATGATTAATGAAATATCTCCCTAATTTCTCTTCTATTCTCTTCTTGTGTTCTCTCTTCTCCTTCTTCCCCAAATTCCCCTTTCAATCTCCTACTCTTTCTGTATAATTTCTGGAATTTGTAGCTTAGATCATGACATTATTATTATTACTATTATTATTATTATTTAATGGAAAATGTGAGTTTTGTGTTCTAGAGAAATATGTGTGCTTCAAATAAAGAAGAAAAGAAAGAAACGACAAGTGCATACAAGAATCATTTTTCACTTGTGGACTTCTTTTCAAGGGTAGGATGGGAAATAAGCAGAAAAAGTTTAAAAAAAAAAAAATGGAAAATTAGGGAGAAAGACACATAAATTTATCACATCTCGATTTGGATAACATGTTTATATGTTTTGAGTCAAACATTCAATAATGGCATTCATCCTATTACCTAGGACTGCCAGCTATAAATAGTTTTTTTTTTTTTTTTTTTCACAGAGTACCAGCTATAATTAGTTAAGATCTCTTTTCCGCGATTTAGACGCTCTAACACCCGTGTAAAATAAAAAAAAAAGTATACTCGCAGAAATTCAAAATGTATATGTATGTGATTATTTTGTCAACTTTGGTGTGTTTGGGGAAAAGATTAATTAAGGGACATTCAGAAGGGGGGTTTTCATGGAGAATCATGAAAGTCAATCTCCTCATGATCATGTGGACGATCCTTCTATTATCCCCGATACATCCAGCAAACGAGGTGGCTGGACGGCCATTAAATACATTCTTGGTAATGATTTTAATTTAATGATTTTAATTTAATTCCAAGCCTAATTAATTGAACACATGCATGCATGGGGATGAGATGACTGTACGTTTTGTTATTAATTTCCAGGCAACGAAACATTTGAGAAATTGGCATCTATGAGCTTGATAGCAAACTTGACACTTTATTTACGTACAAAGTACAATCTCAACGGCATATTCCTCATCAATGTGGTTACCATATGGTCCGGGAGCACCAATCTTTCTTCCATTGCCGGTGCTTTTGTCTCTGACGTATATCTCGGCCGTTTCCTTACTTTGTTGTTTGGCTCTATAACCTCCTTACTGGTAATTAATTATATACATACAATCACAATGCTTGTTTCTACTTTTTTTTATTACTCTTTTTTATTTTTTTATTTTTGTGTGTGCATGTGTGGCACAAACAGGGTATGGCTACTGTAACCCTAACAGCATCCATAGATGATCTAAGACCACCATCCTGCCAGGACCCGTTCGGGTGTGAGAAGCCTCACGGATGGCAGTTTGCAGTACTTTTCATTGGCTTAGGGCTCCTAGCTATAGGGGCTGGTGGCATTAGGCCATGTAACATCGCCTTCGGTGCAGATCAATTCGACACCAGAACGAAAAAGGGTAGGGCACAACTCGAAAGCTTCTTTAATTGGTGGTACTTCCTTTTCACAGTTGCACTCTTGATAGCCCTCACAGGTGTGGTCTACATTCAAACAAATATTAGTTGGGCGATCGGGTTCGCCATACCCACGGTTTGCTTAGTGTTTTCTATCACAATCTTCTTGATCGGTCGCCACACTTACGTTTACGTAAAGCCTCAAGGGAGTGTCTTTGTCGACATGGCTAAAGTTGTTGTTGCTGCATATCGGAAAAGGAAGATAACGCTAATTCAACCGGGAGTTAATAACAAATTTTATAATCCCACGTCCGAAAACAATCAAAATTTCGAGAATATGAGGATCAAGGGACCTATCGTATCAGAACGATTCAATTGCTTCAATAAAGCGGCGGTAATCATTGATCCAACTGAAGTGGATGATCAAGGGAAAGCGAAAAATACTTGGAACTTATGTAGCTTGGAGCAAATCGAGCAACTAAAATGCTTAGTCGGAATAATTCCGGTTTGGTGCTCGGGTATCGGTTGCTTTGTAGTAATGGATCAACAAAACACATTTGGTATTCTTCAAGCAATCCAAATGGATGAATCATTCGGATCCCATTTCAAAATCCCACCGGCTTGGATGGGAATCACGTCCATGCTCGCACTATCGTTCTGGATACTCGTTTATGAACGCCTCTATATGCCCTTGTCGAAAAAGACCATGAACAAGACAAAAAGATTGACAATGAGACAAAGAATCCAAATCGGGATAGTTATGTCGATCTTCTGCATGGTTTCAGCTGGATTTGTTGAAAGAAAAAGAAGGTCTATGGCTTTGAAAAATCAATCTTTTATTTCCCCGATAAGCATCGGATATCTTTTGCCGCAATTCGTCTTCGCAGGCTTAACCGAAGCATTTGCCGCAGTTGCTTGCATGGAATTCTTCACAATTCAAATGCCGGAAACCATGCGAAGCGTTTCGGGCGCCGTGTTTTTCTTCAGCTTATCAATTGCAAGCTATTTAAGCTCATTCATTGTCAATGTGATCCACAAGACGACTCAAAAACCCGGAAAATCGCCATGGTTAGGTGGGCATGATCTGAACCAGGATAAGCTGGATTACTACTATTTCCTCATTGCTACTTTAGCCGCTGTCAATTTTTTTTACTTCACTTTCTTTGCCTCCAAGTTTGTGTCTTCTGGGAAAATGAGCTTTCAAGGGGAATTTGAATTAGAGGGCAATTCAAGTTCTAGGAAGGGTTTGGATGAAGCTTTAGAAAAAGAGGAGGAAAAAGATTTGATGGTGTGGCATCTCTCAAGAAAATAATAAGAGCAATGATACAGGCATAACGGTTGTGCCACAACGAGTGATAAAAAAAATATATCCTTCAATAAGAGGACGACTTCTTAAAGCCGGCCAGAGGAAGATCCGTGACGGCTATTGAACAATGTAGGTTTAAAAAAATACGGATCATTCTATTACATTTTGGAATATATTTCGATTTTAGATACATTATTATCAACAGTGCAGATCACAGCTGTGTCACTCATTATGGCACAATACTCAAATCAATACTTCACGTTCAATGCTTGTAGAATTTTTTAAATTAGTGCTTATGTTTAGAAAACAAAAAAAAGCTCCGAGTTATGGAGAATGATAGATTTATATCTAAACAGCTACATAATGTTATTGTTACCCATACATCATTTCATTATACATTTTTCATTTGTAGAATGCTCACAATCATTAGACGATTTTGTGTGCAGACATTATGTAGACTTTTCGTTGTAAATATATAATTTTCTCCGTGTTATAATGCTTAAAGACAGTAATTAACAAAAATATAAGTGAGACGATGCAACAAATTTACGTTGCTTAGTTAAACTAAAGAACAAGTATCACTGTAGCTGTAGTGAAAGAATCTTCTTAAGCTTGATTAACAAAAGTCAAACATTGAACTATAGACAGGCAATATGAGGTTATCATCAATTATACACCTCATTAGTGTAGCTAATTAATACAAAAACCTACAATGATAATATCTACAGGAGAACCAAAGGCTAACACCAACTATATATATTAGCAACGTGACGTTGAGTTTCACCTCCTTAACAATTCACTAATAATTTAAACTTTAACATGATTTTTATAAATGTATTAAATAATCAATGTTGACATCTACAGTGTAACGCTCCGTTTTCGGATACCGAGTCTTTATCCAAAAAACAACGTTCGACATGTATAACATTAAATAAATTCAATATATATTATACGTAAGTCTCTACGTCATCGTATGAATCAGTTAAGCAAACGAAAACTAATAAGACTCGGATAAAAACCGTAAAAGTTTCTAGAATTACAATACCATCCAACTAAAAGGTAGAAAAACAGAACTTACAACAATGAATTGTCTTACAAGCACGCTTCTTACAACAAATGCAAATTTATCATACAACAAATTAAGCATCTTGTACTACTACAAGTCTTAGAAAAAAAGTACAACATGCCTTGATATTTTAAAGGTACAACATTTTATGAAAGTATAAATGCATGGCATGGCGTCATCAAATGTCATTCTCAAAGTCATCACAACCCGCTCAACCTGTACATCTTCTTTTCCAAAGCAAACACACAAATATGCAAAAGGGGTAAGTGTAAAAGTACTTAGTAAAAGGTAGAAGCTATCGAACACTTACGCTTTATAACGAAATGTCATTCATTTATTATTATAATTATTAAGTTATCTTTATGAACACGACTCAAATTCTGGGGTTCACTTGTTGCTCATCAACATGACGTGACGTCCTACTTTGTTTCTAACTTTTTTTTAAAAAACCTTGAAATTAAGGAAAAGTTACAAGGGTTAGGGCCGTCCCGGCCTCCTCCAAAAATACATGTCGTCATTGTACTTCCTCCACCTACTTAAAACCCTAATCCGGAAAACCCATTGTGGGAAAACCCGGGTGCTAGGGAAAGAGTGTGAGCCTCCGTACATTGGAAAATCAACCCAAAAAACAACCATAACTGAGCTAAGACAAAGAAAAAGGATCACTAGAGGAGATGTAACTCCCAAAAAAAGATACACTCTTACAGAAGCAGTAGTAAATCCTAACACTAAGTGCTAGAGGCAGCCACACAGCATCACATCCCAGCATGTAACGGCCTGACTCCCTGCCACAAAGGGTCGTTGTGGGAGCCGCCTGCGAAGCTCACGCCGCGACTTCAAACATAAACTAAGATCCATAATAAGGAAATCCATAAAAGATTTATGATATCTTATTTATATATATACCATTAAAACTACAACAAAATCGTATACAACCGTTCTATCTAACTTAAAACGCGCAGCAGGATCTAATCCTTAATTAGTTGATGACATCATCTAGATCTCCTTCCTCTTCCCTGACCAAACACCTGGGAGCCTCTCTCATTAGCCAGTCATACATAGACCATTTGCTGGAAACAAAATAAAAGGATGAAAAAATGTTAAGACACATCCTATTTGCACTCTTCATGGATTATGAAGAGTGCTTCTGTGTAGAATGGCAAAATTCAAGGGCACTACGCATGGTGCTACTCACCACGAAGCAACAAATTGCAACCTATTAGTGGATCACACCAATAGCCACAGGGTAGGCCCGATAGCGTGTGTGTTCGGCAAAGTCCCTCCACTCCTGGTGCCCCTCAAAGGCCAGCAGAGTTATTCAATTTATACTGACCATACAGCACATCGCGATATAAACTTGTGCCGTACTAAGAATAAAATGATGTTTAGGCTTTTATCCACACAAGTACGTATGTTATTAATTATTAACTAGTCACCTAAGTGTTTTCAAGGTAAAAGCTCACTTACACTTCTACTCCCTCATTTAGATAGCTAGACAAAACAAGCCTATCATATACACAGACATTGGTGGATACTAACCCACCAAAGCACAAGTCCAATCATACTCTTCCGATGGTCCCGAACTTCAACTCTTAGGATGAATCCATTCGGTTCCGGAACTAAACGCATCAGAAGCTTAATCATGGCTTGTTCAAGTTTATTTAAGGTTATCGTATCAAGAATTATCAACCAAAACGCAACTAGGAGTGGCGCGAGCTGAACATCTTTAGCGCACGCTGAAGCATTCCAGAAACAATGCAGATTGTTCTACTCAGGTTTGGCGCGCTGAGCCACATCGTCGCACGCTAAAACATTCTGAATAATCTGCCTGCTTTCTGCTTCACTTTAGCGAGCGTTAAAACCCCTTAAGCATGCGCTAAAAACTCTCTATACTTCTTGAATGCTCTCCTGATCACGTTTGACGCGTGCTGAAGCCCCTTTGGCGCGCGCCAAAAGGCCAAAACTACCTTAAACAACAGTTTTTTCTGCACTTTACGATTTCCAACTCAACTCCAACCCTTTTGACAATAATTAAACAACAAAAACAGCAGTAGAACATGTCATAATCATATCATGTCATATCATACTTCAACAATAACTTCTAAGCATGGATTTTTACAACAACGTAAACAACATACTTCAACCTAAAAATTATAAAACATGAATTATTCAATAGGAAGACCTTATTACTTGGAATCCAAAGCAAAAAAGCAAAGCAAACTTCAAGCAAACGACAAAACCTTCAAGCCATTGCAGCACTTAGCGAACCTTCAACCAAAAACCTTTGTGATTACAACCCAAACCTACATTAATCGTGATCACAAGTTTCTACACCAACTATACTACGAATTGGAGGATTCTAGACAAACAAACTTGATCAAAACTTTAGGATACCAAAACTAAGGTAAAACAATACATTTTCAAACTCTGACTTTTGGGTATCCACACGAAGCGTGTCTCCCGTTGGTACTGATTCTCTAATCGTTTCTGAAAACCGATAAGAAATTGATGAGAATTCTTGAAGATCCACTCCTCTTCCTTATCAGTTTCTTTTTCTTTTCCTCAAAGTAAAGTTCGACCTTTGCAATTTCTGATAACTCTCAAATTAAGTGGGAGGTTTTATTTCTTAGAAAAAAGGATTTCAGTTCTTCCTTTTTCTCTACCATTTCTATGTTGTTTTTTCTCGATTAAATCCAACTATACATATGTGTATGTTTATTCTGATGAAAAACCAAAAATAGGTACACTTTGAACAAAGAAGAAGTTGATAGCTTGGTGTCCATGGCTTACAAAGATATGAACATGCTCCTGAGAAAGCCAGCAGCTGAAGACATCATACCTATAGTAGATGCAATGGCAACATTGGAAACTGTAATCTTATATTCACCATTAAGCACTCCATATAGATATGTTGACTGTTTTAGTTTCTTATCTTGGCTGACTCATCTTCGAATATGTTGCTTACTATAGATGAAGGCTACTTGGATAGCTGGAAAGCTGAAGCTTATTCCAGAGCAAGACAAATTCTGGTACATGGCTTGCAAAAATTGTCACAAATCTTTGATGGTTGGACATCAGAAAGAAAATCCTTGTTCGTCATGCGATGAACTAGATCCTATTAGCCTTAAGTAAAAATTACTTGGTAGTATATTTTATTTTCTTGAAGTGAGAAACATGCGATTAGATGTATATGTTTCTAATTAGGTGCCACATTGGAGTTGTCATCAGTGATGTGTCTGATACTGTGTTCGCATAAATTTCCTCACTAGATGTTGAGCTGCCCATTCCGTTCACCGCATTGCATTTAAAAAAGGCAAAAGAATAGGTGATTTTATACAACACTAGCCTAAGCATTCTAATATGTATGTTGTGTTTTAAAAAATATGGGGGAATGATTAGATAGTACTGGTAGACCAATAGAATATGCATGGTCATTTGTGAAATTCAGATTCAATAATATTCACTTCCTTCAATATACTGAAAATTCTGAACCTTTCACCAAAAAGAATGGGGTTTCTATGTATGATTGGCTTCTCTATGTTAACATATGTGTGTTTACAATGTATTCCAGTTTGTTTAGTGAAGTATTCTGAGTGCCTGGGCATATTATAGGCTTCATAACCATTAAATTTATCAACATATGTTCACTGACATAAAGAATCGAATTCGCGGAGTATGTATTCACATGTTGGCTTATACAGTCTAAATTATTTTTCAGGGGTGTTTATTGACAACAAAACTGGAAGTGGCTTTGGAGGACAAACACGTTGTCTGCTACATTAATTTTTTTGACAAACTTATTCGAGGTGCAATGACAAGAAAATACCCCCTTGTAAAGATTTAAGTTTGCAAATATGTTTTCCCTGACGTTGAACCGGTTATAAATGAAGCTGAAACAATAAGCGCAATACATGATAAAGAGACTGTTGATTTAACTAAGGATGAAGAAGATGATGTTCAATTCTTTTCACCATCAACTAAAGTGTTGATTGAAGAGATTTCAGCCTCTTCACAGAACAATGCTACTGACGATGCGGCTCCATCTAGTTGTAAGAGAGTTCTCTCTTTCAGAGATGTTAAGAAAATCACAGCTACTGTCAAGATAGAGCCTTTTGATGATGATGCTCCGCTCCAATCCGTGGAAGATGCTTTGTCGTCCATTGAAAGCCCTCTCAAGCAAAATTAGTTTCAGCTTATTATTTGTCCATTGCTCAAATAATACATGAATAGCCTCTTTTGACGGTAAAGCTTTGCTGTTGTGATGAACACATGACACATTAGAATCCATTAGTTCCTTTCATAGAAGATGGACACTAATGGTTACTAATAGCATGCAAAATATGTTTTCCTCTATAGGAACTTTGGCTTATGTATCAACCACCTCTGTAGGTATGCATAAAACAGTTCCTTCGCCCTCATTGTGTGAAATGGTGGAGGTCGTTACGTTTGTATGTTATCTATGGCTTTGTACTTTTAGTTTGCAGTGTTGTGTGCTTAAAAAGTATGTAGTTCTATATTAATTGCAAATTACTTTGCTTCATATTTACTAACACCAAATAAGTAAAAACGTATAGCATGGGCACGCCGTGCGTTGCACGGCATCCTATTTTACTAGTATTATTATTATTATTTGAAAAATAAAGTAAAAACTCAAATAATGATATATTTTTCTAGAATGACATTTTTTGCCCCTTTTTAAAAAGCCAGGATATCACACAAAAACACTTGTTTTTTTGTTACGGCCAGTAAATTACGAAGCCCCAAGTATTTCCCCGAGCATGTGCCAAAAGGTACCTGTAAAGCTAGAGAAATATTTTCCTGAATTCCAAATGGATGTCTTTAGTGAAAAAGAGACTAGACTTGTGAACGTTTATTACTTGACCCGATAGTGTTCTATATCGACCTAAGAATCTAGCAAGAGTCTTGACACGACCATCGAAAACTTCCAAAAAAAATAGCATATTGTCGCCTGCAAAAAAGTGGGACATACTTCATTATTTCTCTCAAAGCCAACACCTCGCAGTCCTCCATCCACGATGGATTTATTGATGAGAGCGGTAAGACCCTCCGAAGAGATAATAAAGAGGAAAGGAGAGAGTGGATCACCTTGGCAGATTCCCCGGGACGGATAAATAGTGGGACCCGGCTTCCCATCCACAAGAATTCTGAGAGTTGCAGAAGTGACGCATCGACGGATAAGGTCAAAATTACGAGGAAACCACATGCATTCCATGACCTTCCACAGATAAATCCACTCAACCCGATTGAAAACCTTTGTCACAACTTACTTTATAGCAGCATGAATATCGCACCCATTTAATCTGGACTTGAAGGAAGGAAACGCTTCAAATGCAATAATTGCATTATCCGTGGACGATATGCCTGAGACACAAGGGCTATGGTTTTCCGAAAATGATGCCATTAATGACTAACCTGAGTCCGTTTACAATTACGCCGGATAGTAAGATTTAATTATAAGTTTATTTAGAAAACCAATAAAACATTTATACATTAATTTCTTTTACCTCATATTTCTTATTTACTAATCCATTTTTCACTATTTTCCATCAAGAACAGTCCGAAATCATTTTAGGTATTTTAATCAAAATTATTGACCCAACCAATTTAACCAATGAAAAATTGCATTTTGTGAGATGCAGGTAGTATATAGATAACAACAATAATCCAACGATTGTTGATACACATGAGACGCATGCACTACGAATGCTAAACACATGACATCATCCAACCATACGAACCAGCGATAAAATACGACGAAAGAAGTTTGTTTTTCTATCTGTCTCTCACTCCTTCCCATTGCATTAATGACATGGTCTAACAGACATACGAATTGCAACAGACAATCGATCGATGCGACTGACCGGAAAAAAAAGAAAGAAAAAATTTTGATTCACTTGATTTACAAGGAAAACCAACACCAAAATAATAATGCCTATACAGTAAGTATACACATACATACAGATCACTTGTACCCTTCTTAAAAAAAAACTTCACGCTGACTCAGACATCAATATGAAAGAGATGGACTCGATTAGAAACAGCCCCGGGGAATTCGAAGGAAAAAAAAAAACTTACAGGTATGATAAATGGGGGGCGTAGCGTAAGTGGTTAACAAGATTTTTGGAAGGCAGAGAAAGAATCGGGAGCAACGAAAACATTAGACTAGGACGCTTTGGCCTGTAAATCCATCCTGAAGCTGCAGAGATCCGTCTTTCATTAGATTAATGCTTAAACTCTTGAATCTTTCTCTTGAGTACTGCCTAGATGCCTTTCTCCAGTCCGTTCCCGTTTTCATCATTGCAACAAACTCATCATAGCTGATTCCACCATCCTAAAACATCACACTCTCCGAATTAACATTCACTTCTCGAATCAACGTTGACCAGCTTTTGACAAATGGGAAGGAAGGAGGAGGAGGTTACCTTATCAGTGTCGACCTCGCGCATAATTTCATTGAGGACATCCACGTCAGCCTCACCCGACTCATCTGCCAAAGCAACTCTTAGCTCATCAAGTTCGATATACCCATTACCATCTTTGTCAAAAAATGTGAAGGCTCTCCGAAAATGATCATCGTTTTCCATTCGCTGCAAGTGGATCGTAACAGCTACAAACTCTCTGTAATCCAGGAATCCATTCCCGTCAACATCAGCCTGCCATGGACATTCGATATTTCTTACCTCCCTCCATTTATGTTCTATTTAATGGATCCCCAAGTGTCATGTGTATATAACCCGATAACCGTGTAAGATACGTTTTGGATGCCGAACACGTTACCAAACAGAAGCATCCATGCATCATAGGTGTACCGCCCCCAGACCCAGGCGCGGTAGCGCTAAATAAGTCATAAATGATCCGGTCAACAGCTTAGACCGTCGTCCTCGCTTGGTGTAAAAGGGCTAACCCGAGTTGACAAAACCAATTATAGACAGCACTGTTATATATATATAATAAAAAAGAATATAAAAAGTAAGAATTTACCACTTCCATTAACAGCTTTATCTCGGGCTCACCCAACTGAGAACCGACTTTCTGCAACCCAGCCCTCAATTCCTCATATGTTACTTTCCCATCATGATCAGTATCCATCAACGTAAACATCTCTCTTATCACCTCCACCTCTTCAAAAGATAAGTACTCTGCGATTACCTGCACCATTTTACAATAATAAAGTAAAAAAATAAATGTTCGAGGCACAAAAAGACAATAGGCAGCCCACTATGACACGTATTCATAACAATCTTTCCCGAATTGAAAAGCTCTCGAGACTGAACAAATAGTAGACCACTACGACATCCATTTCAAAAGTGAAAGCTTTCTGCCAAAGCATTTGAACATCGCAATGTTAGCGACAGAAACAAACCTAATACTTAAACATGTCGGTTATGAAAACGGTAAGAAAAGTATTTGAACCTTACCCGCAACACTTTCTTCTTGAATTTGTTCATAACAGAGAACTGCTTGAGCCTCGTCCTGACTATATCACTCAATGGAACATTTGAAGCTTTTTTTGAATTTTGAACCCAAGGGTGATCTGACAAAAGTAGGTTGAAAAGAGCATTTTATTACAACAAGTGCAATAGAAACATCCATTTCTGAATTTCAGTAACTTACTTCAGAACCAACTACAGTATATGAAGAATTCGGCATCTTCAATCATATAATAACTTCAGTCAAATAATTTCCAAGAAGAATTGCAGGAGACCAAAGTACTGGTTCCCAATTTCCATTTCAGTATGTTTTTTGTGCGCATATATCAATATGCCTATTTGTACATATATATTATATACGCACATACTCTAACTCACTGGAGAAAAACAAAAGGTAAACGAGAAAAGTAATTGGGAAAGAAATATATCGAAGCTATTTGACTTTTAAAAAGAAAGGGAAAAAAATAAAACTTAAAGAACCATGAGCTACTCGTACAAGATCTAAAGAACTTCAGCATTTATTTTCAAAACTTTCCTTCGTGGTATCAGCTACGTCTAACTCATGAACATCCCAGAAATTACTGAGAAGAGGGGTCGACAGTCATACTAGATCTAACTCACCATCAAAGCTTATTCGTTTCGTTTACACTGTATACTGTATAGAAAGGTGGTTCAGTGGAAGAGAATCCAAAAGGGAGAGCGTGCCCCCGTTCAATTTCCATAACTACAGCTCATGGCAACAACAATACGAATCCATAAATAGAATTTTCCACACACACAAATAAAAATACCAACTTACGAAATGTGTAAGCTGTAAAGGAAGAGTGGAACCCGTACTTCTGAAGGCGCTGACATGGCTACGTCCACTTATTCGAAGAGCAATGAAAAAACTTGAAATTAGCAGAAGAGCTAAAATAGGAAAAAGGTGATTATTCAAACCTCACTCGCTCAACTTAAGCTTAGTTGTTAAAGCGACGCCTAGACATCGCCTAAGAGCTAGTCGAGGATTGGCCTCCTTGATTCAGGCGAGACGACCAAGATGTGAGGTGATGTGATGCAGTCGGCTAGGCGATTGCCTTTAGGTATAAAGGCAATGACTAGGCGGTGAAAAGGCATCGCCTTGAGATGTTTCTGGGATACACGTGTCATTTCTCCAATAAAACCAAAAAACAACACTCAATCGATAACTCTTGATTGCTTCTAAAGAGCTTATGCCCGAGTGAGAAGCAAAGATGTTTCTATTATAGGATGAAAGTAGAATGTGGAAATAGATTAAGATAAGCTAGTAGCCTAATAGAATACTTGGATTGTTGTAATTTAATTTTTGCCACAGAATTCTGTAAAGCTCATTAAGTCTAATCTTCTGTTCCTTATACCATAATCTTCTTCTAATTTTCTGATTCTTTGTTTATGTTTTTTGAACTACTCTTTCTTTCCTTTTGGGCTTCTGTATTTGCTTCCTTAGCTTAATCACCTTTCATAGTGCTAATACACAGTCCTAATATAATTGTGAAATTTTCTTTGTCTACTCCTCCTTTTTGTTCATGTGTTGAAAGCCTAAAACATGTTTGCAGGGTTCCTCGACTATGGTGCCAGGCAATCGCCTAGGCGACCAGGCGACGTAGGATTGACTAGGTTTCACCTAGCGCTTTAACAACAATGAGCTAAAGAGTAACGGTCCATTAGTACACGAGAAATTTTGCCTTCTTATTCAGATAAGATTTTTTTTTGGCTCAGATGTTGGTAGGATTCATAGGGTATTGTGTCGAATAAGTGGGTGTGTGTAATGTGAGGAGAAAATAAAGAATGAAAATTGCTTTATTTAGATTAAAAAAAGAAGTGATTAAAGTGACCAGGGAAAAGGCCTTTTTCCACATGATGCCAACAACCAGGTCCCTATAAAAAAACAATAAAGGCTATCTTTTCAAGTGCATTATTGACTTTACACAACAAAATAACACCTACACAACTGGCAAAAGCTGTTTTACCTTCGTACTTTAGATACCTAAGAAACTTAAAAATCATCTTAGACGTTTGCATACCACCTGAATTTCTTCCTCCAATAATATCAATTAAGAAAAAGCAATGCTGCATTAAGCAACAAAACTGATGGGCCACTTTCAGTTTCAAGACCCTAAAGAACGAACTGGGAAGTGGGCATTGCATGACAGTATACTCGATTGAGAAGTTTGCATACGTAGCTGACATATTACACTCAACCCCACCCATCAATACGTCAGTATACACTTCAGAAATCACACTATGGTTTCACTCAAATGAATTTCGCCTCGCAATTTCACACGAGAAACATTAGGCAACGAAGTATTGAGAAGTAGAAAGCATCCAAGTCTCAGATTGTACTCACCGAGAACTCGTTGGGCAGTCAAACGTTTCTTAGGATCTGGTTCCAGCATCTGCCTCACGAGGCTTTTAGCAGTTTCTGATATTTGAGGCCATGGTTCTCTCTTAAAATCAATCACTCCTCGCAAAATTGCAAGAGCAACACCCTGTTCAGTTTCTACAAATAAAAAATAAAAGTTAAATAAGCACCAGTTATGGTTTAGTCCAGCAATAAATCTCCTAAACAGAGTTACATGGGGAGAAGTTTTGATACCTGCCCAGAATGGAGGAACACCACACAACAAAATATACAAGATCACACCAGCACTCCAAACATCCACTTCAGGTCCGTAATTCCTCTTCAAAACCTCGGGAGCCATATAGTATGGACTTCCGACAATCTCAGAGAATCTTTCCCCTTCAGAGAATGAAATGGAAAGAGAAAGTAAATTAAAAGACCAAAAAGATTGACAATAGAATAATCTGCGGAATGATACGATGGAATTATACTTTAAAAAACAGTCTGTTTTACTATATTTAGCAAATATACAATGTTCTTAACGATCACAGGCCGAAAGGCTTTGCTATATACCAGGTTAAACAATTAGCAAAAGAAATAAAGAAACTCCAAAAGCTGTCCAGTTAAAGGAGGAAATTATGCTGAAATTTTTACATCAAATTCATAATATCACCCTCCACAAAGTGAAACTTAAAAATCATACATACAATCACATGTGTACCCAGTTCCATTCAAGAATCCACTTTCAAGTATTGGCCTAATACTAAAAAAAGAAATCGTTTTTTTGGAATTACAAAACAAACAAATTAAATGGTTTAACAGAGACCATGTTACGTGCAAGCACATAAGAGCAGTTCATAATTCATATGTATAATTCTGTACATGAGTAGAATACACTGCGTGAATCCATGGATGTGTTTCGCGGTTGTCAATTTGTCATGTGACAGATGATCCAATAGAAGATCTGTATGAAATAAACCAAACATCCCCCGAAAGGGCCGAAACCCGACTTGATACCCACCAGAAAAATAGAATCAGACTTCAATAAACCGAAAAGCAGCTATCGGGGAAGAAGGGTGTGTGTGTGTGTGTGTGGTGGGGGGAGGGATGACATTACATACCAGGTTTAAAGAAGATAGATAACCCAAAATCAATAGCTTTAAGAGCAGAATTCTCCTTCTTATTAGCAAACAAGAAATTCTCTGGCTTCAAATCCCTATGCATAACTCCATTAGCATGGCACATCCTGATAACCTCCGCAATAGTTTTTGCTATACCCGCCGCAGCTCTCTCACTATAATGCCCTCTAGCGACTATCCGATCGAATAATTCCCCACCTTCACACAACTCCATCACCAAATGCACCGCCTCATTATCCTCATAAGTAGCCTTCAATTTCACAATATTGGGATGCTCCGGCAAGCTCGACATAATGGCCACCTCTCTTCTCACATCCTCTATATCAACTGCGGTCCTTAGCTTCTTCTTGGATATTGATTTACAAGCTAAATCTTCATGGGTTTCACGGTCTGTGCACAGATAAGTTATCCCGAATTCTCCTCGGCCAAGCTCCCTGCCCAGGATGTATTTGTCAGAGATTCGTGTTCGAGGGGTGAAATCTTTCAGAACCCGGATTGGAGTTGGGGATTCTGCATATGGGTTTGGTCTTCGGTCCCGGTTTTTCTTGGGTTCAGGTCGTTGCTTTTGGGTAGAGGAATTTGTGCTTTTGTTTTCCGGTCGTATGCAGGCGTTGCAGTTGCCCATAGATAGAGATGATCAGAAATGGAGCAGTGAAGTTGACTTGTAGTTGTTGAAGTGTCGTTCAGGCCTTTGCTCCGTCGTGAGCTGCGGTGTTGTATGCGGCGGTAGGAAGGGGGTAGGTGGTAGGTGGTAGGGGTTAGGTGGTGGGTGGAGTGAGTGAGAAAGGTTGTTGGGGGAGTTTGGAGAATTTAGGTGCCGGAGCGGAGAGAGAAAAGTCGCGGAGTCAATTGTGGGGAAGGATTAGGAAAGACTTTGCTTCTTCTTCTTTTTCAAAAGAAAATCTGTACACTAGTGTAAAGGTTGACGAAGAATTTTTCCACAATTCTAGTTGTTGTTTATTTATTACTCATGGATTGATTTTCCGGTTGGTTTTATTCACATCGTAACCTATGGAATATTACGCCGATGATTTTTGTTCCGTTTATACTTTATTATTTATTTAGTTCTATTAATAACACGTTATTTGTATGAGGTTTTACGAACGGAGCATTCAACCAGAGGAAGAATTCTGACGATGGTCAGAGTAGACCTTGTCATATGTCACTCAGAGAGTGGCATTATAATAAATAAAGAAAGAAGCGAGTAATAGTTATTGAGGCCAGGGGCCCCACGCAAAACATGGCTAACCCTGCGGCGGAAGCGCCTGTCCGCGCTTCTTCCCGACGGGACCGCGCAGGGCGGAACCGTCACAACGGAGGAGGCGGTCATGCTACCTGTGTCGAGACGACTGAGGCGCCTCAAAAATGAAACGCCCTGGTCTTCCTTATGTTGATAATTCACACATGTGTCTATATAATAGGATAACGATGGGAAGAATCCCGTGATTATAGGACATTGACTTATAACTTAAATACAATTATAATTATCCTTTATCAGTGGGATTTACCCGAATTAATCCTCAGGGGCAAAGAAATGAATCCAATACTTGCAGGGCAAGAAATATGACGCGAGACGCCCCTATATCAATAAATCCTAAGGAACTACGAGAGACTTGATTCCAATTACACACATTGGATACGTAGGCAATTTGAGAAACTAACTCTCAGGCTCAGTCTAAAACAAACCAAAATCACCATCCTCATTGTTAAAAGTTCTTGATAAATCGTTCTAAGAGTTATTTAAGCCCGGATCATACATTAGACGGTATCCAGCATCGTCAATTGGCGCTAGAAGAATGGCCTCTTCCAGCGATTTCATCAAGAACAAGCGATGGCACCACCAAAAAATACTGGGAAAAAGACCCAGGTTCAAGATCCTTTAATCCAGGAAACCGATCCCACTGCAACAGCTGCTGGACAGACGGAAGGTGGAGAGAAAGACCCCAACACCACCACTAGCCAGCATCAACCTTAGCAAGAAGAGGTACTAGCGGATCCCGCCCAACAAGCCATGTTGGAGGCTTTAAGAAACCTTGACATGCAGGCGTTTAAAAGCGTGCTGGGTTTAGCCCTAAAGGGACGAGAGGAAGAAGCTCCGGGAAGACGACGCTCCTAAGAACAACCCACTGCGCAAAGATGATAGAGGGGATACCCTGTCCTCCACCTCCAATGCATGGAAAAGGCAGGTCAATACCCAAGCCCAGGAGGCTGCCCAAGAAGAGCTCGATGGACTTCTAGGTCGGAAGTCCGACGATCTGTCCTTCGAACCACCGTTTTCAGAGCAGATCTTGAATTACCCGCGTCCAGAGAGGTTTAAGGTGCCCAAGTTGGAACCATATTATGGCACTAAGGATCCCCAAGATCAATTGTTTCAATATCTGACACATATGAACCTGGATTGTGTAGCAGAAGAGATGAAGTGCAAAGCTTTTCTGGCCTTACTTACGGGCAGGGCCCGTGAGTGGTTTAGGAAATTTCCACCTCAGTCGATCTCTAACTTTGAAACATTGGCAAAGAGGTTTTTGCAAGCTTTTGTCACGGCCAAACCGTTCCAGAGAAACGCCACCTACCTCCTCACCATCAGGCAGAGAAATGAGGAGACTGTACTGCAATACATGAAGAGGTTCAATGAAGAGTCTAAGCCGGTCAGGAACGCAGAGGAGCATCTCCTAATCACCTCTTTCGTAGCAGGTCTACGAGAGGGTCAATTATACGCTAAATTAAACAGCCGACTTCCGAGATCTATGGAAGAATGTATGGATCTGGCTTACAAGCACTGCCAGGGTGAGGAAGCCAACCGTTTAAAGAGAGAGGCGGAAAGCTCCAAGAAAGATAATTCCGACGACAGACCTGATAGAAAACGCAAGACAGTATGGGATCGAGTTGCACCGGTGTCAGACCGCCTAGGAAAGAAAGGCGCACTTCAAGAAAGGGATTTTATCCCTTTAAACAGGTTGCGTGAGCAGGTTCTCGCTATAATGCAAAGAAAAGGCATAGCCCGAGTTCCGCCTCCCATGAGAGGTCCTCGTGAGAAAAGAGATCAGACCAAGTATTGCAGGTATCATGAAGACATTGGTCATGACGCAGAGCACTGTAGAAACTTGCAAATAGATATTGATGCGGCTATTATGGAAGGGAAGCTGGATGATGTCATAGACCGGTCACACAATACGGAACCCCAAGGAAGAAGGGAATTTAAGAGAAGGAACTTCGGTCAAGATCGAGATCAGCGCGACGAATATCGCCGCAGGAGGGATCAGTCCCCAGGACCAGATGGGAAAGTTGATAACTGTCCCATCAACACAATTAACACGATCTCGGGAGGACCGACCACCGCTCCCGATGCGAAGAGGAAACGATGGTGAGTCAACTAGAGAAGGGATTATATCCGGGGGAACCCGTATTCCACCAGATGAACTATCCACTGATTCCATCCAAAGGGACCAACCAGAGTATTCAACTAGAGAATGGATTATATCCAGAGGGAACTAACCAGGGATTCCATCCAGAGGAACCAACTAGAGGTAAATTTTTATTTTTGTGCATTTTTCTAATTGCTAACATCACTTAACAAGAATTTGTACCATACACATATTGGGAAAAAAAATTACTTATCATGTGCCATTAATGTTGAAATGTAGTTAGAATCCATGGATCATGGTAAAACAATTGTCAAGAATAATATTGAGACAAACCAAAACCGTGCAAAAGCATGATATTTCTCCATCATTGTCTTGACGAGGGATTGAAATATGAGTGTTTAACGGTGAAAGATATGTATGAATTGTAATCCGTATGAATTGTGGAATTGAAACATGAGTAGGTATTTAACGGTTAATGATTCGTATGAATTGTGAAACCCTTTGAAAGATATGTACGACCATTTGAGGTTGTTCGTGTTACCGAAAGTCATACATGATTGGCTCAACCTGTGACTGCATGATTATAAATTTGTCACCGGATATAATTTATCCATTTTTAAAGATTACATCACAATTGATGATGAAAAAGTGACAGATAAGACATGCTTGAATTTTTTTTCCATTTTTCATGCCTCGAATATGCTCCTGCCGCAGCAATATCGAGAGAAAGGTTTTAAGAGATACCCATTGCATGTCTACTGCTAGCTGAGAAAAATAATGATTTGTTAATGCAAAATTATGAGTCCCATCCTACTTTTGTTAGTCCATTCCCTAAAGTGTGCGATAAAATCTTCAAATTTCGGTTACAGTGGACATATGACAATGACAATTGTGGCAAGAAACAAAATGATCCACTGAAGTTGGATCATAATAATAAAGAAAGAAAAGTCTTTAGGGACACATTTA
Source organism: Gentiana macrophylla (assembly GCA_026214975.1). Lineage (NCBI taxonomy): Eukaryota > Viridiplantae > Streptophyta > Magnoliopsida > Gentianales > Gentianaceae > Gentiana > Gentiana macrophylla. Next base: position 107,488,629 of record CM047813.1, on the reverse strand, counting down.
TATGAAATCGAAAGACATTGGTTCAATACATTGCCGTACGGCAAAACATCTTGTTGAACTGGCCTTGAAAAGCAAAATGTGTTTGTCTCTATAACTGGTCCTTCGTCTGCTCTAATTTTATATGTCCATAGTTGTATATGTTATGTTTTAAATTTGTTGTCCATACCTGAATGTGCTTTCTTCATCTGCAATTTTATGCATTTCTTGACTAGAATATTGTATTCTCAGTTCGTTTTTATAGGATACATTTTTCCGTTTTGAGCAGGCTATGTGTTTTTTATGTGGGTGTAATCGCACATATTGACCTATTTTGGGCGTTAATGGTATCGTCGAAGGTTCTCTAGTGTAATTTACACATGTGAAATATTGTTTTACCGTCTTCATTTTAAAATAAAAAAAAACATGATTTACGTGCATTTAAATTCTGATTTTGGTCCCTTAACTGTATTAACGCGTTTTCGATTTTAGTCGCGCTTTTTTCTACGACAATTTTAGTCCTGTAAGTGGTTTTTTTTTTTTTTTACAAAAATAGTCCTGAACGCCGGAAATCGCTGACTGGACAAATTTTCCAGCCAAAAAAAATACCACGTCATCCGAAATTGACATGTCAGCCTTCCACGTCAACACACTTTCCATGTCAGCTTTTTTTTTTCCATAGAAATAAAATGTTGTTTCTAAAAGGATTCGAACCAACAACCTAAGATTAAAAATTCTAACATTTGGCCATATGAGCTACAACAATACTAGTTGTGTAATAGACAACATATTACCTAAAGACACATTCAATATAAAAATATTATAGAGAATCTAATGATAGTATGATGCAAACAGTTTTATTTTTTTTGTAAAATATAGATAGTATTTATTACACGTGGTGATACGTTTATTGAATGTTTATTTTAAATAATATAGGAGGTTTTAATTTTTTTTGTTTTTTTATGTATAATATATATATATATATATTGTAAAATGCATTCGACTTAATATATGCTTTTTTTTTCCCTTAAATTTGTTGATTAAGGTGGTTATGCTCAAATTTCTGAATAATATTACTGTTCCAACCACTCTAACATATGTTATGTGACATGTCGGCATCTCGTAATTTAATGAACCATTCAGACACACTGAATCATGCAATATTATGTGACAATAGTACTATATACTTTTGATGAAATGTAATATCATTCCATGTTTTAGTGTTACATCATATTACAGTTAATTGTTGTTTCAGACTGATCGTAACAATATCGTTTTATCCAATAAATCTTATTTTCTTTTAGTTCTGTTTTAGTTTAGGTTTAGAGTTAAAAAATAAAAAATTACTGAAAAAAGAAGAATAAAATTCCTTTTGTCAGAGGAATTAATATTTCCTTTTGTCAAGGACTTGCTTTTGTTTCATGAGAATAATTAAAATTAATACATTCATTTTAACGTTTCATTTGTTAATTTAATTAATTATTCAGTTTAGTGACTATGAAAAAGAGATGGAAGAAATGAATAACATGACATGACAAAATATGTTGCATATTTAGGAAAAAACATAATAAAAAAAGAACAATAGAAAATTAAGAACCTCCCATATTACTTAAAATAAACATTCAATAAATGTATCACAACGTGTAACACATACTATCTATACTTTATAAGAAAATAAAACTATTTGTATCATTAGATTCTCTATATATTTTTATACTGTGTTTAATAAATATGTTGTCTCTTAAACAACAAATATTGTTGTAGCTTGGATGGTCATGGCTAAAGATTTTTAGCCTTAGGTTGTGGGTTCGAATCCCTTTAGAAAAAACATTTTATTTCATTGCAAGAAAACGCTGATGTGGAAAGTGTGCTGACATGTCAATTTCGCATGACATGGCAATTTTTTCGGTCGGAAAAGTTGTCGGTCGGCGTTTTCGGCGTTAGGACTATTTTGTAAAAAGCATGATCGCCATATGACTAAAATTATCGCGAGGAAAACGTAACCAAAATCGAAAAATGTGTCTAAGGATTCTGGACTAAATTTAGAATTTAGCCTGATTTACGTACTTTTGGAATATTGCAATATTACAAACTTACCATATTAATATATTTGGTTTTTGTGAGTCGTTTTATTCTGGCTTGCGGGTCTTGGTATTGTTTTGACTTTCAAAACATTTTTATTCAGTTTGCGACTCTCAGGGCCGTCCCTGTGTAATCGGAAGCCTAGGTCTAAAACAATTTGGGCCCTCGACCCCTGTGAAAAAAATAATATATCACAACTATTTTGGAGGTGTACTATGTTGATGAGCGTTATAAAAATGTAACAGGAGACTTTCATTCACTGAATCCAGCTTTAAATTTGGGTGTTACCGGTTTTTAGCTTGAGTAAAAAATGACCTAAAATACACTTCTATTACATGAAAACGGGGGGCCTAAACCTAGGCCGCGGCCTTGTTGGCCTGCCCCCAGTGACGGCTCTGGGACTCTTGATGATGGTTGAGTGACATACTTATAGGTGTGTATATGTATATAAAAAATCGAGAAGTTTTAATTTTGCGCTTGGGCTTAGGAGTTCTTTTTGTTGAACTACTGTCTCTTCAAAATCTTAAGCTGATGTGATGTTGATAGTTAACATTTTTTATATCTCAATACGCTTCATGCGTCTCCTCAAGTGTGAGACTGTAAGAAGGGAGAGAGACCCACCACTTGATTTTTATTATTATTGTTTGTTTGGGAAAATTGTGTTTGCATCAGGGTTTGAACACATGATTTCTCGCCTCGATACCATGTTACATAATCGATGAAAAATGTTTTTCATTGTATATCAATAAGTGTATTACATTGGTATATATCTTATATTTATTAGAAGCTTATATTAAGGGCGGTTCTGTTGGCACCACACTTTTTACTATCGAAGCCATTTTACTTCAAACACTAAAAAAATTACTTCGGCACAATGATTATTTTTCATGAAAAAAACGTCAATAGCACCGACGTTGATGTTGAAAACTAAAGTCAGTGACACTGACATTGCTATTCAAAACAAAAGTCAATGGCACCGACGTTATAGTTATAAAAAGTGTCACTACTTAGTAACGGCAGTGGACTGACGTTAATATCAAAAAGGACACTAACGTTCCTAGTGTGGTGTCGAAAGTAAAAAACAAGAATATATATATATATATATGTGGTGCCGGAAGTAGAAAAAAGAATAATCAAAAAAGGGTGTCACTAGTAAAAAATGTGGTGCCTTTAGAACCCCTATATTAATTGTGCATAAATGGTTGACCAATTCTTACCTAGAGCGACTAAAACGACGCCGTTAATATATACTACCTCCGTCCCAAAATATAAGTCCATTTAGCTTTTTTGTTTTGTCCCATAATATAAGTCTATTTAGATAACCAATGAAACATTTATTACATTTTTCTCTTTTTACCCATCATTTATTATTTACCCACGCACTTTTCACTACTTTGCATTAATAACAGTCAAATGTCATTTTAGACTTTTTCATCAAAATTAATGACACTAACCAATTTAACCAACTGTGTGAAAAACCATAAACAGACTTACATTTTGGGACGGTGGTAGTATTTTTTTAAGGGCTAATGGTTCAAAAGGACACAAAATAGATTTAATTAGGCAAATAGGACATTCTAAACAATTCATTGGTTATAAGGACACAAATTAGATAGATAGATCAAAATACCCTTAATAAAGAAAAATTAAAAAAAGGGGGGAATAGGTCTGAATGTTTATTGTTATTTTTATTATTATTTTTGTTTGAAACCGGCGTTGTTGTTGTTGTTGTGTGTGTGTTTTTTTTCCTAGACGTTGAAAGTGTTTTATTTTATTTTATTTTTTCATTGAAAGTGTTTTTTTTTTCTTTTTTTTTTTTGGACGGTGAAAAGTTTTTTTTTCTTTTTTTCATTGACCACCATAATGCATTAACCACCCCATGCATTGACATCCCCGATGCATTGACCACCGCGATGCATTCACCACCGTGATGCATTGACCACCCCGATGCAGTGACCACCGCGATGGAGTCACCATCCCGATGCACTGACCACCGTAATTCAGTGACCACCCCGGGTGCATTGACCACTGAGATGCAGTGACCACCGCGATGCATTCACCGACCCCGATGCATTGAGCACCACGATGCAGTGACCACCCCGATTCATTGACCACCTCGATGTATTGACCACCGCGATGCAGTGACCATCCAGATTCATTGGCCACCCCGATTCACTGACCACCCCGATACAGTGACAACTGCGATGCATTGACCACCGCCTTGCAGTGACCACCCCGATGTAGTGACCATCGCGATACATTGACCACCCCATGCAGTGGCCTCCGCGATGCAATGACCACCCCGATGCATTGACCACCGCAATCCATTGACGACCGCGATGCAGTGACCACCTCGATGCAGTGACCACCTCGATGAATTGACCACCGTGATGCAGTGACCAGCCCGATGCAGTGACCATCGTGGTGCATTGACCACTGCGATGCAGTGACCATCGGAATGTAGTGACCACCGTGATGTAATGACCACCCTTATACAGTGACCGCCGCGATGCATTGACCATCCCGATGCAATGACCACCACGATGCATTGACCACCATGATGCAATGACCACCTCGATGAATTGACCACCACGATGCAGTGACCACAGTGATTCATTGACCACTGCGATGCAGTGACCATTGGAATGCAGCGACCACCGCGATGCAATGACATTTGATTATGCGACACCGCGATCACATTTGATAAATTTTTTACTTAAATTCAGAAAATCTATTTCTTTTTTCATAAAATTGTCTTCAAACGGCTTTATCTTTTGATATAAAACTCCGATGCAGTGACATGTGAAGATGAAGTGACATTTGCCGATGCGGTGACATGTGAAGAGGTAATGAAATTTAAAAATGTCCTGAATTGTACTACCACATAATCCAAACCATTGCACCATGACAAATAAAAACGAAATAATTACTTAATTGAAATGAAATTGAAAAAAAAAAAAATAGTAATAGTAATAAACTTCAAAAGAAACTCAAAAGTTTCTTCAGCATAAAACAGTAGTTACAGCACCCAAAAATTTATCCATATTCAAATAGCTAAAAGGAGAGATCATAGTTGTGAAACAATGTACTGTTTGTAGCCCAAACACCAAGGTGCAAAAAAAAAAAAAAGGTGCCTGGCCCTTCAAGGGGACACAAATTAAAACAGGGCGAGCGCTACAAATTTGAAAATGCCAGGCAATACCTCAATACCTCGTTCTTGTTATCTCGTTGTTGTTTGCCATTTATTTGGTATACATGCTAATTCGTTTTGAAGATCAACTAGAGGCATTTTGGGACTCATATCCTTCCATTTCATACGCAGGTTTGAAAGTTTAACAAGAAAGGTGATGAAGAAAGTGAAAGGTGCCGGTTTTATGGGTTTTTCTATTTTCGTTACTTACCCAATAATTTGCATTTTTATTTTTATTTTTATAGTAAGTTTAACAACTAAACATCTCGAGCCAAGAAATGATTTGGAATCACCAGGGAAGCCATTTGGTTCGATTTTTTTTTCTCCGAGGCGCCGTATGTTGCTTTGCCACGCCTTACTAAGTAAAAATACTACTCTGCTGTAGGTGCAGCGCTCCAGAATTTAGTGATACGGATCGAAAATTTATCATATTTTACAATTACTAAGCGTAATGTTACATATTATAGTTTAATACGGGTCAATAGGGATCAATATATAAAAATAAGGAGATCGGTACACATGTAAAATGTGTATATAAAAAAAAATTCCACTGTAATATTTTTTTTAGCAGGTCGGGTGACCCAAATCAAATGTACATGGCGCCGCCCCTGCTGCCGGCACGACCCGAGCCGAACTCCGAATTAGTTGAAATAGTCGGTTCCAGATACCGGAAGCTTTAAAAAAAAATGGAATAAGGAGAACAAAGATATAACCCGCAATCAAATAAATGTATGTTAAACATAATTTTTCTTGTTGGAAAAAGATGAAATTCAAAAAATGGAAAATATGAATTTTTTTGTCAATTAAAAAGTATGAAATTGGCGAGTGTTGACACCGTGTTGGAAACATGTCACTGTCATGTTGTATATCAAAGATTTTAAAAAGAAAAAACATGTGTCATGTTAGACAAGCATCCGAGGCGTGTCGGGAGCATGTCGTGCCGGAAGCATGCGACAATACACACAGCCTCTAGATTGAATGTCGGTGTATCAGTGTTATATTGATGTTTATGTCAAACGCCTGAAATGTGATGATGTATTAGTTCTTACAAATGTATATTCATGGGCTTAAATCTTTCTATCAAATGAGGTTTCTAACGTAAACCAATATGCTTAGAATTATATAAGTCGTATGAAGCGAACAAAATGCATTTCTAACGTAAACCAAAGCTTAGAATTGGTTGTTTGTTTATTTTATTTTTAATTTTTTTTGAAATATGTTGTTGTTGTTTAGGTTGCTTTCATGCATCTGGTTGATTGCCCTTCTTAAATCTTTCATGTAAGATTTAAATCTAATCAGTCATATGACATCGTCAAAACGATGCAGTGCAACCAACAATTTTACCAGAAAGGGTTTTGTGGAAGCAAAATGCTCTCTTTGGACAGTATAAAGTAATGAAGAGCTATAGAGAGAATAAATCAACCGTCGAGTGCACCAAGGGCTTTCATGTCCTCTAAGAATGCCATGTATGAGTCATCAACGCTCTGTGGTTTTGTTGCCGTTGAGGAGCTTGTCGGTTCTTGCTTTGCTACAGGAGCCGATACTACTGGCTGGATGGCCACAGTTGTGGTTGTCGGCTTTGATTTTGCTTTTGGGACCACCGATTCTCTTCTCACTTGCACAGAAGCTGGAACCTGCAGTTTCACCACATACATTTCTTAGAAATGGAGCAGCTAAAGGACATGGCTGTACGTACGTACTACAATGCTGAGCTATAGAGAAGAAAAAAAACCCACAAATCTCATAGAAAGACCACCCATCTGTCATTCATGTTATCACAGAACCATTTCCATACATCTGAGCCACACCATGCCCCCTTGAAAAAAATTTTTTTGAACAATAGTAGCGTTCATATACACAAAATACATCCAGCATGAGTTATTGGTAAAAGGAAGTTCAAAAACTTTGGGTTAGGCCCGTGGCATCCATCCACAAGGTATTCGGCACAGAAGTGTAGTGACAGCATGAAAAGAAAAATCAAGATAAATCTCTGCATGCCACCATGTCTGTGGTGATCAAAGATTGTGGAGGGTGTTGGGCTAAAAGTACAACTCAAAACACATAATTTGCAGGCATTTGCTGGGAAGTTGCAGGAATCAATTAAAAAACTAAGACCATTTTGGAAATTGCTTCAAACCTTAACCTTAATCACATCTTTTGTAAAATGTAGTCTTCTTTAGCTTGTAAGGTTCGTGATAAGAGGAGCTTATGTCTTTAATACAATTTTTTGCTTGGTGTAATAATTATATAAAAAATACTGCATAAACAATAAAAATGAAGACATGCTAAAGGCTGTATAAAAATTTAATATCAACCAAAGACTTATCCTGTATGACATCTTAGGCTCGCTACATTAAGAAGCCGAGAAATACTGGCCAGCATTCAATAAGATTTTAGAAACTAAAAACTTCAAAAATGTGATGCCATGACTAAACACTACTACGGTAGGGCAGTAAGAATAGTAAAGGCATGAGGGTGAAATATACCACCCAAACAATATAACTCACTTGCCAAGTATCTTGTAAAAAGAAAGCCGAAAATAAATTTTACAAAAAGAATTGTAGAAATTGAACATGGAGAAAGAATTATTTTTCTCATTTGACAGGCATAGCTTGTTTAAATAGTACAAATGAGGCTATAATACTCATTAATTCTAGGAAACCTTAGCGTCTGGACTCTGCACGGCCGCCTCTTATTAATTAAACCATAAGCAGACCCAAAATACCTTTAATACCAAGAATACACAGACCTCGACTTATTCTCAACACTCTCCCTCAAGTTGGTACATAGATGTTACAACATGCCCAACTTACTAGTATACTTCTCAAAGTTCGTCCTTTCAAGGGCCTTTGTCAACCCATCTGCTACTTGTTTAGCTGAGGGTAGAAACGGAACGCAAATCTGACCACCTTCCGGCTTCTCTTTAATAAAGTGCCTAACAACCTCCACATGCTTGGTTCTGTCATGTTGAACAGGGTCATTAGCTATGTCTATAGCAGCCTTGTTGTCACAGAACAACTTTAAAGGCAACAAAACTTGAACCTTTCAGTCTCCCAATACTGGTTTCAACCACAAATTGGAACTTTTTTCCTTTAAAGAGAGTTCAAGAAAGTTTATGAAGATACAAAAAAAAATTGAATGACCTAATCTAAAATGTCATTTGATTACATCATCCATTTCATAACTTTTACACTAGTTTTGAATGCTAGAACAGGCAGAATGTATATTACAATCATGGGTGCTGCAACCATGATTAACAATGTACTAGAATCACGAGATGTGACAATGTACAACAATGTACAATGTACTATAATGACAGTTACTTTGTGGCAAGAATTGTACCTTTTCCATGAGGTTTCATGGGATTGTCCAGTTGATAGTGTGAAGTTTAGAAAGTGAGACGAAAACAAAAGAGTTTACTCGTTTTTTCCGGGGTTGAATCAGGAGTTGGATGAGGTAAGAGAAAGAATTCTCTGTAGGAGGCCCATGCCCTCGCTTAGAGAAGTGTTTCCAGATGTACGAAAAGAGAAGGATAGGAAGCGTGTAATGCAGAAAACTCTACATTCTGAGGTTGAGACTTCGGCTTTAGCAGTTGGCAAACCCGAAACGTGGAAGAAAGGTGAATAAAAAAATTGAAGTGTGATTATTGCAAGGTGGGACATACAAGAGACAACTGCTGGAATTTGCATGTGAAACCTCCATGGAGCCAAAGCAATCCGCGGGTGGAAGTGATCAGAACAAGACAAATCAGGCTACACACGATTCAAGGCAATCAAACCAAGACTGCTCGCACGCACTAAGGATCAGATAGAGCAAATTAGTAAAATTCTACTCTCAAAAATTTAGTCCTACATGCACTCTAGCCAGCTCAAGTATATATTCCCTAACCTCTGCTTCTAGCATCAGTCATAAGCAACCCTGGATTATCAATTCTGGGGCAACTGACCATATGACCGGTGCATCTGACTTATTTATCACATACACTTCATGTGCTGGCAACCAGAAAATTATGTTAGCAGTTGGTTCACATGCTGTTATCACAGGCAAAGGAACCATCCGAATTTCATCTAGTTTAATCATAAAAGATGTTCTTCATGTACCTAAATTAGCATGCAATCTTCTTTCAGTCTCTAAACTTGCTCCCGATGAAAGATGTTTGATTAGTTTTGACATGAATGGATGTTTGTTTGATTGTTTCAGGACTCAACATTAGGGAAGATGATAGGTCTAAGCTGGTTGGGGTTCTTTATGTTCTGGAAGAGAAGCTCGATTCTGATGAACTTTCCTTTCAAATAGTTTAAATTCAAATAATGTTTATGTTGCTCAGAATAAAATTCTTGTTTGGCACAAGAAGTTAGGTAATCCAAGTTTTGGATACATGAAAAAAAAATCCAAAGTTATTTTTGAATAAAGATGTGTTTTTTCTTCTAAAAATAAAAAAAATAAAGATGTGTTTTTTCCTAAATGTGAAGTTTGTGAAATGGCAAGCAAAGTGGAAAAACATATCCCTCACATGAGTATAAACCCTCCAAGCCATTCACTATGATACATAGTGATGTTTGGGGGCCATCTCGTGTTAAAACCATTAGTGACAGGAAATGGGTTGTCACCCTTATTGATGATCATACTATGACATCATGGGTGTACCTCCTAAAAGAGCAATCAGAAGTTGAAAATGTGTTTGACTTTTTTTATTAAATGATTAATGCACAGTTTCAAACTGAAGTCCAAATTGTGAGGAGTGATAAAGTTTCAAACTGAAGTCCAAATTGTGAGGAGTGATAATGATTAATGCACAGTTTCAAACTGAAGTCCAAATTGTGAGGAGTGATAATGGTACAAAGCACATTCATAAATTGCTTGGGGTTTCTTTTTGGGATAAGGCATAATTCACCAATGTTCTAATGTTAAAACTCCACAACAAAATGGAGTTGCTGCAAGAATAATAGACATTCTTGAAGTGGTGAGGGCCTTGATGATCAATTCTAGACTATCTCATAAATAGAATCCATCTAGGGTGTTGGGGTACCGAACTCCTTTGAGACAGTTGATTAAGCTTTATCAAACCTCATGAATAATGAGCAATCTTCCCTTAAAAAGAATTGGGTGCACAATTTATGTCTATATGCATGATAAAGATAAACATGAACCTAGAGCTAAAAAGTGTTTTTGTAGGGTACTCACCTATTAGTAAAGGGTAAAAGTGTTTTGATGTAGATTCTAGAAAAATTTATTCTACCTTGGACTTGAATTTTTTTCGAAAATGAAATGTTTTTTGAAACTAAATAAACTTAGGGGGAAACTGAGAATAGGGTAGTTCGGTCCAACAATACTTTTTTGAATGGCTTAACCTTGAGTGTGGTGTTTTAATTAAGGAAAACCAAAAGGATTTATCTAAGCAACTTGAAGATTTTTAAACAGACCCTAATGAGTCCAGACCCGTGGATAGTGGTCATGAAAAAGACCATCATGGGACTGATGAAATTATTAAGTTTCAAGGCAAAGTTTATCAGAAAAAGGGTCGGAAAAAAAGGATTGAGGTTCCTCACCAACAAGACCCAACCACATCGGATCCAAAATGAGCTTATAACCTCAAACTTTCATGAGGTAATCAGCCATCTGAATCTACTTCTCTGACTCCTATATCATGACAAAGTCCTAAGTTAGCTACAGTTGACCTACTTCTTGATGTTCCTATTACTATCAGAAAAGTGAAGACCACCCAGAGAGAGTACAAACATCCCTTATACCCTATATCCAAATATGTCAGCTATAACAACCTGTCTCAATCCTATAAAGTTCTTTTATCTGTTATGTCTGAAACCACAATCCCCAAAAACATCCAAGATGCTCTTAGGTGCCCAAAGTGGGAGGAAATGAGAGCTCTGAAGAAGTGTGAAACCTTGGAGGTGGTTAATTTGCCAGAAGGGAGAAAGCCTGTTAGGTTGTAAATTGGTGTTCACTACTAAGTATAATGCGGATGGGTCTTTCCAAAGACACAAAGCTAGGTTGGTTGCTAAGGGATTCTCTAAGGCATATGGAGTTGACTATGCCGGGTCTTTTTCCCTAGTGGCAAAGATGAATACTATCCGGGTGATTCTGATTGTGGCTGTTAATTTAAACTAGCCTCTGAACCAGGTGGATGTGAAAAATGCTTCCTTCATGGGGACTTGAAAGAGGAAGTGTATACGTCTGCTCCTCATTGGCTTGAAGAGCAGTTTAAGGGAAAAGTCTGCAAACTGAAGAAGTCCTTGTATAGACTTAAGCAGAGCCCAAAGGCTTGGTTCGCGAGATTCATGAAAACATTGGGTTTTGTCTTTTGTGTGGGGACAATAATATCATACTTTGTTTGTTAAAGCTTCTGGTTTGGAATAATTAGTTGTTCTAGTTGTTTATGTCGCCGATATAATTCTCACCGGTAATCAGGGGCGGCTCCAAGAAGTTGGTGATACGGGTCAGAAATTTGTCATATTTTGTAAACCAAACTTAGTCTTCTATTTATATAGTTAAATACGGGTCAATACAGATCAATTTCACATATATATATATATATATATATATATATATATATATATATATATATATATATATATATATATATATATATATATATATGTGTGTGTACCTATATTTTTAACCACTGTAATATTTTTTTAAGGGGTCGGCTGACCCAATTCTTATAGGGTGCAGCCGACCCAGCTGGTAATGATATAGTGGGAGCAGCTAAACTAAATCAAGAGCTTGCCAAGGAGTTTAAATCAAAGATTTGGGACCCCTCAAATATTTTTTTGGGAATGGAGGTGGCCAGAAGTAAAGAAGGCATTTCTGTATCGCAAAGAAAATAAATTCTTGACTTGCTCGCTGAGACTGGTATGGAGAATTCCAAGTCTGCTGGAACCCCAATGGCCCAAAATTTGAAGTTAGGGGAGATCCAATGATGAATTCATCAGTATAGAGAGATATCAAAGGTTGGTGGGAGATTTATTTGCCTCATACAAGACTTGATATAGCATTTGCTATCAGTGCAGTTAGCTAACATATGCGTTCACCTACTCAGAAACATATAGAGACAGTTCATCGAATCTTGAAGTTTCTTAAAGCGACTCCAGGGAAGAGGTTGTTCTTTGGGAAAACCGAGACAAGAGACAAGTAGCATAGAATCGTTCACAAATGCATACTGGAGGGGGTGTTGATCTCAAAGACCATAGGTCTATGACTGGTCATTGTGGTTTTGTCTGGGAGAATCTGGTAACTTGGTGAAGCAAAAAGCAGGGTGTTGTGACTCGTAGAGGTGCGGAAGCTGAGTTTAAACCCTTGGCCCTAGGAGTGTGTGAAGGTTAGTGTAGAAACTAAGAGAGATAGAGAAGAAAAGTTTATTATTCTCTTTGAAACACTTATCGAGTAAGGATAAGTGTGATTACACTTTATAAGAAAGGCTATAACGGCTAGAAAATAAAGTTGTTGAAGGCAACGGCTAGTAACAGTGAAAACTGTCTGATTAACCAACAGCTAACAAACCAGCTAAGGGAAAGATTAACTAATGCTAAATAAGGATAAATAACATTAATTAAAGAATAAAAAACACCAATATTCAGCACTCCCCCTCAAGGTTGGTTGTAGATATCAATGCAGCCAAGCTTGTGATGAAGGTGTTGGAACACTTGATTGGAAACAGCCTTTGTAAGAAGGTCGGCAGTTTGATCTTTTGAGGCCACATGTACAAGAGAGATCTCTCCATTATCCACCTTTTCTCTTATAAAATGCCTATCCACCTCAACATGTTTTGTTTTGTCATGATGAGTAGGATTTTCAGCAATACAGAGAGCAGAGATGTTATCACAGAAAATTTGTATAGGAATGGAGTTAGGCATCTTTAGGTCAGCTATAAGTCTTCTAATCCATATCCCTTCACAGATTCCCAAAGCAAGTGCTCTAAGCTCAGATTCAACACTGCTTCTGGACACAACATGTTGTTTCTTGCTCCTCCAGGTTACAAGATTTCCCCAAACATAGGTGCAATAACCAGAAGTTGATCTCATATCAGAAGTAGCTCCACCATAGTCTGCATCTGTGAAAATTTGAACATCTCTGGATAGGTTCTTCTTGATATGAATTCCTTGATCAGGGCTTTTCTTCAGAAATCTCAATATCCTTTCTACAACTTGCATATGCCTCTCAGTAGGATTGTGCATCAACTGACTCACCACCCCTACATCAAAACATATATCAGGTCGAGTATGAGATAGATATATATGTTTCCCAACAAGTGTTTGATATCTCCCTTTGTCAACAAGGGGACTATCTTTTTCCTTCCCAAGTTTTAGACCTGGTTCAACAGGGGTATTTGCTGGCTTACAGCTAAGCATTCCTGTTTCTTTTAAGAGATCTAGAGTGTATTTCCTTTGAGAAACAGAAATACCCTCAGAATTCCTGGTGATTTCCATCCCTAGGAAGTACTTTAGATCCCCTAAATCTTTGATTTCAAACTCTTTTGCATGAGATTCCTTTATCCTTTTTACTTTATCAAGGTCATTCCCAATTAGAATGATATCATCCACATAAACTACTAGGATAGTCAAATTCCCAGGTTTAGTGATTTTTGTGAAAAGAGTATGATCAGCATGACTTTGATTGAACCCCTGTTTGGTGATAAACTTAGAAAATCTCCCAAACCAAGCCCTTGGGGATTGTTTGAGGCCATAGAGAGATTTTTTGAGTTTGCACACATCACCCTTGTGTCCTAGGTTCTCAAACCCAGGAGGGATGTGCATATAAACATCCTCTTCAAGATCTCCATTAAGAAAGGCATTCTTAATGTCAAGTTGAGTTAGATTCCAGTCCATATTAACTGCAATACTTAACAGAACCCTTATAGTATTCAGTTTGGCAACTGGAGAAAAAGTTTCATGATAATCAATCCCATAAGATTGAGTGAAACCTTTTGCTACCAGTCTTGCCTTGTATCTGTTAAGGGAGCCATCAGTATTGCATTTTATGGTGAATATCCACTTACACCATACTGGAGATTTTCCAGTTGGGAGTTGAGTGATATCCCATGTATTATTCTTGTGCAAGGCACTCATTTCTTCTTCCAGAGCTTTCTTCCATTCAGGACTGATAATGGCTTCATAAGCATTTTTAGGAATTTTGATTGAGTCCAAAACTCCTATAAAACCAGTCTCCTTAGGAGAAAGATTGTGATAGGATAGAAAGTTGTAAATAGGATGGGAGGTCTGACTCCTCACCCCCTCTCACAAACAATGGGTTGATCATTGTCATCACTTAGTTGTTTGGAGTTTTTGAAGTGTCGAGTCTTGATTATCACCGGCATTTGGACTATCAAGACTTTGATCTTGAGACACATTCTCATAGCTATCGAATCGACTTTCGTAACTATAATTTGGTTTCGAATTATCACAAGTGGGATTTTGTGATGTTGCCTTTCTTTTCCTTGAATACACAATGATTGGAGGGATTCATAAAGATCATTGGATCCATCATGTATGTTCTCAGGATCGATTCGAGTGGTTTCTTCATTTCTAGTGTTTTTACGTGTTGATCACGGTATCACCGAGATTTTTAGTGTCCCATGATTGGTAAAAGTTATGAAAGTTCTCCCCTCGAACTTCTTGACCAAAGTAGGGAATTTCTTCCATAAACGTCACATCTTTGGTATTGTAGAACTTTTCGGTTGTTGGATGAAACACTTGTATCCTTGTTGGAAGGGTGAATACCCAACAAAGACACATTTGATTGCCCTAGGATCAAGTTTTCCCCTGTTATGGGAATGAATGTGAACAAAGCAGGTGCTCCCAAACACCTTGAAGGGAATAGAACTCATAAGATGAGTATTAGGATAAGAGTCCTTTAGGACTTGAATGGGTGTCCTGAAATTCAGAACTCTAGAAGGCATTCTATTTATGAGATAAGTAGCTGTAAGGACAGCCTCTCCTCATAAGTACTTAGGTACTTTCATAGTGAACACTCCTGGCAACATCTAAAAGATGTCTATTTTTCCTTTCAGCCACCCCATTTTGTTGGGGTGTATCCACACAAGTGCTAAGGTGAACAATCTCTTTTTCAAAAAAGAATGAAGTGAGACCTTTTTTAGAATATTCTTTACCATTATCAGTTTTGAGGACTTTAATTTCAGTCCCAAACTGATTTTTGATCATGGTGAAGAAGTTTATGAAAATGGATCCTACTTCAGAATTTTCTTTTAAAAGGAATAGCCAAGTTACCCTGCTATGGTCATCAATAAAACTGACAAACCATCTTTTTTCAGTAATGGTTTTCTTCTTTGAAGGTCCCCAAATGTCACTGTGAAACAGTGCAAAGGGCTGAGAAGGTTTATGAAGGATTTTGGGAAACACAGATCTCACATGTTTAGATAATTCACAAGTATCACAATGAAGAGATTCAACATTTATTCCTTTAAAAACATCAGGATACAACTTCTTTAGATACAAGAAATTAGGATGACCTAATTTGTAATGAAGAAGCATAATATTATTACAGGACATACTAGGTCTACATATGCTAGACAGACCCTTGGAAATGTCTTCAAAAAATAAGCTAGAGTGATTAGTCTTGAAAATAAACAACCCTGAAATGACCTCAGCACTGCCAACCTCCTCCATAGAGTTCAAATCCTGAAATTTACATCCATTAGCATGAAATATCACAGAACAATTATAGTCTTTAATGAACCTACTAACAGACAACAAGTTGCAATGGAGGTTAGGTACATAAAGAACATCTCTCAGAGAGAGATTATCATTTAAGGGAATTTTTCCAATTCCAGAGACGAGAGATATAGTACCATCAGCAATTTTGACATTATGTGGTTGTTTGCATTTAGTTAGATTGGTGAAGAGGCTGGGGTTTCCAGTCATATGATTGGAAGCCCCAGAATCAACAATCCAGACCTTTTTCAGGATGTGGTTACCAGAATAGGCATTAAAACACAGACCTGTATTAGCAATAGAGGTGGAGCCTTGAGGAGCATTTGTCTGTGGATTTTGAGCAGATAGAAGTTTCTTTAAGGCTTCAATCTGCTATTTGCTAAATATCCCTTCAGACTTTTGTTCCTCAATAGTGGCTAACCTCCCAGAGCTTTCAGGGGTCTGGTTTTGCCTAGTAGGTTTCCAGTTGGCAGGCTTGCCATGGATCTTCCAACAGGTTTCTTTTGTGTGCCCAGTTCTTTTGCAATGTTCACAAAAAGGTCTGTTACCCTTCTGTTTTTGAGCAGCATTAGGTACTGCCTTGGTGAAAAGGGCACTACTTTCAGTAGTGGATGAGTTAGTAGTGTTCCCATTCATCATGAGCCTTTTTCTACTTTCCTCATGTTTAATTTCAGCAAAAACCATTTTTATGGATGGGAGAGGCTTTGAGCTCAAGACTCTTCCTCTCACATCATCAAGATTAGAATTAAGCCCCATAAGGAACTTAAAGATCCTTCTCTGATCTTTCAAGGACTTGTAGGTCTTAGCATAATTAGCATTGTGCCAATTTATGCTTTCACAGTTGTCAATCTGCTGCCAAGATCTGGACAGGAGATTAAAGTATTCAGTTACACTTAAATCTCCATGTTTCATATCTTGCAGTTTTGCCTCAATTTCATACATCTCAGAAGTATTATCCTTCTTTGAGTATAGATCAGAGGCCTTAGACCAAATCTCCTCAGCAGTATTAAGGAGAATGAAGTTTTCAGCAGTTGCTGTGGTCATAGACCCTAGCAAGATAGACATCACAAGGCTGTTTTCCACCCTCCACTTCTTGTAGGTGGCGTCTCCAGCATCTAGTGTCTTACTTTCCTTAGTTAGGTACTCCTCCTTCCCTCTTCCAGTTATAAGAAGGTGAATGGATTTAGACCACTGTAAGTAATTATCACCATTGAGCTTGTGAGTTGGAAGTGGCATTAGTGAGGGTTCAGAATTCCAGGCAGGGGCGGATCTACGTGTATGATAGGGGGGTCCACGGACCCCGCTAAAAATAAAAATACTCTACATTTTACTATAGAAAAATATTTCGGACCCCGTGAAAAAAATTATTTAGTGTGTTAAATATTTACGGACCCCGCTGAAAAAATATTCTGGGTCCGCCACTGATTCCAGGAAGAGGTATTATGAGTTCCTTCTTCCCTTGAATTTACTTCTGAAGAGTGCTCAGTAGCCATTTAAGAAGAAGAATTTTTCAGAAAATCGGGCAAATCTCTGATACCATGTAGAAACTAAGAGAGATAGAGAAGAAAAGTTTATTATTCTCTTTGAAACACTTATCGAGTAAGGATAAGTGTGATTACACTTTATAAGAAAGGCCATAACGGCTAGAAAATAAAGTTGCTGAAGGCAACGGCTAGTAACAGTGAAAACTGCCTGATTAACCAACAGCTAACAAACCAACTAAGGGAAAGATTAACTAATGCTAAATAAAGATAAATAACATTAATTAAAGAATAAAAAACACCAATATTCAACAGTTAGTGTGACAGATGATAAGCCAGCTTTCCAAACACACACGTGCCATATATGCAAAAATATCCTATCACAGTTCTTCCCCTTTTACCTTAATACATAAGTATGGGCCATGTAGGGTTAAGCATATAAATGTTCATAGGTGGTTTTTAACGTTTATTGATGACCAAGATAGAATTACAGGGTTATATTTATTAAAGGATAAGTATGAGGTTGGGTATGTCTTCCAAAATTTCTATAACATGATCCTCACTCACTTTTTAACACAAGGATTAAAATCCAGAAAACTGATAATGCCAAGGAATATTTTGAGAAAACTTGGTGCTGTTCCTTGACAAACTTGACATTATTCACTTGAGTAGTTGTGTTGACACATCCCAGCAAATAAGGGTTCCTGAAAGAAAGAACTGCCACCTTCTTGAAGTGGTTAGGTCTCAAATGTTCAGTATGAACGTTCCCAAATATCTTTGGAGAAAGGATATCCTTACTGCCCCTACCTCATGCCTACAAAAATACATGATTTCAAAACATCAAAATAGATTTTAATGAATGCCGACCTTAGATACCATCTGGACCCACCAATTCCTTTGATTTTTTTTATGCACTGCCTTTGTAGACGTCTATTCACAAAATAGAAGTAAATTAATCCTAGAGATTTGAAGAGTGTATTTGTTGGCTATTCTGGAAACCAGAATGAGTATAAGAGTAATTCACCTTTAACAACGAAATTAACACAATGGATGTAAAACCAACCCTATTTTGAAAGTCAAGGCAGTACATTAACTCAATGCTATCAGGAGTGGGATCTTGACCCTTATGAACCTGTTCCATCAATTTACCAATTACATGTGAAAACTCTCAACAGATTTTGCCTCTTGAGCAACCACAATAGAATTCAGTGGGGCCATTTGCACCTGATCTATCTACCACTCTCAGACCTCCAATAGTTCAAATTACTCGAGGAGGGAAAAGGGTCCTCAAGGTGAGGGGAGAAACAATTTATGCCTCTTGAGCATTCACAAATATCAGGTTAAACTTGCTAAAGGTGTAACCTGATATTTCTCCAACAGAAGCAGGTTTAAAACTTGCTTATGATCCTGAGGGTAAATCATTGGATGGAGATAGATAACAGAGACTTGTGGGGGAGCTGATTTACTTGTCCCACACAAGACCTGATGTATGTTTTGTTGTTGGGCTGGTTAGCCAATTTATGCATAACCCATTAAACTTCACACGGAAGTTGTATATAGAATTCTTGAGGACTCAAAACTTAATCTTGGACAATGGCTCTAATTAAGGAAATTTGATTGCAGGGACAGAGACATAATTACAGATGCCGATTGGGAAGGAAAATTGACTAAATGACATTCTAGATCAAAATATTGTTCTTTCCTATGGGGGAAACACTGTGACATGGAGGAGCAAGAGCCAAGCTATTGTCTCTATAAGTAGTGCTGGAGTTGATTTTAGAGCTTTAGCACTAGGCATATGTGAAGGGATTAGGCTCAGAAGGCTCTTAAAGGATCTGCAAATCTCAGTTTTAGCTCGTATCAGTCTATCAGAATCTTCAGTGACAACACTTCAGCCCAAAAGATTGCTGATAATCCTACATTGGGACATAAGTCTTAAGGATGGTTTAGTAATTTGAGTGTGTAAATAAAAGACATTGTAGGAGTGTGGCCATAAGCTTTGCCAACGGTCTCAGTCCTTTTGGTGGTCCTCTGTCCTTCTTGATCCCTTTTCCCAGCATGACTATAGGGCACATACTCCCTGCATCCCCTCGTTAGGGCTTAGCTTATGTAATCTCCATTTTTATGTGAATGAAACTTGGGGATACCTGAGGTTTCAGTGTTAACTGACTCAGATAAGCAATTTACGCTTTGTTTTCTACATCATAATCAACCATAAAACCGATTTAAGACGGTTCGAAAACAATTGGGTTAGAATCTGAATAAGGTTGCTAGATTCACCAAATGATTCAGGTACCCCTATTTCCCTAAATTCTATAACTTCTTTGTTACCACAAGCAAGCTCCAGCTACTATGGGAAGCAGAGATGAAAATGATGGCACTATGGCTGCTGGTGCTACAGAAAATTTCGATTGAGACGTTCAGCGATGGAGAAATGATCAAGAGTGAAATGAGCTTGTTGGAGACAAAAGGGATGACTACTTTCAGTCATTGATGGGACGCCTTTGTTTCGAGGCACCTTATGGCTGGCCCAAAGACGGTCAGGTGATGTTTACATTACTGTAGTGGTGACAAGCATTGAGTTGTTAAACAAAAGTGTTAACATATCAAATGCTAAGTTAGATGGATGATAATTCAAAAAACTGGTGCAAGTGCATATCTGGATGCTGGCCTCTTCAATTCAAAAAAATCAGGATACGGGAACATTGTCAAAAAAATTGGAGAAGGGTGCCTGGATTCTATTCTTAATATGCATGAGTCTTTGTGAGCAATCATCCATCTATATATTTAACTACAGAAGATACTAGAATGCATCACCAGACACAATTGTGGAGGGATGTAATTAAAGGCACATAAGCGATAAAGAGAAAAACTTGACAAAGCAAGTCAAAAGCCAATTTTCTTGGATGTGAATATGTGTATCCGGAAAGTGGAAATAGGAAAGTTCAAACAATCTAACACTCGAAAAATAAATATAAAAATGCAGCGGCAGCAGTAAAAATGATCCAAGCAAAATAAGTAGCACATACTGCCGCTGTATCACAAATACAATGTACATTACTCTGAGTCAAATTCTTCAAGCACACGATAAAGGAAAAGGCTCTTAAAAAGAGGTAAAGATTAACTGGACAAATTGTTAGAGCAACCATTGGGCACAAATAAGCAAAGGGTCTGGAATAAGTCGAGGCCAACGAATCGGATCAATATCTGTGGGAACAACTTCCAATAGGAACAGAATGTGTTTCCTATCATTGCACTATCAGTTTCTTGCATAAATTAAAAACACTATAGTCAGCATTCACTCACTCAATCATTAAAGCCACCTCGATGGTTTCATGCTTTTAAAAATCACCAGTAACTCAAACCACTTTGGATAACTCACCTTCGAAAGTCCCATGTCAGTATACAGTTCTCTCTTTTGATACAAAAATTTGGATAAGAATAATCTGAATGTATATTTCCCAATCACACAATTCCCATCGTCATAACAGAAAAAAATAATTTTATACTTCAACTCATAACCTACACATCATCAACTAGCACAGCACATATCACATTCTGCCAAATGGGGAAATTCAAGTAGACATCGGACTTACCATTGCTGTCAGCCCTGGCGTGTGCTGAGCTAGAGGCCTCTTAACAACTGTTGATGCAGCAGATTTAACATATGATGGCTTCTGTGGAGCAAGTAGTCTTGCACCAGAATCATCTTGATAAAGTGGAGGAGGCCCAGGTGGCAATGGTGGCCTCATCAATGGTGGAGGTCCTGGGGGAGGTCCAAAAGGTGGTCTTGGAATAAGAGGGACCATAACCCCAGGAGGAGGAGGAGGAAGACCAGCAATTCCAGGACCAGCTAATGAAGGCCGTGCATCCAGAAGTAATTGAGGTGGAGGAAAACTTGGAATCCCTGGAGGTAACACATCAGGCTGCTGCAATGCTGGCATCAAAGCAGGTCGAGACATTGGAGGCTGCGGCCTTATAGGTGGTGGGGGTGGGGGAATATTTTTAATCAAATCCTTGGCCTGAGAAGAAATTCTGGATTCAAGAACAGAAGATGATCCTTCCAACTGATTACTAGGCAAATTTGGTGGCAATCCCACTGGTGGAGGAGGAGGAGGTGGTTGCAAAAACTTTGCTATCTGCAAACACAAAAAGAGAAACTATTAAGCACAAGATATAGGTTATCAGAATACCTTGAATAAAACCTAGGAAAAAAGTAAATGAACTTCTGAAGTTTACTCACACATGGGATTTTTTTATCATTATCCCATATTCAAGTAAACTCCACACAAGCCTTCTATAAACTGGGGCAACTCACTACCCAAATGAATTTTCATCTAATGCATGAGAGGCCTACCTGAGATGGATCTTGGGAGCCTTGATCGTCTGATTTTGCAGACTGACTATTCTCCTTTTCACTTCCACCGGTTAAATGAGCCGGAGGTTGAGCAGATTGATGGAGAGGAGGTGGGGGAGGGAGAGGAGCACGAGTTTGGATTTCTTTTGATGGAAGGCCAGGAGGTAGGGGTGGTGGCGGGGGCAACGGTGGAGGAGGCAGTTGTATTCCTTGCTCTGTCATTGGGGGCTTTAGGGGCAATGGAGGAGGTGGCGGCAAAGGCAATGATGCAGGGATTACAGAGGCATCTCCAGCATCCTGTTCACCAGGAGGTCGAGGTTGGGGAGGAGTTTGAGAAGAATTTTGTAAAGCAGCATCGTCTGCCTCCGACATTGATGATGATGCAGCACCACTTGATGAAGCTGCGGATAAGGGTATCCTCGGTCCTGCCATTAATAAAACAAAACGGAAAAAATAAACCCCCAAACAAAACAAAAAAGAGAGGGAAGAGGGGATAAAAGAAAAATCAGCCAGAGATGTGTGATACGATGATATATTTTTTTTAGAAAGAATGGTTAAACAGGTCTAACCCATCCCTGTAGAGAATTTGAACATGAGATGCTATGTCTAATACCTATAGAGGATTTGAACATGGGGGGCTTGCCCGGTGGAGGAGCCCCAGTAGGATTTAGCGTTGGGTGATAGTAAACAGAGTCCTGCATTAGAGATTGTCAAATGTGTCAAAATATCAATCCAAAGATTACAGTGCTACATAAGAGGTTGTCAGAGCCTACTTCAGGTTGTGGATGCTTTATTCTCTCTTCCTCTTCGGCCGTAGCTCGTCTGCGCAAAGGCCCCAAGTGGCTGCAGAAACAGTAAAGAAACGACATTCATTCAAAACAATAGGTGACTTAGCTTTTGTTCACCTAAGCCGAAAAGCTATACAATTGAATGTACTCACCTGAACATCACAGTTGTTTCACCCTTCTCCTTCTGTTTCTCCTCATATTCCTGCCAATAAAAGACAGAAAAAACACCTCTCGTCACAAAATGGAATTAAAAACATTTCCACTTAATGGAGTGAAATAAAAAATGATCAGCTGTTGCCATTCAGCCCCTTTGCACATTGATCTTACGTGCAGATACATCTTCATACATACTTATAGAATGTCATCTCAGATAAAAGCTTTAATGGTTATAGAGAAGTGTAATCTACACATATATCTAACATGCCCCCCCTCACATATGGGTTTGCCAACACGTGAATAAGAGCATATAGCAGTGCAGCAATTTTAATTTTTCTGTAGCAGAGCAGCAGCAATAGAATTAAAATATTGAATAAATGGGGAAGAAGGTTTGATCCATGATCTCCTGTTCTAATACCACGATAATTTATTTACCATCTCACCTAAAAGCTTTCGCTGTCAGGGAGAATTGTAATTATACACATATTGAACACATATGTACACAAGTATATATACAACAGGTGTACTGAACAACATATTTTTATGATAGAGGCTCTTCCCTCTAGATTTCAGACCATCATCCTTTTCTTCATTTTTCTTTTTTTCTAATTTTTGTGGCTTTTCCTTTCTTCTCTTCTATGCTACCTCCTTCATATTTTTTTTCGATTCTGATAACACCTTTCACTCCCTTCCCACAGGTCAAAGAGTTCAAAAAGTAAACTAAAAGACACTACCAAATGGACTCAATTCAGATGAGTTCAAGATAAAATGAGGTACCATGAAGCTGAGAAAATCAAGCCAATAAATGCAGAGGCAAACAAGTTCAGTTTTTTTACAGCAATAAACAGAAAACCATGTATACTCTTGATTTCAGATATGACAG
Organism: Gentiana macrophylla; assembly: GCA_026214975.1. Taxonomy (NCBI): domain Eukaryota; kingdom Viridiplantae; phylum Streptophyta; class Magnoliopsida; order Gentianales; family Gentianaceae; genus Gentiana; species Gentiana macrophylla. The sequence continues at coordinate 107,465,031 of CM047813.1, read as the reverse complement.
ACATGCTCTAATAAAAATCCAACTGATGCATCAGCATTCTTTGGTACAGGCAAACACTACTTGCACATAATAGCAAACAGTCAACAGGCATTTGCATGAAAACCTCTTTTTGCAGAGAATGGTACATTACAGAATAAATCAGCAATTGTTGGTTTAATGCATACAATTTGAGCATCTGTGAACATATATACAATGGATGTATATATTCAATAAATGCTTCATCAGAGTATACTTTGAAAACTAACAGCATGCAGTATGAAGGAGCCATTACCTTTTTCTTTTTTAGGACAAGATTCAATGTGTCTTCAAGCTGTCGCTTCCTGTGTTTTCTAGCTTTATCAAGAGGTCCTTCGGCTTCTGCATTCATTAGACTATTCATCAACAAGAATAACCAAAGCTTTATAACAGCATTAAGAAAATCAAACAGAATACTCTTCTCCAGATAAACTGACAGATAGAAAACAGACATGATTAAGATGACAATAATTAACTCTGGCATCAACTGCTAATATAAAAATAAAAATGGAAATATAAATGGGGAAGATGGAATAATGTCAAATGAATTGATTTTATTTGAATCTATCACTTTTATTATTATGTTTTGATTAAGAGCCGTCAACAGGCTTTTATTTTATTTTTAAAGGGCATGCCTTGGAGTAGGGACCAAGCTATTGTTTTAGAGTCCTAGTGGGGGTTGATGTCGACTCTGTAACCATATATTGTTTTAGGGTCCTAGCAGGGGTTGATGTTGGCTCTGTAACTATATAAGGACTGAGTCCTTGTACTGAATAATAGACTTCTCATATTTTCTACATCTTTTTATTTATCAACATGCATCACAGCCATGGTCCTCTTAATCTTCAGGTATCAGAAACCCTAGGTCACCTAAAGATGAATTATAAAGCAGCTATGACGAGGTTGAGGCAACTGATTATCAGTTCTGACGTTTCGCCAGCGACAGGTTCTCAACTGCTGGGATGATTCGACCACAACAAACATGTTGTCCTTGCTGATGGTCACTCGAAAACTCACAGGTAAAAGTTACCGAGAGTGGGCATAAACTGTGAAGTTGACGATTATGGTGAAGGGAAACTTGGATTCTTAATTGGAGAACAAAAAGAACCAAGGGCTGATGATCCTAACTACAAGAGTTGGAAGTCCGAAAACTCTAGTGATGGCATGGCTCATCAATTCAATGGAGTCGTCCATATCAAGGACCCACACTTTCTTCCTACAACCAAGGATATTATGTGGCAGGCTGTTCGTGAATGTATTGTGATGTGGAAGATTCATCTCAGATTTATGAATTAAAAACTAAGCTTTGGAGCCTAAAACAAGATGGAAAAGATGTCACTACTTATTATAATGAGATCGTGACTCTTTGGCAGGAGTTGGATCTTTGCCATGAGGATTCATGGGAGTGCACAGACGATAGTTTGAAGTTCAATAGGAGAGACTAGAGAGGAAAACAAACGTGTATATTCATTCCTGGCTGGACTAAACCAAGATCTTGAGGAAGTCAGGGAGGGGGGAGGGGGGAGGGGGGGAAGAAACCTCTGCCAACTCTGCGAGAAATTTTGTCTAAAGCCAGGGAGAGAAACATGGAGGGGGGGATGTACAAAGAGAAGGAAAATTCGGTGAACAAGAGGGTTCAGCTCTGGTGGTTGGCAAGTTTGATAGTGCAAAGAAGTTCAACAAACCTAAACCTAAACCTAAGTATGATCATTGTAAGAAAATTGGTCATTACCAAGGAGACATGTTGGGAGATTCATGGGAAGCCACCTGGATGGAAGCCACGAACTGCTGTAGAATCAAAGGAGGTGAACCAGGTTACGTCTGATCAGGAGCAACCATCGAGTCCAGGACCGTTTCCTTTCATTAAGGAACAAATTGAGCACCTGGACAGATTCTTGCATCTTAGTAGTACGCCTACTTGTTCTTTCGCTGATTCAGGTAATCATCTTTCCATATCTTTCCTTGGGAGCAGTCATGAAGTTAATTGGGTAGTGGACTCTGGTGCCACTGACCACATGAGTGGGTCCTCACATCTCTTCTCTTCTTACACAGGTTCCTTTTCTTCTATTGCTGGGAAAGGATCACTCCCGATTTCAGCAAAAATTACCCTAAAAAATGTCCTCATGTACCTAAAATTGCTTGTAATATATTATCAGTGACTAGATTTACATCTAATGAATATTGTGAGATTAATTTTACATGTGACGGTTGTCTCATGTTTGTTTCAGGATCCAATCTTGGGTAGGATGATTGGAAAGCCTAGGGTCAATAGGGGCATCCATATCCTTGACGGCTGACTATTTCAGGATTCAACCTAGGGGAGAATGAGTGGAAGGTCTAGGGTCAATAGGGCCTCTACATCCGTGATCATAAGTCCAGTTCTAATAGAGTTGCTAACTTGAAGACATCTCTACAGTCAGAAGTTTCCTTGGATCAGAAAAATGTTTTACTTTAGCATAATAGATTAGGGCATCCTAGTTTTAGCTACATGAAGAAGTTGTTACCAGGTTTATTCATGAATAAAAAAGTTTTGAATTTTCAGTGTGAAATTTGTGAGTTAGCTAAACATAACAGAAGTTCTTCTCCTCCGCAAAGTTACAAACCCTCGATGATCATAGTAGGGTGTCATGGGTGTTCTTAGTGAAAGATAAATCTGAAATTGTTCATATCTTTAAAAGAAATTGTGAAATGGTCAAAACTCAGATTCAGATTTATAGAAGTGATGATGGAACTGAATTTTTTAATCAATGGTTAGGAACTTTCTTCATGGAAATAGTGATTATACATCAGATTTCATGTGTTAAGAAGAACGGAATGCAATAGGCTTTGATCATTTTGTCTTGAAGTTTCAGCAACCCACGTGGTAAGTTGATGGATAGTGTTGAACATTCAATCATAGCTCTCTCACCTTGTGATGAATATAGAAATGGTTTTACTGTACCCGTTGTGATGCCTTGGCTCTTGTTAGTTCACGAATCTGAATTCATGAATGGTGAAACTCTAATCATGAAATCTGACCCCAGAGGCGATGGTGGCACCAAAAAAAGAAGACACTATAAGGACTTAGACTTGGAACTAATGAATCAGAAGTTCAGCAAGACTATGTTTTTTTGGAGTTCACCTATTAGCTTTTTTTGAGGGTACCTATTAGCTTTAAGAAGGAGGTTTTATTCAAGGAGTTTGTCATGTTCAGAGACGTTGAGTCCATCAGGTTCCAGTCCATACCATCAAGGAATAGCGAAATTCCCCGAAAAGCAGCCGTTGGGTCAAAGAAGCAGACAACTATTGTTCTCATCAAAGCTCCAATAAAATTCATTATTGGCAGAATTACCACGCAACCTGCTAGCCGTTTCCTTAAGCAATCTTTTTGTTTCCCACGGATCATAACACAATATTCGAATTCAAGCTTTTTGGGATTTCTTTTAGTGAAATCATTAGCCATTTATTTAAGCATAGATACTTCCTTTTGACTTCTGAATTCAAGAATCTACAAAAAGGTTTACCCTTCATCTAGGATGTGAGGTATACTCCAACTCTTTGATGTTGTTTGCCTTGGGAATTAAGATTATTACTTCAAACATAACAGATTTGCCAGGTCCAAATTCTTAATTTTAGGCCATCACCTAAGTATATCACACAGATCAGAAACGCAGAGACTCTTGGGGAAATTAAGACAAGGTCTGCTAACTAAAGTTGTCAATCTAACAAACTATCAGAATTTAGGAAAGATAAAAACACCTTAACAAAATATGGAAAAAGAGAAGAAACCAATTCGATTCAAGGATTCTACTCCAACAGAGTTTAACCTATATTTTTCATGACAAATCTAGAAACTAGTATTCAACTCTGAGATACAAAAAAAGAAAAAGAAAAAAAAGAATGCATTCAAACTCGAGGCATTATTGATCAATAATGAACCTAAAACCAACCCTCAACGTAACAACGATTTGCTTAAAATTAACAAGCAAGATTCCCTTATCGAAGACTTGGCATTAGTTTTTACACCCAAAAATCTGCACCAAAGGTATGTAAATATCGTTGTACAAGATTCACTTGCTATGATAAATTCAGCATCAAACTGCGAGAACTATGAAATAGACACGCGATTGGACAACTAAGGCAATCCTGAAACTATTTGGATACATGTATAACTCGTCAACTAGTTAAATCAGCATTTGAAATTTCAATTTACAACTAGACCCATTAATTTATTAGCTTTACAACTTCCCGATTTGCGGAATTTTCATAAAACAACCACTAACTTAAGATAAAAAATCATGTTTTAAACTTGAAAGTGGCAGCTGTAAGTTGGTACAAAAAACAGTATCCTTCTAAAGCCACCACACTTACTCTGCGCCTCCAGCTTGGCAATCTGCTCCTTCAATGACTCTGGATCCTTTTTCAGAATTCCCACCTCTCGCACCTTTTTCCGCTCTTTCTTGTTCTGCATAATTTTGTGGCACAATCACTAGCATCATAGTACAAAATACACAGACAAGTAATGAACGCATCTCATGTATCCTTTCCAAGAAAACAGAAACAGAAACACAAATCATGTTGTAAAAAGCTTATTTTCATGGAACATGCAAGCCTATTCTACATCACCCTGCAGTGCCAGACTCTCACTAAAATCTAGCAAAATCGAAGGAAATAACAACCTATATTTGAATATGATTTGCACGAACCACAACTTTACCCCACACCAAAGTCCCCCACCCTTGCCCGAAATACAAGAAAATGTATGCCCAGCAAAGAACATTCTGCGGCAATGAAGCTCGAACCAAAATTCCTGAAGTACCTTTAACACATTAGGGGAATATCATAATCATTGTTCCCACGTGCATTCGTGAAATTCGCACCAGCATTCCGCTTATTTTCTTACACAAGTTCCTAATCAGTAGACATAGTTGTTTCAAAAATCATTACATCTTTATGTATTCCCCTCCAGACTGTATGAACTCAAACAAACAAACAAAAAAATACATTGAACTACTAATTAGTCCATACGTAGAAAGCGTACCGACCTTCTATTGAAAACTATCAACACAATTTTCCTACAATAAATTAATAAGCTCCCCTCCAATTGTTGAAATAAAGAAAAAGGAACAAATAGTCAAAATTAACATTAAACCATTTTAAACAAGGAGAATTAAAGAAAACAAATAGGAAGAACAAGAGAAAGTTACCCGTTTTAATTCCTTTTTGCGAAGCTCTTTACGGTAAGCGTCGGTAGGGTTCATGACTTTGCCTCCTTTAGTGGTCTTCATGCTTAACGGTCTTCTTTACACCCCTCCTTCTCTACTGATAATCGTAAAATGCTCCGTCCGCCACTGCGTCGGCGTTTGGAAAATGGAAATATTCCCCGGCAGCTGCAGCTGCTGCAATCTGCATGTGGTTTTTGTCCTTCAGCGATAATTTTTTTTTCCTTTTTCTTGAGGTCTGATTCGGGGAAACGCTCTTCTTTTTTTCAAGCGTAGGAAATTAATTTTCACAAGTGGGGAAATAAACGAGTGTCTTTGTTTTTTTTTTTTTTTTTTTTTTTTTTTCGATTATCTTCTCTACCATTTTTTACAATTGTAGGCGCAAAATAATCAATCGACGATTATCGATTGTGAAGTGGACGTTTTGACATTTAACACACATATCATTTAAATGAATTGTATATTAGGCAGGTTATTCTGGCGCAGAGCATTATTTTCACACAAAACAGACATTTTTTACACAAACAATAGGGTGAAAAGAAAAATAACGCGTTTTGACATTAACACACATATTACGGCGCTCGAAAATTTATTCGAATTACATAAATTTGGGCGTGTGTAAATCAGATAGCGTTAGGGTCAAAAGAAGCTATATTCTGGCGTTTGAGTAGGTATAACCCTATCTCAGTAAGAATATAAAAACGTGCTATTTCAAAGACAGCAAAACTAATTGCGTGTGAATAAAGAGAGACATTATTATATATCCTGCATTGAAAATACCGATCATAATGTTAAATAAGGCAAAATTGAAAAACAAAATACCGTGTAAATAGACAAAATAATTTTTTCCGCTCTTATAAATCATTCTTTACACATTGAATATTTTTATTATTTATGTACTACCAGCACCACCAAAAAAATCAAAACTTACTTACTCATACCACAAATCTTATAAAATACAATTTAGTCCTTTGGGTTGGGGTTTTTTATATATTAGTTGATAATAAAATATTATAAAAATGATTGAAGTAATAATTAGAAAGTTAGAATGTTTTTTTTGAAATTTGTATAGATAAAAAATGAGTGGTGAGAGAAATTGAAATAAGGTAGTATAATGAATAAAATTATGTTAAAAATGTAATAAAAAAAATAGATAAAGTGAAATGGTGATAGATGATTTAATATTTTTTTATTTATAGTTGAAAAATTGATTGGTGATAGAATTGTAAGAAATAATTGGTGATATGATGTAAAAAAAAACTCCAAACCTACCTAAAACAAAAAAATCGAAACGTTTTTGGACCATCAAATTCATCTTCATCTTAATCATCAAAAAACAAATTCATCTTCATCTTAATCATCAAAAAACCATCTTCATCTTCATCTTCAAAAAATCATCTTCATCTTCTTCTTCATCTTGTTCTTCATTATCTTCATCAAAATTCTTCTTCATTTTCTTCGTCTTGGATTTTCATAAAATAACACTGAAACACATGCTCAATGGGTTGAAACATTATTAATTATGGAAAAAATAAAGTTTTTAGAGTTTTCCGACCGGCTACTGGATTTTCCGGCCGGCAACCCACCAAGCGTCATCAAGACTGACGTTCGGATAAACTAGAAACATCATATCCCGTGACGTTTTGGACACCAGAACTGGATATTTTTCGTTTCCAACATGCCGAAGAAACTGACGTTGTTATTAGAAACAAACGTCAGACTTGGTCACATTCTTGACAATAACGTCAGATTCATTGGCGTTTCTATTCAATGAAAACGCCCCCATTATCGACGTTTCTTGGAACGTCAACAACACCGACGTCTGAAGACTATGTTTTATAACAGCCACACCGACGAACAACTAGGTTACCCTAGTGATTTTTTATGATCAAAACGTCATTTCATCTGACGTTGTATATGCACCAAAACGTCTTTGTAAGCGACGTTTAAAACACCTGGTCGTCTTCCCCATTCATCCGATCGGGAAACGGCCGGTTCATCAAAAAATACCAAAAAAACCTCCGATTTCAACCCTATCTCTTCCAGATTTCAATCAAAAACAAACCATATTACAATGAAACAAATCGAAATGCAAATCTTCGATGTTACTCCATATAAATCGAAATAAATTACACACACCATTATAACCTTTGATTTCTACCAAATTGCAACCGGAATACAAACAAAACAAGTAATGAAGAAGGGTTGTAGAAGAAGGGATAGAAGTTAAAAGTGATGTTGTTTTTGGCGAATTTCCGGCGAAAATTCCGGCCACAAATCCGGCGATATTGTTAGGGGTAGAAGAAGTAATGAAGAAGAGTTGTAGAAGTTAAAAAGTGAGCTAAAGTGTTTATTTTTTAAAATATGAGGGATTAAAGTGTATAGTTTTTAAAAGCTATTAAATGGATTATTTTTTAGTGGTGCCTTGAGTGATTAGGTAGTGTAGAAAAGTAAATGAAAAATAATAAATTAAATGGTGCCGATAGAAGCTCGCCAATTTTTTTATAGTTATTTGTTTAGAATGACTAGTTTTACACTTAATTAGACACTTAAGACGTATAAATAAGATCATTGTCATTAAGGACAAAATTAAATTAATTGGACTAAATTACCCTTAATAAAATAAAATGCGTAGTCATCTCCATGATTAGAAAGCATATTGTTCCCTGAGGATCTGCTATCTCCGGTTGCCTTGGTTCGGCGCCGGCGGATAATTAGTATTTATCTCTGGTATCCTAAAATTCTCTACAATCGAAGTAATACAATTTGAAGTATCAATGATAAGTGTATATGCATCATCAATGGATCTGCTATCACTGCATCATCATGGGTCACTGCATCGTCAAATTTCACTGCATCGAAATGTCACTGCAACGCAAGATTTTTATGAAGAAATTTCGATTTTCAGAAATTAAGTCGGAAAAATATCAATCGTTGCATAAGATGGGTGTCATCGCATAAATCGATGCATAAAGTGAGTGTCACTGCATAAATATTTGAATAAGGTGTCACAACATAAATCGTTTCAAATGTTGTTGTCATTGCATAAATCGTTACATAAGGTGTCACTGCATAAATCATTGCATAAGGTGGGTGCCACTGCATAAATGGTTGCATAAGGTGTCACTACATACAGTCCTCTTGCTACTATAAGCGGCTTACATGCGATCAGTAACTCGTTGAATTACACGGTGGGAAAAATCGATAATAATTAGTAGAATCAAGCATACTTACTCATCGGTTGTATTTCTTCTTCTGCTTGCCATTCATTCGCACTCATTCGCCTACAAGTTTACTGCTTTCGTCAATTTTTTTTTACCTTCCAAAGCCCACTTCTTCAAGTTTATTTTACTTCTTCTCTGCCAATGTGAAATCAAAGCATTTCCGTGTGTCATAAAAAATTCTTTTTCTTGAGAAGGGTATGTCGTATCAAGTATCATATAAAGTAAGAGCAAGAAAAGCGACACCACTTTAGCTGAGATGATATCTGATTGTTTTTCTTTGTGAAACTAGGATAACCGTTTTAGGAAGATTCAAATCCCTATAATTATTCCAACTTAAAGGCCAGACTTTACTGCTCTCTATTTACATGAGCTCTTCTCAATCTCTTTATGATTCCTATTTTATCTTCTAAAGGTATTTTGGTCCATTAATAATGAAATTGTTCTTTTTAACTATAAAAATGAAGTAGTCCTTTCATCCTAATTTCTTTTATATCTTTTTTTGTCCTTCTGTCCCATTTCCTCTTAGTCATGGAGCATTAAGTCATACATATTTAAGGACATTTCAAAATTTGTGAAAATCAAAATGTTATAATGCAACTTAAACTAAAACCATCAAATTGATATTTGATAAAATAACGAATTCACTATTAAATACTTATGCATAGCCAACAAGGCATTGATCCAGCGGTATGTGTTGTGGTTGTTAACCGAAGGCTTCGGTTTGAGTCTCAGTGGAGATAGTGTGCGTACGTGTGTATATTTCGTATATGTAATATAAAATTTAATTATATACAAGAGCGGGGATCGCAGTTCTTGGTATCAAATTGGGTTTGAATCCTATTCCCCTACCAATATAACAAAAATACCCTTCCCTCCTCCTAAAAAAACAATAAAAATAAAATTCTATACGAGAGAGTATTCATACATTTAATTTGATACAATCTTTCTTTCAAGTATTATAAAGTCTATCAACAATCCTAACTCTTAAATTGCTATATGTCTTCTAACAAATTGAAAACCAAACTAAAAAAAAATACATTTAAGATGAGATCTTAGAAGCTGTAAATGACGGTAAGAACCATGTATAATAGACGTTTTAGTCACATATAATGCACATTCTGGCATCATACCGACAATGTATGAATTCAATAAACAAAATAGTAATACTTTAGAAGCAAACTAAATGACTTCTTTTCATCAATTAACACTCGTAAGAGAGAAGCATGCATGCCGCAGCACTTCTTAACTCGTTCTCAACGTACATGCAACATGCTCTACTAATTGTATTGTATCCTTTATTGATGATTCCGAACTGCAAAACAGATGCAAAATTCTACTGAGAAATTAAGAAGAAGAACACATGACAAGTTACAATGTCATCAAGTAGAATTAAATGTAACAAATTTTGGAGAATATTTTTCCTGTGTATTTCTCATCACTTCATAGCATCCATATATACAAAGATACAAGTAATTACAAGCAGGACTAAAGGCTACAATCACTCCTATGTCTGCTACGCTATCTTTGACCATAATTAAGAGAATATGTGCTAATTAATTACATTCTAAAACTAGAATATATTTTATACAATGTAATATTTTAATATAATATTCTAATACACCCCCTAAGTCGAAATGGGAGGCTGCCGGACATTGAGACTGTCCCGAAAATCGTCAAATAGTTGTAATGGAAGACCCTTAGTAAAGATGTCGGTGATTTGATAGCGTGATGGGATAGGGAGAACACGTACTTGACCTCGTGCAACTTTTTCACGAACAAAATGTATATCGAGTTCAATGTGCTTAGTTCGTTGGTGTTGTATCGGATTACCAGAAAGATAGACCGCACTAACGTTGTCACAGTAAACCAAAGTGGCTTTGGTGATAGGGCAATGCATCTCCAAAAGTAAATTGCGAAGCCAACAAGATTCAGAAACAACATTTGCAACTCCACGGTATTCGGCCTCGGCACTAGATCTCGACAGCGTGGGTTGTCTTTTTGCAGACCAAGAAATTAAATTGTCCCCAAGATATACACAATAACCGGACGTTGATCGTCGAGTGTTTGGACAACCCCCATCCGCATCAATATAGGAAATGAGTTTGGCCATGAGGGGTAAATGTGAAGACCGAAATCAAGAGTACCCTTAATATAACGAATTGGGTTTTTCTCACAGCGTCTCCAATCACGCTTTATTTATTTATCGACGCGGACATGATATGGCATACATTCTTAATATATTCTAATATTAAAGTTAAAAATAAAATAGATAATGTAAAAGGATAAGATTGTGCTACATAGTACTATAAATTGTTGGGAGAGTTCTCTAAACAAAGTGTAACTTCTCATAATTCTCTTTTACAAACAAAATAAGGGAATACACGATTGTTAATGTTAGGTGTCGTGCCTGGAAAACAAATTTTCTAATTTTTTTATTTTTATTAATAAATGACATATTTATTATCATGTTATTATTAGCTTTATGGTTATAAGTAATACACCGCAGAAAACCCTAAATTGTATGATATGTAGACATATAACTTAGTGTGTGTCACACGTGAGGATTAAGTTAATGGTAATACATTTAAACGGTTAGTCCGCGGTGAACTATAATCAAAGTATGAGGTCTATTGATTAAACCACCATTGATGAGCCTAGAACACTTTGTGGTGTGACCGTCATATCCGGACCGCCGATATTGGTTATCCAAGTGTTGCATCTATATATGATGTAGTCATATAGGACTATACCGATTTGATCTGAAATCTCATATAATTCCGTGATTGAGGAATCTTATTGAATCACAAGATTATCATATATGGATTAATCTAAATTCTAAAGTGATTGCAGAATCCTGTTTGTTTCAAGGTAGAGTTTGATGTGTTTGTTAAGGATTGATAAGTGGCGCGGATTGAATCACTTTCACGTTGGCTCTATCGAGAATGAGTAGCTAGGAATGGTTTCACAGATACGGAATCGTTTAATTCCTGCGGGAAGTAGAAAGAGAATCATTTTATTTGTTAATCCTAGAAATTGACTGATCGGCCGAGTTCGTATTGGTAATACACTAATTTATCACTAGTGGGATAATGGTAAGGAAAATATGTAATGAAAAAGGTTTACGGAAACTTTTCCGCATCATTACAGATAGTCTATGGAGGGTTAGTATGTATGTAATGATTATGTAAATGGACACCTATTGGCTCGACATATTAAGAATAAAAAATATCTATAATCGATATAGTTATGTTTCGGATTTATGGTGACGTAGTTCCAGAACTAATAAGACGAATATAAATGTTTTGTTCGATAAATATTTTATTCGATTTATTGGAGCTACTGGTTATGGGTCCATGATCTCCGGGTTGGCTCTTAACACACGAGTGAATTCTCGTATTCTGAAATTTCGATGATATAAATAATAGTTGGTTTATTTTTATGAATATGTGAAATATTATTTATTAGGTAATTATTATGTAAAATAGAAAAGACATTTTCTATTATTCCATGGCATTATTGGCGCCACGTATGAGGAAAATTGGGAAAAGAATTTTTCCTGAATTATGTCACGTGTGTAATTAATTAATTAATTATTAAATAATTAATGGATAAATAAAAAAATAGTTTTCTTATTGGATAAATAAGAATTTTTTTCCTTAAAGAAAGTTAAAAGAGCTCATTTACTCCACTTTTTCAGATTATTCATTCCATCTTCCCCAACCCCTCTTTTTGGCTCTTGAAGGCACCTTTACCTCCATGGCTCTTCTAGCCAAAATTTAATATTCCGATTTTGGGAAAAAAGCAGACGTGTCATTTTACGAAAACGAAATATTAGTATTTCTTTTCTTTTATTGGAGCTAAGTATTTGATTAGCTATTTATTTATGATTTTTGAATTATGTATGTTTAATTAAGGAAGAAAATCTGATTATTTGGTAATTAAGGGTGTTTATGAAAGAAGAGATTAATTGGGAATTGGTATTTAAGGAAAATTAAATCAGATTATTCCCAAAACCTAAACACAAATTCAGAATCAGTTTCACGCTCCTCTTCTTCTGCGGCTTTGAGAAGAGAAATAGGGCTTGGATAGTTTTTGCAATTTCTGAGGTAAAGCTTAATCGTTTTCAAATCAGACTCGAGAATTGGAATCGTCGTGAGAAGGACATCTTTTGGATATCAGTTTTGTGGGAAGGGCTGCAGACTTTCGAGGCTGTTGAGATTGGTTTTTGGCTTGCAAACAAGTAAGAGACTCTTCCTATGATCTCAATTATCGTTTTTAAGGTTTAGATTATGTTTTCAAGGAGTTTAATGCTAGGAAGATGTGTCTTTTCGTTGATCAATGATCATAAGTGTCATGGTATGATTAGGTAGGGTTTTTATATGTTTTACTGTGCTTAATTCGATGTTATTTGGGTTAGAAACGGATTTGGGAATCATAAGTACAGAAAATTGCAGGTTTTAGTTTTTTCTGGACACAAGCGCACGCCTGCTCAAGGCAAGCATACACCTGTGCCTGTTAAATGAAAAACAGAATGTTACTGAGAGCGCAAGCGCATGCCTTCTCAAGGCAAGCGTACACCTGTGCTTGTAGAACAAAAAAACAGAATGCTAATAGTTACACAAGCGCACGCTTGACTAGGGCAATCACACTCTTGATCCTGTTCTCATGAAAATATGTGTTTTAATACTATACATGGTTTATGAACATTCAAATGGTTCTAATAACATTAAATGAATATGAACAAGCCTGAATTGAGCTTCTGATTCGTTCAGTTAAAACACCGAATGTACTCTTAAAGGGAGTTGAAGTTCGGATCCGTCGGAAGAGAATGATAGGCTTGTGCTTTGATGAATTAGTATTCATCAATGTCTGTGTAATTTCTAGGCCTTGTTAATGTCTAGTGGTTTAGGAAGAGAGTAGTAAATGTGAGGGAGATTAATTGAAAACATTTAGATGGTTAGTTAATCATTCTAATAAGACACGTACTTGACTAGTAAAAGATTAAACATGTCTCTCTTGGATAGGCGCCAGTCTTTATCACGATGTGTGTGCTACCTCTGAAGGTGGAAGAACTCCATAGGTCAAAAGAACCCTAAGTACGGAGGGACTCCACTGAGGTGTGCGTACTATCGCAGCCTACCTACTCTAGCCTCTGTGGATATTGGTGTGATCCACTGATATGTTGCAATCGATATCTCCTGGTGGATATACATCAGGCGTAGTGCCCTTGAGTGCGGTTGTAACATAGATAAGCTAGGTAGAAACGTTTAGTCAATTCATGTTGATGGACATGAAATTACCCCAGATTGAGTCGGTCTCACGTAAACAACTAAACGATTAAATATATTTTCTTTATAAATTTAAATTGTTGTCATAGATTCTCTCTTTTATTATGTACGTTATACTTACCTCAAATGCATGTTTTCTAGGTGTTTGGGGGTGAGAAGACGAAAAGGTTGATCATGTTTATGAGGAGGAGTTCGATGACGACGTTTGACGACGCTTCATTGAAGACTTAGCATTTATTTACTTTGTCATTTACTTATTAGACTGTTTTAGTACTTTGGTTTAGACTTTTGGTCTTTCGAGACTTGTAGTACCTTTACTTTCCGTTCGAGAATATCGTACGTTCTTTTGGGATTTCATATTTTCTTTGAATGTAATAAAGTTACATTTCCATCTTTAGATGATATTTCTATTCTTGGATTATTTGGAGAAATTTTATACCCGAGTCTTTTGCTTCCGTTTGCTTATTTTGATACCACGTAGTAGAGGCTTACGTATGAAATGAAATTATTTTTATTTTATACGTGCTGAACGTTCCTTTTTCCGGATAAGGACTCGGTGTCCGGGAACGGGGCGTTACAGTTGGTATCAGAGAAAAGCGTTCCTTGATTTACTAGGCTTCTTTTCCTTAAGATAAGTTCTTAGACCACTTATTGACATTCTGATCTCCCTTGTTCCCTTAGAATGGTAGTAACCCGAAGAGGTGTTTTTGGAGATGGAAGTTCTAGAGTTGATCATCTAAGCCTTCATTAGAATCAGGAACTACCTCAGAATGTTGGTCCCCTTGTACAAAAGGATGTTACATTTGTGGAGATAAAAGACATATTGCAGAAGTTGGTCCTATAAGAGGTATTTGAAGGAATCAAGGAAAACCATCGAAGAAGTGAAAGTTAACCAACAAAGGTGTTTTCTTTGGACGCAGTCATAAAAAGCATCTTTTAGTTTGTTTATTTACCTTAAGTGCTTTCTGACATGAATCAATTCACGTTGAAAAAGTGCGAAAGTTAATGAACCGACTTTTAGATACGTCAGTAATGGACAACTTAGCTATACTAACTATCAATAGCATAAGAGGTTAAAAGTTTTGGTACTAAGAAAGATAGCTAAGTAAGATAAGCTTACCTTCCAACCATTAGGAAATCTTGCGGACACCATCCGGGTAAGTATCTATAGAGGGTTGTTCGTTGGTTAGAATTTGGTTTAGTTTGGTTTCAGCGGTCAAGAGTTGGTTTTGGGTTTGGAAAGTTGTAGATCTTCGGTTCTTGGGTTGGTTAGATCAAGTGGTTGTTGAAGATTCAAGTTTGATCTAGTGAAGCTTCTGTTTGAGTGAGAGATGAAGAGAGAATGTGCTAAGGAACTTAAATGGTGTGTTTATAATGAAGGGTGTTAAAGGATTAGAAAGTGACAAAATATGGTTAATTCTTTGGGTCTAGTGCAAAGGAGTAATCACCCACCAACCAAAGTAACAGGGAAAGTGGAATATGGAATGGTTAGTGAAATTGTCATAATTTTACAGCCTATACGGAAAGGAATATGAGTATTATATAAAGATAAAAAGTTTAGATAATGGAGTTTTCCAAGTGTTGTAAAGATTTTGAAATTTTTGGACGAGAGGAAGTTGGTGAAAACCAAGTTTCTTTGCGGTATGCATGAGCTGTCAGAATTTCCAGATTTTTAACCACTGAGTTGAGTTGCAGATTGTGACCAAACGGAAAAGAATTTAGACATGGTTCCAAGACAAGATTCATAGACAAAAGAGTCCTCTGCAACATGTCAAAACTTCAGGTCATTTGAAGATGTTTAGCCTGTTAAAAACAGAATAATAAGTGATGGTGTCACTGCAGAATTTCTGGACAAAGTGTCTGATAGTAAAGTGGACTTTCTGAACAAACCGTGTGGATTATGAAGTTGATGCGAAGCGAGGAATTGTAGATAAGACAGTTTTCTACCTCCCTACAAAATTTCAGAAATTTTGGAGCAGGGAAAGTTGTGGTTTTAGTGATTCAAGAGCAGTTGGTCAATTTTGGACTAAGTGTGCAAGTATGGAAGTTCTGAGAATGGAAAGGTTTTGGATAAGTGTGTGATAGTATTCGTAAATGATACCCGTATCTACTCAAAGGTTGTTTCAGATCAAGGACTAGGGTGATACCTCAAGTGGAAGTTCGAATTGGGTCTTATCGATGCAAGAGTGACTTTGCGGTTCTCAACTTTTCAGATTTCGATGTGATTCTTGGAATAGATTGGCTATCCGAGAATTTTGTTCACCTGGACTGTAGAGAAAAAAGAGTGACCTTTAAGATACCAGGGAAATCAGATAAGGCGTATCAGGGTAGTGTTTACAAGCCGAGTGAGAAGCGACATCCGATAATTTCAGCAGTTAAGGCAATTAGAGCTTGTCAGAAGGGTTGTAAAGGATACTTGTTGTACGCAGGGGATGTGGAACAAGTGAAGCCTAAGTTGGAAGAAACTCTTGTAGTGAGAGAGTACCCAGAGGTGTTTCCAGAAGAGTTACCGGGAAACATGCCGGATAGAGAGATTGAATTTGAGATCAGGTTAGTACCAGGAACGGCACCAGTTGCTAAGGAACCCTATAGAATGGCACCGGCTAAGTTAAAGGAGTTGAAATCGCAGCTTAAGGATATGCTCGAGAGGAATATAATTCAGCCTAGTACTTCGCCTTGGGGAGCCCATGTGTTGTTCGTCAAGAAGAAAGACGGTAGCATGAGGATGTGTATCGACTACAGAGCGTTGAATAATCTTACCATCAAGAATAAGTACCCTTTTGTCGAGGATTGATGACCTGTTTAATCAGTTGCAAGGCAAGAGAGTGTTTCCTAAGATTGATCTTAGGTCAGGTTATCATCAGTTGAAGATCAAGGTAGCGGATATACCGAAGACGGCTTTCAGTACGAGGTATGGACATTATGAGTTCTTAGTCATGCCTTTTGGACTAACTAATGCTCCATCTGCATTTATGGATTTAATGCAGCGAGTTTTCATGCCATACTTGGATAAGTTTGTGATAGTGTTCATAGACGACATCCTAGTATACTCTAAGGATGAGAAAGAACATGAGGAACACTTAAGGATAGTGTTGGATACTTTGAAGAAGAACCAGTTGTTCGCTAAGTTTTCTAAGTGTGACTTTTGGTTGAAGCAAGTCAGTTTCTTGGGACATGTCATTTCTGGAGATGGCATCCAAGTTGATCCAGCAAAGATAGAAGCAGTTGAGAATTGGCCTAAACCTACAACAGTTTCAGAGGTAAGAAGTTTTCTTGGATTAGCTGGCTACTATAGGAAGTTCGTGCAAGATTTTTCGAAGATAGCTACCCCACTCACTAAGCTTACACTGAAGAATGTGAAGTTCGAATGGACTAGCGAGTGTGATACAGCTTTTCATACCTTGAAGGATAAGTTGACTACAGCCCCAGTGCTGGCAGTTCCGAAGATCTTTGATAATTACGACGTCTACACGGATGCATCAGGACAGGGCTTAGTTTGTGTGTTGATGCAAGGAGGGAAAGTGATTGCTTATGCATCAAGACAGTTGAAGGTGCATGAGAAGAATTACCCAACACATGAATTAGAGTTGGCAGCAGTAGTGTTCGCCTTAAAGATTTGGAGGCACTGCTTGTATGGAGATAAGGCTAGGATCTTCACCGATCACAAAAGCTTGAATCATTTCTATACCCAAGAGAATCTGAATATGAGACAAAGGAGATGGTTAGAGTTTGTTAAGGATTATGACTTGGATATTCAGTACCATCTGGGTAAAGCAAATGTGGTAGCAGATGCTTTGAGCAGAAAACCAGTGTTTGCAGTTTCGAGCGTTGAAGATGTTGCTGAAAGGTTAGATGGGCTGGAAATCAGTAGTTTTGATCAGATTCAAGACCGGCAGTTTGTGGCGCCGTTGTTAGCAAGGTCAAAGTTAATGGATGATATTCGAGAAAAGCAAGATGAAGATCCGGTTTTGGTTGATTTGAAGCGTGTGGCCAAAGAGAAACCTACAGTTGGTTATGTCTTAGACAAGAATGGAAACCTTTGGTACCAGGATCGTTTGTGTGTGCCTGATGTTGGTGATCTAAGACACAGAGTTATGGAAGAGGCACATAGGATTGCCTTTGCAGTTTATCCAGGTGCTACTAAAATGTACAGAGACTTGAAGGAAAAGTTTTGGTGGCCCTCAATGAAGTTGGAAATAGCCAAGTTCGTGGCAGAATATGACACTTGTCAGAAAGTTAAAACAGAGGATAGAAGACCAGGAGGAATGCTTAAGTCCTTAGATATCCCTGAATGGAAATGGGAGAAGATCACGATGGACTTTATCACCGGTTTACGAAAGACTAAAGGAGGACTGTATGCGATTTGGGTAATTGTGGATGGATTGACAAAATCTGCCCATTTCTTACCAACTAAAGTTGATATGTCCTTGAAGAAGACGACGACACTATACTTGGATAATATAGTGAAGTTACACGGAGTACCTATCTCGATAGTTTCGGATCGTGATCCGAGGTTCGTCAGTCGGTTTTGGAGAAGTTTGCAAGAGGCTTTTGGCACCAAGTTGGATTTGAGTACAGCCTTTCATCCTCAGACGGATGGACAATCTGAGAGGACTATCCAAACACTCGAAGACATGCTAAGAGCTTGTGTTTTGGAAGTAGGCGGATCATGGGATGATTACCTACCCGTAGTGGAGTTTGCCTACAACAACAGTTATCACGCAAGCATAGGCATGCCACCGTTTGAAGCTTTGTATGGAAGAAGATGTTGAACGCCGTTGTTTTGGGATGAAGTCAGGGAGAGACAAGTCACCGGGCCGGAATTGGTTGAGCAAGCTAAGGAAATGGTTCAATTGGTTAAGAAAAACTTGAAGGCAGCTCAAGATAGACAGAAGAGTTGGGCCGACGTTAGAAGAAGACCCCTTGAGTTTGAAGTCGGTGAAAGAGTTTATCTGCGAGCTTCGCCGATGAAGGGAGTGAAACTATTTGGACAAAAGGGAAAGCTAAGTCCAAGGTATGTTGGACCTTTTGAGATTTTGGAAATAGTTCCGTCTGATAGTCGGATGTGAATACTATTATGTAACACCCTCAGACCCCGGGCCTAGTTGCGCTAAATGATTTATAAATGGTCCGGTCAACTGCTTATATATATATATATATATATATATATATATATATATATATATATATATATATATATATATATGTCTCTCTGTGTGTGTGTGTATATATTGCTTGTATTCTTTGCTCTTGTTGCAAAAGCCATCATCATAGTCTTGTAATGAACTCTATATATGATTGCAATAGGTATAGACCCTTCAAGCATTCTATTATTATGAGTCTTATTTGCAAGACTAAAATTTTCAAATATTTTTGTCTGAAAGTGATACTGATAAGTTTGGAAAGCAATTACAAGAAATAGGTCATGTGCAAAGACTGTACTCAATTGAACTCAGAAGAGAATCTTCATAGCATGTATGCCTAGCGTCCTTAAGCATGACACGAATAAAGGTATTCAAGCCTTCTTTTGTGAGGGGTTTAATTCTAATCTACATAAGGTGGTAAGGCAATATCTTTAGCCTTGCTATTCAAACTGAATAGTTTCATTTGAATCGATATTTTTATACCTATACTTCCGTTCCTTATGTCTTTGTATAGTTTTTGGAGTAAGTTGGTAAATAGTTTCAAAGGGGCTTTGTATTTGTATATCCATTTCTTCTGTTTTAATGGCATAATCGGATATTGACACCAAGGTTTATAGATATATTTCTTACTTACTTTAGGAACCTTCCAATTATCAATTGATTCACTAAAATCTTCTATAATGTATTTTTTTGTGCTTATTATCTTCTTTGAACGAATACTAGAATGAATTGACGCAGAGTTAGACGAAGTAGAGTCACAAAACAACCTCTAATATTCCAAATCTAAAAAGCATCTAAATACATTATTTTCTGTGAATTTCACTTAACTTGATTATTATGTTAATCATTCTTTTATGTCAATATAAATAATTCTGGTCTCCGGTACCAAAAAAAAAAAAAGAAAGAATAAAACAGAACAGTTCCAATCTCACAGAAAGTATTACCATGAATATACCCATTCAATGAATATGAACTGTGGTGGTAACAGTAAATGGGTTAAAAAAAAAGTTCTCCCACTACTGCAGACCAATTCTAAGTATGTATAATTTAACATTTTCTATGTGTTTTTAGAACTCTTTCTATTGATTAAAAAGTCTGCAGCATAATTCGAATCCTCCAAAGTCAAATTTATGCATAAAATTAGGTTGAAAACAGATTTCGATCTTTGTAAAATCAGAAATTTACACAAAGTGTCGTTAACAATGCCCTAATAAAATATTGTATGGTTATGATTTTACAGCAAGGAATCGAGTGATGGCGAGTTTACCTGGATTCATAAACTTCCTTAGAATCAATGTAAGATTGTTTATCTTCAATGGTATCAAAAAACTGGTGCATCTCATCATAATCTTGAGTGCCTTGTTGTTGTTGAATACATAAAGGCTGTGAAGAAATCAACTGGGAATGCATCATCAAGGGATTGCAATTATTATCGTTGTAAGACTGTTGTATCCAGGCAGACGCAGTGGAATTCACAGATTTATTATTATTATTATTATTATTTTCCTTCGGATAAAAAAAACAATCGACGTCGTCAGAATATGAAGGTTGATTTGATCCAACAATTGGCAATGCAGATAATTGCTGCAACGAAACTCCTTGCGAATTAACCCCCGGAGCCAATGTTCCTAGTTGTAATTGTGGAAATGAATTGTTAACATTGAATAGACCACCTTGTTGTTGTTGTTGTTGTTGTTGTTTATAAATGGCGATTTGAGATTGAACTGTCTGAGTTTCCTCCTCGACCACCTGAATTTGATACCACAAGTGTTGTATTATCCCTAAGCATCCGAAGACAGGGTACTTTTCTCGGGCATTGGCTTCATAGATAATGGATTTCATTGCAATGGCTTTCTGGCTCGAGTCGAGCTGCTCGAGTATTTTCAACATATTTCTCACTCCGAAAAGCCTATGTGCATTTTGGAACACGTTAGGTTGATCGGCTGGGAAGTATGGCGCGAGCTGGCATGTCGGATTGCATCTTCTCCTTTGATACTTGCATGCGGCGCAAGCCTGGCTTGTGCCACCTTTTAAGGTCATTTCAAGTATAAGAATTACTGAAATAAACAGGAGTGTGAATAGTACAGTATGCATAAAAATTGCAAGTGCTAATTAATTAGGGCTGATGAATAAAATTCTTGGGAAAAAAAGATGTTTGTGAAAACATATAGCTAGGGCTTCATGTAAAAGACAAATGGTGAATGTCAAGTTGTGGAAATTATATATGTTAAGTGGTCTTAACAATAAGAGGGAATTTTTCTACATGATGACTTAGTAAAAGAACAGATTTTAGAGAGGGGTCCGATCGAGAATGATGGAGTTGTTTGTTTGAAGTCTGACTTTTTTTTTTCTGGGAGCTGCATGCATGTGGTTGTTGGTTGGATTATATATTTTTAGCCAAATACTACATCCGGTCCAAAATATAAGTCATCCTAGAATTTTCACATTGATTAAGAAAGTAGTTAAATGTAATTAATGTAGGGATAAAATGTCTAATACACCCCTTGACTATCATAAATGCAACAATTGTGGAGTAAATAAAAGTGGTTTGATTGATATAAATTAGGGGTAAGATAAGGAAAAATGTTCATTAATGCTCTCTTGGTATTGTGAATGACTTATATTATGGGACCAAAAGAAAAAAAGCTACGATGACTTATATTTTGGACCGGAGGTAGTATTTATATGTATGTATATATATACTCCCTCCATCCAAAATATAAATCAACCTAGAGTTTTCATATAGATTAAAAATTGGTTAAATATCAGTAGGTATATAATGCCTAATACATCAATTGACTATCATAAATGTAACATTTTTAAGTAAATAGAAGTGGATGGATATAAATTAGTTGTAAGAAGTAGAAAAATATTAATTAATGCTTTTAGAATTGTGAACGACATATATTATGAGACAAAACAAAAAGTTAGGATGACTTTTATTTTGGAACGGATGAAGTATATTGTAACGCCCCTTTTCCGGATACCGAGTCCTTATCCGGAAAAGAACGTTCGGCATGTATAACATAAAATAAATTTAATATTATACGTAAGCCCCTACGTCGGCGTATGGAGTTAAGAAAAACGGAAGCTAAAGTGACTCGGGTGATAACATAAATGCTACTAGAATAAAATGTCATCCATACTAAAGATAGAAATAAAGTTTACAACAACGATACCTCAAATCTTACAAAGTACGATGTCTCAAGTACAACAAACTTATCTTACAAACAAGTCTCAAATGAAAGTACAACAAGCCTGGGAAATAAAACAACATTGTCAAATACATAGTTTAATAACATAGATAAAAGAAAGCATATAAAAGTTCTAGCATGGCATGGTACAACATGATCATACATCATCAAATTCCGGATCAACCTGCAAATCTTCTCCACACAAAACAACAAGCAAACATGCAAAAGAGGTAAGTACAAAGTACTTAGTAACGGGTAGAAGCTATTGAACAATTAAGTTTTATAGCGAAAGGTTAACCAATTATTATTATTACTACGTTGTCTTTATGAATCCGACTCAAACTCTAAAGTTCACTTCATGCTTATCAACATGTCGTGAGATCCTACTTTGTTTCTAGCTTAGCTTATCTTTGTTACATCAAGTATTCAAGGGCACTACGCATTGTGCTACTCACCACTAAGCATTTGGTTGCAACCTATTGGTGGTGCTACACTAATAGCCACGGGCTAGCTCCGATAGTGTGTGTGTTCGGTGAAGTCCATCCGTACTTGGGGTATTAGTAACCTAAGAGTTATTCACTTTATACTGACCACATCACACATCGCGATATTATCTTGTGCCTTACCAAGAAAATTGATGTTTATACTTTTAACTACACAAATATGTAAGTTAATATCCATTAACTAGCCACCTTAGTGTTTTCAAGGCAAAATCTCACTTAACACTTCTACTCCCTCACTTAGGTAGCTAGACACAACAAGCCTATCATGTACACAGACATTGGTGGATACTAATCCACCAAAGCACAAGGCCAATCATGATCTTCTGACGGTCCCGAACTTCAACTCTTAGGAAGAATCCATTCGGTGCCGGAACTAAACGCACCAGAAGCTTAATCATGGCTTGTTAATCTTTATACAATGTTATTATATCAAGAAACAACTTTCATTCCCACGAGATGAACTTTTTCTGTCCACTTTGCAACCTACGTAGTTTGCGTCAGTGTATCCAACCAGTCTGAAATCACTTTCCTTTGGATAAAATAATCCTAAGTCAATTGTGTCTTTAAGATATTTGAACATTCCTTTTGCAGCTAATAATTTACATTCTTTGGGATATGATTGAAAGCTTGCACATACTCCAACCGTGAATGAGATGTCTTGTCTGCTTGCTGTCAGATATAGTAATGAACCTATCAGTCCTCTATATTTAGTTTGATCCACACTTTTCCCATTATTGTCTTTGACCAAGTGTATATTTGCTGACATAGGTGTTGCAGCCTTTGAACTAGTTTCCATCCCATATTTCTTGATAAGATCCTTGATGTATTTGCTTTGATTAATGAAGATTTCATTCTCCATTCGCTTGACTTGTAGACCAAGAAAGTAATTCAGCTCTTCCATCATGCTCATTTGAAACTTGCTTTTCATCGGACTAGCAAATTTCTCACATAATTAGCATTCTAACATCCAAAGAGGATGCAATCCACATAAGTTTTTACTAGGAGTGTACAGTCTTCATGCTGAATTCTGAACAATGTCTTGTCCATTGTCCCTTTTTAGAATCAATTTTCCACAAGAAATTTTGACAAAGTCTTAGACCATGCCCTAGGTGTTTGTTTCAATCCATAAAGTACTTTGTTAAGCTTGTAGACTTTATCTTCTTGTCCTTTGATTTCAAACCCAGGTGGTTCTTGGACATACACTTCTTCTTTTAGTAGCCAATTAGAAATGCTGATTTGACGTCCATTTGATAAACTTTGAAGTTCTAATGAGCAGCATAGGCTAAGAATAATCTGATTGCTTCCAGTCTGGCAACAAGTGTATATGTCTCATCAAAGTCAATTGCTTCAGCTTGTGAATGAACTTTGGCTACTAGTCTTGCTTTATTTCTTATAATAACACCATTTTCATCCATTTTGTTTTGAAAACCCATTTTGTTCCTATGACATTTGAGTGGTCTGGTTTGTTTGTTAATTCCTAGACTGGATTTCTCTCAAATTCATTCTATTCTTCTTGCATTGCTATTATCCACTCAGCATCTTTGCATGCGTCTCAATGGTTTTGGGTTCCATTTATGATAGAAAACATATGAGCCTGGCCTCTAGTTGTTTTCTGGTTCAAACTCCAATTGTAGGATCCCTAAATATTTGTTCTGCTGGATGATCCTTTAACCAATTGAGATTGGGCTTTGTTACTGGTGTCGTCTAAATCTCTTCTGGAGTTGTGCTTGCTCAATTATAGGATAAAAATCGTCTTTTTCTGTTGAATTGAGTTGCCTCTGTTCAATGTTAACATAGATTGGTTCCAATGTCGTCTGAACTTCTACTTCTATAGGTATTTCAACATTGAAATTTGGTTCATAAAAAACATCATGAACTGATTCTACTATTGACAGTGTTCTCTTATTTAGTATTCTGAAAGCTTTGCTCACGTCTAAATATCCAAAAAGATTCTTTTGTCAGCCTTTGCATCAAGCGTCTTCAGCTGATGCTTTCCATTATTGTGAACAAAACATTTTCTTCCAAATATGTAAAAATAGAAGATGTTGGGTTTTCTCCCATTCCATAAATCATAAGGCATTTTTCCTTTGACTTTGTTGATAATTGAGCTTTTCTGAGTATAACATGCGGTGTTGACCGCTTCTGCCCAATATCATTTTGACATGTTAGCCCCTGCTATCATTGTCCTTGCAGCTTCTTTGAGGGTTCTGTTTCTTCTCTCAGCTACTCCATTTTGTTGTGGAGTTCTTGCAGTAGCCAGTTGATGGTATAATCCATTTTCTTCGCAGTAGCTTCGGATAACGTGATTGAGAAATTATGTTCCTCTATTAGATCTTATTTTGATGATTGTTAGACTCTTTTCATCCTGCAGTTTTTTCAGTAGATCTGACAGCTTCTTCAATCTTTCACTCTTTTTGTTGAAAAGATCGTCCAAGTGTACTTTGAAAAATCATCTACAATTACCAATGTGTATTTCTTTCCACTTACACTTATTGGTGTCACCGGTCCAAACAAATCCATATGTAAAAGTTGCAAAATCCGATTTGTTGATGGTTTAGATTTTGATTTGAAGGACACTTTGATTTGTTTCCCCATTTGGCAAGAATCACAAATACTGTCCTTTTTGTAAACCACATATGGAAGTTCACTCACAAGATCATTCCTTGCCAAACTGTTGATTGTCTTATAATTGAGATGGCTCAGTCTTATGTGGCACAGACGACTAATCTCTGGTCTGGATTGTACTAGTAGATAGACTTCTGAAGTTTTTGTTGACCAATCTACTACGTACATATTCTTCTTTCTTCTTCCAGTCAAAATCGTAAGTCCTGACTCTTCATTTATGATTTGATATTTCTTCTTGTTAAAAATAACTTCATATCGTTTGTCGCAAAATTTACTTGCACTGAAGAGATTGTACTTCAGTCCTTCAACAAATGTCACATTGCAAATCTCTAAGCCATTCTTGATGATGCTTCCAATGCCTTTGGTAATTCCAGGTTTCTTATTTCTGACAAGTATAAATTTTGGTCCTTCTTTGTCTTGATAATCCTTCAAACAGTGCTTGTTACCCATCATGTGTCTGGAATATCCACTGTCTATGTACCAGACGTCCTACAAAACAGATAAGATAGATTTAGGTACCTAAATTTGCTTGGGTCCAATAGGGTCAATGCCAAATGATGTCAATCCTAGTCTGTATTTGAATGGAGGGACTCTCAGGCATTTACACCACTGTTGAGGATAATCAAATGGTATAACATAAAATTACTTTGTTGATTTTTCACCATTTGAATTCATTTCTCTACCTTTTGGATTATATGATTTGTTGTGTGCATTCTTGATCACAGGGTCAGAAGTTGTCTCGGATTTCTTTTTATACACTAGTCTGGTTCTGTCAGGAACCTTTTTGTGTGTAGAAACAAATCTAGGGGGTCTGACTGTTCTATTTTTAGAAATGCCACTCCTCACATCTGTTTTCCTATAGTTAGTAGGAAGGCTGATGTTCTAGTTATCATCAGAAGGGTATAGTCTACATTTCCCCCTGACACTATGATTCCTTGGGTTACTAACCTTTTTGGATTCACAATTGACTGAATGTCCATGCTTCTGTTTTTCAATGATAGATTTGACAAACTTGACTTGCTTGACTTTTCTAACTTTTGATTCAGGTCTGTAAATCGGACAAGACGAGGTGCCATTTTCGGATCTGAATTTCTTGTTAGTTTTGGCAAATGTCGTTTGTTTTGAGTAACCCAGGCCAGACTTGTCTCCAGGTCTTTTGGCTGGTTTAAACTCAAGAATGGAGGGTGGAACAGACTTGATCTGAATGAATGATTCTTCATTTAAATCAGGTCCAGATTCTTCTTCCATTTTATGTTTGACATTTCTTAAATTGAATAACTCGGTTCTTAATTTCAAATTTTCAGACATGAGAGATTCATTTTCTTTCTTAATGAGCTCACAGTTAGTCTGAATTTCTTTAAAGCCACTGTTAAGATCTCTAAGAAATTCTTGGATGTATGTAGTTTCAATATATGGAATTAAAACTTTTGAACATGAACCAGATGAGGATGTTGAATCAGAAAATAATGATATTACCTCATTGTCATCTTTGGTAGCCATGAATGCATTATCATCAAAATCAGATAAGGGTTCTACTAGACTTTCATGTGATGAGCTTTCGTCTGCTTTGTAAGCTCATCTGCTTCTACCCTTGTCGTCAGATCTGTCTCGTTTATCCTCATCTCGTCTTTTATTTTCTATGGGTTCTGGAAAATCAGCTTTGAAGTGTCTAGGCTTATTACATTTATAGCACAGTAGCTCTTCAGGTTTCTTTCTCGTCTGATGATCAACTCTCTTCTGATTATCCCTATTGTCTCTTCTATCATCTCTATGATCATCTCGTCTTCTGTATCCACCATCACGTCTGTTTTGATTTCGCTGTTGATACTTTCTAGTTGACTGAGATAAACCTTTAACATGTCTCATCATCAAAGCCATTTGTTCTTGTAGCTGGTCAATTTGACTTTGCTTGACTGGCTCAATGATGATTTTAGAAGCTTCAGAAGCCACAAGAGTTGGAATCTCTTGCACATTTTTCTTTGCTTTGTTCTTTAGTTCGAAATAATATGCTTTGAGATCAGAAAATAATTCCAATGTGTCTTGTATGGTGAGATCTCTTGTTGCAGCCAGCACAGTAGTCATTATTTCCCAATATTCTTGAAATTCATTCAAGATCTTCATACTGATTTCATTCTGAGTATATTTTATGTTCAGAATCTGTAGTTCATTTAAGATTTCATGAAACCTTGCTTCCATTTTTTCTACTTATTCTCTAGATTTCATTTGAAAGGTTTCAAACTTTTTGCCACTGATAATTTGTTGACTTTGATTGCTTCAGTGCCTTCAAAGTAATTTATCAGTGTATCCCAGATCTCTTTTGCCATCTTGCAGCCTTTAATTTTGAAGAACATGTTGCTATCAAGAGTCTACATTATAGTGTCCATGGCAACATTATCCAGATTGTTGATTTTTTTATCTTCAGGCGTCCACTCGTGCTTTTGCTTTCTTTTGAATGGTGTTTTAGTGCTTGTAGCAGGATCTAAATTGGCCTTCATGGTGGTGATCGGACCATCTTCTATCACAGTAACCATATCCTCATGGATTGCAACTAAGTGCGTCTGCACACGCACTTTCCATTCATCAAAATTTGATATAGAAAAAGTAGGTACTAACAACGGTACTATTTGTTGGTACCTTGGAAGGCTATGAACAAGTTTAGAGAGGGTGAATAAACTTGTCCCTTAAAAACTTTTTACAAAGTTAAGATAACTGAGATGAGAAAAAGTCTGTTGACTTTTTCTTCAACTGAGTTAAATGCAGCGGAATTAATTAATTAGCCTTTAAGTTATATTGTTCTGTTTGAAAGTATGCTGAACTCATCTTGGTGCTTGGTGTGAGTTCAATCAGTTTGCTTAAGATAGTTGATGCTAAGATGAATAAAGTAAAAGAGCTTGCAGTAAATTAAGTGCTTAAAGTAAATTGCGTAAAGTAAATGCAAATAAAAGCACGGTTTTTATAGTGGTTCCATGTGGTGTAATCCTGTCAGTCCACTCATCCCCTGTGATGTAGGAGGTAAAATTCCACTAGTCTCCTTGAGGTAAAGGTTACAAAAAGTCCTAGTCCATTGTCCTTGACTAATCCCTAGCTTCACAATCTAAACACTTGAACAACAGATAGAAGTGGTGCTCTCCAAATGCTTCACTGGTCCTTGAAGGGTTGAATTTCCTCTTCACTAGCTCCACCACTGATCATCGCGCGAGGTGCAATAGCGAACTACTAGCAATAGGAGGCGCAATAGCGAACTACTAGCAATAGGAGTAGGTCTATCGTAGCAGAGTATCGGCGAAATAAGGTCAAATCCCACAGATACTCATAAAAACACGAATTAATCAAGATTGAAAGCAATCACAACGGTCAATGACCAACAACGGTGCAAAAGAATAAAATGTTCCTAACACCATCTGAAATATAAGAGTCACAATCAGCTCGATGAATGGAAAACGTATATGAAGACAAAACTATGAGATAAAGTGACTTACCGAGCTCAGAAGGGCACCTATGACTCCGTATAGGTCATCAGGACGCTCAAGAAAGTTCTCCACCCTATCAATCATCAAAGCACGATCAGCCAGACCAGCTCCAGCCTATATGGTCGGCCAATCGAGATGAGTAAAATCCAAATTCTCAACCAGGGGGACGTCTATTAGCGGCAACAACCTGGCCCACCCGGCGGGTCGCTAAAGGATAGAAAAAGGGCCCTGACCGCACCAGGCCATCCCCGGGAGCTGGATAAAAATTTCCAGCACCAGCTCTCTCAAGCGGGGTCACTTCAGAGCTCGACCCAGCAAGCTACACATTTTCCCCGGACAAGGCCGCTCCGTCAGGACGTCGATCGCCAGCCTCCACCTCAATAAACGGGTCAATGGTAATATTTTCTCGGGACATCGGGTCCCCAGCATTTGCGCCCGAAGTACCGGTGCCGTCATCAGTTCTCCGCCTCATGGCCTCTCAGCATTTGGAACGTTCTCCTTCTCATCCATCTCGTCAGAACCATCCTCCACTGCGATCACGCCCACATCTCAGGCAACCATAAGGACTTGCTCTCCAATAACTATGCCGGCACCACGGCCTCTTCTCTTTCCCAGATTGTTAGCTCGACCTCGAACAACATTATTACCGGCTCAACCTCGGCCAGCATCATCGCTTCGACGTTGAACTTTACTGACAGTCCGGGGCCTAACCGCAACCATATACGGATTAACTATCAGACCTTTTGACAAAAGTGTGTCACGGGCGACCTCTTCCCCTCGGCTAACCTCTTCCTCGCCGCTCGCAATTCGGTCGCATCTATACCAGCTACAAAAAATGAACTCATCAGATCAGTAAGTAAAAACCTAAATGTGATGAATGAAAGACAGAACACTACAAGGAATTTTACAGTTTAAAAAGTAAAGACAACCTATGAAACCAAACATTTACCCGCCACCACTCATCAACTCGTCTTCCCAAAATAAAAATAAACTCGGTCACCTCGGTACGAAAACCTAGGCCAGCCCGCTTCAGCACAACACCGAATGCGGGTTTACGTGATTTAGTATTGACCCATCAAAGCCGAGCGCTTCAGCACGGCCTCATGATGTCTTACATGATTCAGCATGGCACATTGAGCTCGTCCACATCAGCACGGCACCAAATGCGGCTTTACGCGATTGAGCATTGACGCATCAAGTTTGTGTGCTTCAGCACGGCACAAACATGTCATTACGCTCTTTAGCATTGACGCCAACTTAACAAGTCGCCCTATTGACCACATTCAGCTTGGCATAACGAAGAACCAGCAAGAGCTTACTTCACGACGTATTCTTGAAATTAGTCATAAAATAAGGGGCCATTGATACGCCAAGAATGACAAGGGCCCGCGAAGTCCAAAGCTTGGCCTATGTGCAAACCCAATAAAGGGTGAAACCTGCGGCCCAATGAGCTTGCCCATCATAAGCCGAGCCATACCAAAAAAAGAAGAGCCCATCTCATGCCTCTCCAAGCTCTCACCATCAGCCGAGACGGAAGACGATGACCAAACATGTGTATGATCAGCTCGGATACTGGGGACCAGCCCGCTTTCAGCTCGCCACCAGTCCGGACAAAGTTAAAGTCAGCTAAACATGCTTATGAGCAGTCACCAGCGCTGAGCTCACGGCGGCCTCAAGATAATCCCATCTAGAGAAAAGAGGATTTGGGGAAGAAGAAATATGAAAGATAATGGGGGGGATTTGAATTTGATATTCAAAATTCGAATTTGAGGAAGGGAGGGGATATTTGGAATTTGAATCTCTCGAAGAGAAAATATTTATTCTTGATAAGGAAAAATACCGATGAAGTTTATTGGTATTCATATAAGACAGTATCACACAAAATTGGTGAATCCCAAAAGGATTATTGCACAATTCAGAAATATCAACTGTGATAGAAATTTTCTTCCGAGATCAGGGCGATAAAAGTAAACTTGGAGTTTATAAATCTCGTGAAAAAACAATATATTAATGCACATTTTTTCACCAGATGTATTGAATTACTCTGGAAGAGTAACTAGTTGCAAATGCTTTGGTTAGGAATAAATGTCGCAGAAAGATTTATCCTAGGAGGATAATATTTTTCCCAAAAGGGAAAGTCCATAACATACGGAAGGTGATACTTGTCAAATTAATGTAAATAACGTCATAAGCAGTAAAAACCAAGTGGCCCAAAAATGAAATTTCCTCAAAAGAGGTTAGGACTATATGATTTATGAGAACTCCAGAAGAGTAAACATAAGCTCGAGTAGAAATATAGTCTAAAAAGCTCCAGTAGAGCACCGACCTACTCAATATGAGTAATGAAATCATAAACCATATGTTACAATATAAATTGCCTCTAGTGTCCAATAAAGTAGGATAAATTTATTGATTTGGGAGAGTTTGGATCTAAAATTGAATTTGGAAAAGTTATAAAATATAATGAAGTATGATTATTTGACTTATACTATTAAGATTCATCACATGCACAAGAAAGGTGATTTTGGTGCTGAAGACCAATTTTTGTACTTTTTTGCTCTTTAAACAAGTTTTTATCATTAGGTTTCTTAGTTAAAGGTTTTAACAAGGCAACCAATGAAATAAGAATACATATTTCATGAATCTTTACCTCTTGACTAGTTTTTTCTCACTGGAATTTTTCAAACACGATTTTTGATACATGTTATATACGTTATGCAACTAAGATAAAACAAAAGCAAGTCGGGGACTTGTTGGTAACACGGATGATGGATATTTATTGAAGCCCCACAAAGCAAGGCCTCAAATTGGTTATTCATTCACCCATGGTAGTACATCAATTTCACGGTGCTCGACTATTTGTAATCTTTGGTCACCATGTCTTCAGATCATGCCAAAATAATAGCTATTCATGAAGCAAGTGGAGAAAGCATTTGATTAATGACAAGTTCTTCTATTCGAGAGCTTGTGTTCATTCTTTAAGAAAGAGAAGTCACCCACATTATACGAAGACAATGTATCTTGTAAAGGCCGTCGAATGACACATATTTCACCAAAACTTTGCCACACTCAATCTTCATAAGAAATGCCATATGGATGTTCAACAAATCACATCAAGTGACGGTCATAAAGAGTGTCAATTTCCGTATTCAAGGGACGGATTTCATCAGAAGGAGAAACGCATATAAATATGTATTCTGTTTCCTTCACTAGGCTTTTTCTACAAGGTTTTGCCTTGTCTGATTTTAACAAGACATATTCATTATGTTGTCTAGATGGACATCCAAATGAGTGTTATAAAGATTGTATATATGCATATGTACATTAGATGTAATGTATATGTCCCATGTGTAAAATACTACTCCCTCCGTCTCAATTTGTTTGGGACTTATTCCATTTATGGATGTCTCAAAATAAGTCTCATAACTAATAATTACACATAAAGTTGCCTCTTACATGTCTAAAATGCCCACACATTAGCATTTATTAAAAAAATGTAAGAATTATATAAAATGGATGTAATTGTATATTAGTAATGTTTTTAATGACTAGACAGTGCAATAAATGATGTTCCCTAAAATATTATGAGTTGCCAAAAGTCATAAACAAATTGGGATGGAGTGAGAATATATATGCATATGTACATTAGATGTAATGTATATCTCCTATGTGTAAAGTACTATACCACAACTAGTTTACGTAATAGATTGGTCTCGATGCAAGCTTGACTAAGCGGATATGTATTGATGCGAACACGACCGAGTAAAAGCTTATGATGAAGCAAGTAGCTGACTAAGCAGCTTCTGATGTGGCAGCCGGCTGACAAACAGCTGGTAGCTGGTAGCTGGTAGCTGAAATTCTATAAATAGACTCATTCGAATTACCATTGATATAGAGAAATGAAATGACACTCAAACTTACGATACTATGGCTCTATTATACTTTTACGTCGAATTACCACCCCAACCCCCCATTTATTCACACCCATCATACGACACTTCTTCACCGTTGCACTTGCATATATATAAATCACAAGGAAAAACAACAGAGCAGACAGATTTGAAATTTAAGAACATTAGACTGATGTAAAATTCAGAATACTGTAGACTAGAGCAATCAGATTGTAATTTCACATGTTCCCAATATCATTATCATCATCATCATCATCATTGTCATCATAATCGTAATTACATTGGTAAAAGCATGCACTAACACCACCTAGCCAAAAATTCCTGCCCGTATAATCTATAACTGGGGAACCAAGACTCTTACCCGTGGAGTGCAATCTCTGATAGAAGCAAAAGCGTGCACCCAAATGGTTTTTCATCAGCTCGACCTATACAGACGACAGCAGTAGAACTAAACCCGGAAAAAGGTTTTTTGATCTGATTTATACACAGCTTCTCCACTGACGGAAATGTTTGGGATACATGTGCAGCTACTTTATTGTTGTATACATCCGCTAGGAAGGTTCCTTTCATCCGCGAGGTCAAATTTCCATCCTCCCTGTCTTTCGAATGATACTGTGCCTTATTTAAAAGGATAGGATGCCAGAACTTTGACTACAGTTTCCAACAACCCAAGACCCCCCCAAATGATGTTTCTGTTGTTTCAGAACCCGAGAGCACCAATCCTATTCTTCAGTTTTCGGGTAAATCTCTCCTTTATCTGTATATACCGAAATTCTTGTATGTATATCAAACCTCTGAACTTGTAATAGAGCCTCAGTAAAATTCTTAATATGCAAAGAGGCTTCCGGATATACCACAGAACTACTGAGCCAAAATATGAACAAAACTCATGCTAAACCCCACAGGTCTTTTAGCGCATACAAAGAAGGAAATGTCATAAGCCAGTATCAGTTTAAAGCTTCGAAAAAAAGGACTTGGGGTTGCAAATGTCCTCTCTCACACATGTCAAGAACATCATTCCAGCTGCCAACTACCTACAATCTCACATAAATAACAGGTTGTTAGCAAAAAGGAAGATATGAACTTTTTTACGGTACAAGCATTGTACGAAGGTTGTATGGATGGATGGGACGTGATGCATCCACTTGGTACAACATTTCTACAACAGTTGTACCACAATATTTCTCAGAGCATACTGCACCCAGAGTTCACAAATAGACAAAGGCAAGTACCTTCACAGTTTTGTCATCATACATGATCCATCGATCATGATCGTGACTGTAGGCAAAACAGTGATAATGCTGCCCATAATAGCAAACCTGGAGCAGAATGGAATAATGAACCCCCAGTTAGCAGCACTGATATAAATCAATTCCACAAACAACTAGCTTTTAAAGTTCGGTGACTTTTAATTTCATTGTTACAAGCTCAATGGACTAACCCCGAGGCAGGCAGCAGGCTAAACCTAGACAGACACTGAATACAACTTATATACTAAGCATTTTCATGCCTCAAAAACTCGAAAACATTATTTATGAGATTTCTGTGACCAAAAATGAGGTAAGCAATGTCACCTGTCAGCGGTCAACACCAGCCTATACCATAATAAACATATATTTGTTCACCAGTGTATGACAGCAAAGCAAAAGAAATCCCTCCCAGACTTATGCAGATACAATATTTCAAATGTGTCCAACAAGATTGTTGTTTGTGTGGTTACTCCTAAATCCAGTTATGCAGGAAGTAGGTTATCACATTTGACGAGCGATGAGTAACTTTGGGAAACCTTTATCACCTTTTTCACTTAAGCTTTTAGCATCAAACAATTCCACACCCTACTCTGGCACCGTGATGTTTCCGGCAGGAGCTTCCTCATTTCGTATAGAATTAAAACGTTAACGTTTACTCTTTATTATTGTTAATTGCCTTCTCAATGAACCAAAAAAGATCTCTCTAACCACATTGACTCACAGTAATCTGTAAAGCGGTGATATAGAATATCAGCAACACCGTACTAGATAAAGAGTGAGGTTGATCATCCAACAAAAATTTGTCAATGCCATTGGCCTCTTTCAAAAGATCTAGGATGAGCCATTCATAACTTAGTCTTAGTTGTCAACAGAGAAGTGCACTAAAACTCAAAGGAGGTTAGAGTAGGCTCCAACAACAAAGAACATTATTTACTATACTGAAGCACAACAGTAGAATAATATCAGAAAGGGATATTAAAAAAACACACGTGCAGAAATGATAATCCACAAATGCATACCATTGAAACCAAGGAATGCCTGCTCTTTGGATCAAGACCACGATAAATGACGCTGACATCCATCACAGTAGATAGAGCAGTCAATGTAGCTCTTATGTCATCAACATGCTCGCACGTATTCTGCCAACCTAAAACTGCAAGATACATGACAATCCAAGCTTACACACAATGAAAATGGAAAGAAAAGAAGTAAATGCTAACTCTATATGCATAACATAGGAACAAGTTAACAATAACATCAAGCAAGCAAGGAAAGTACCGATAGTGAAAACATGTGGTGGAGTAGAGAGAATGTGGTGAATATAGTTGAGCTTTCCACATCCATCAGCTTCTGTGTCACAAGCCAATTGATGATTCATTTCAACAAGATTCAGAAGCTCGTCAAAGGAGCTTTCAGGGCACATGACCTACAAAGTGAGTACATAACACATCAATCAGTAACTATGCTAATTTCATCAAACAATTTTCCGACAATAGCAATGGCACGATATCTTAAAAGACCAACCTTCATAGTTCGGAGAGCACTAGCATTAATATTGTGGAAAAAGGAAGTGTACTTTAAGTGTCTGGATTCCAAACGACAGTTGTAGCAATTCATCCGTTCAAATACGTCCATTCCAAAAAGAGAGTGCACAATACAAGTAGAATTAGAGCAGTCCCAAGAGCCCAAGCAATTACTATCTACAGATTCAGCATCAGAAACACATGAGGCCGATGTGAATGACTTGTGAAGGCAATCAAATAGGACACCTAACACTTCAGAGGCATCGTTCATCTGACCCTGTGGGTTACTCCAAGTCAGTACCAATTGAGGAAGCGGTAAGTTCTCCATATATGAGCTCATTCGGGATAATTCAAGGATGATTAGGAAAACAAGTATCTATAAGGAGAAAGAAGTCCTGCTAGAACGGTTTTGAGATTACCTCCTGGAAAAAATTGCTATCAGGATACAAGTTGCTAAGAGCAGTCCTCAGTGAAGTAGGGGCCACGGCCTCCTTGCGAGCATCCGTAGAAGCAGTGTTCAGTGCAGTAAAGATATCAAACAGAGCACATACAACACAAGGATCCCCAACATGTGCATGCTCTAACGGCGATCTCCGCAAAAACTCATTCTGAAAGCGCCTTAGGTGCCAGAGGGACTGAAATACAAGAATCGTAAAAAGAAAATAAAAAAAGGTCCATACATTTGTAAGAACAAGGGATCCTGGAAAAATGCAAAGGGTAAACCTAAATTTTCACACATGCCGGACAAAAGTTCATCTTCACATAGACAAGATTTTTGTAAATATATGTAGATTTTCATATGTTTGATGCTTGAGCCGTTTTGCTGTTTTTGAGCTCTCTTAGATTCGTATCTCAGATACTTGAGCCATTTTGATCTATTTTTGGGCTTTTTGTAAATATTGATCGGAATGTATATTTCCTATCTTAACGAAAATTTCTCTGATTCAAAAAAAATAAAAATTAATAATGATAATATTAATGTAGAAATGAGCAAGAAAAAAGAGAGAAAATGATAAACTCTTATTGCAGAACATTATCGAGTTACATCATGGTCCTTGGTTTAAATTGAGAGGACCTCTAACGGCTAGAAAGCCAAGTTGCAGAATCTATGAACAGTAAAAACAGGGCCACAATGATCCTGAAACAAGCTAGCCTAATTAGATGGGACTAGAACTAATTTAGAATCAATTAAACACCAGAAAAACAACATAATTCAACACCCCCCCTCAAGATTGGTTGTATATATATCTCTGCAGCCAAGCTTGTAGTGAAGGTGTTGAAAAACTTGATTGCTCACAGCCTTAGTAAGAATGTCTGCCACTTGATCCTTTGGGGAACATGAGTAGGCCGGATGTCCCCATTGTCAATCTTTTCTCTTTGGAAGTGCCTGTCCACCTTACATGTTTAGTCTTATCATGTTGAGTAGGGTTTTCAGCAATGCACAGTGTAGAAATATTGTCACAAAGAAGTTGAACAGGAGAGTACAGATAAAAAAAACCAAGCTCATCCATCAATTTTCTAATCCAAAGGTCTTCACAAATCCTAGTGCAAGAGGTCTAAATTCCGACTCCGCACTACTTCTGAAGACCACATGTTTCTTGCTCCTCCAAGTGACCAAATTTCCTAAATGTAGGTGCAGCCCAGAAATAGATCTTCTATCTGTGATTGCACCAGCATAGTTAGCATCAGTATAAATTTTGACCTCCCTTGAGCAATTCTTCTTGAACAGAAGACCTTGACTAGGGTTCTTCTTTAGGAACTTGAGGAGCCGCCTGCATGTGCCTCTCAGTGGTTCTGCATGAACTGACATACCATTCCCATAGCAAAGCTTATATAATATGAGTTTGCCTACCAGCCTTTGATATCTTCCTTTGTCCACAAGGTGAATGTCACTCTCCTTGCCAAGTTTGAGACCTGGTTCAACAGGGGTGTCTGTTGGCTTACATCCCAACATCCCCGTTCTTTAGAAAATCAAGAGTGTATTTCCTTTGGGACATGGAAATGCCATCTTTGTTTCTAGCAATTTCCATTCCTAGGAAATATTTGAGAACTCCCAGATCTTTTATCTCAAACACTTTGGACAGGGATGCCTTTATTTCTTTGATCTCCCTGCGATCATTCCATGTTAGAATAACATCATCTACATAAACAACTAGGATGGTCAAATTCCGAGGTCTAGTAGATTTAGTGAACAAAGTATGGCTAGAATGGCATTGATGGAAGTCATGAATGATCATAAACTTAGTAGATCTTCCAAACCATGATTTCGGATATTGTTTGAACCCATAAAGGGCCTTCTTCAGTTCACAATCTTTACCCTTTCTTCCCCCAAATTTTCAAAACCATGGGGTATTTTCATGTAAACTTCTTCACCAAATTGCGTTCTTGATGTCTAGTTGAGTTAATTGCCACTCTAGATTCATTGCAATGCTCATTAGAACCCTTGTAGTGTTCAACTTAGCAACAGGGGCAAATGTTTCATAATAATCAATCCTATAAGAATAAGATTGAGTAAAACCTTTTGCCACAAGTCAGGCCTTGTATCTGTTAAGGGAACCATCAGCATTGCATTTGATGGTGAAGATCCACTTACACTCCACTGGTTTCTTTTCCAATAGGGAGTTTGGTGATTTTCCAAGTGCCATTTTTGTTAAGGGCATCCATTTCATCCTTTATGGCCCCCTTCCACTTAGGACAATTCATAGCCTCATACACATCTTTAGGATCTCAACAGTGTCCAAACTTCTTATAAATGCATGAAACGTGGGTGACAGGTGATCATATGACACAAAGTTGTAAAAAGGGTGAGAAGTACATCTTACCCCTTATCAGTTTCACGACTTTCTGAGAAATCAGAATCATGATCCTCAGCTTGAGAGGAAGATGAAGTTTCTTGTTTTTCAGAGCTCCTATCCTCAAAAGATTGGTTATCTTCAGAGGTGTCAGAGTTACTATTTAAAGCAGGAGCATCTTCTTCAGGGTGCTAAGATGTAGGTTTCTTTTCTTGAATACACAAGGATACTATTTCAAGGAACATCCCTTGGCTCAAGATTTTCACAGGGTTTGCTCAGTGGAATTAGATTCATTTTGAACATTCTCTGAATGAGTTTGGATCTGATCATTAGTAGAATCAGTATTAGTACCAGTTTCTTGATAAGCCTCATGGATAGGATTTTCAATGTTCCAAGTTGCATGATATTCTTGGAAATTCTCCCCCTCAGGCTCATGATTATAAAAGGATTGCTCCTCAATGAAGGTGATATACTTAGAATTATAGAATTTCCTAGTAGTAGGACAGTAGCACTTGTATCCATGTTGGGAGGGTGAATACCCAACAAAGATACATTTTATAGATCTAGGATCAAGTTTTCCCCTGTTTTGTGTATGGATACGTACAAAACTGGTACATCCAAACACCTTTAGAGGTTGAGAGTTCATGAGATGAGTGTGAGGGCGTTGCTATGTTAACACCAAGATACGTGTTATGAAATATAGAATTTTGGATGGCATTCCATTGATGAGAGATAGGTAGCAGTCAACACTGCCTCCCCCCAGAGGAACCTAGGCACTTTCATGGTAAACATGATACTTCTTGCCACTTCAAGAAGATGCCTATTTTTCTGTTCAACAACCCCATTTTGTTGGGGGTATCCACACATGTGCTGATATGAGCAATTCCTCTTTCAGTGAAGAAAGTGTTGAGACTTTTCTCAAAATATTCTCTGCTATTATCGAATTTGAACACCTTGATTTCAGTATCAAATTGTTGTTTGGTCATGGCAAAGAAATTTTTGAAAACAGTTCCCATTTCCGACTTCTCTTTCAAGAGAAACAACCATGTTGTTCTCCTATGATCATCAATGAAACTAACAAACCATCATTTGTTAGTGATGGTTTTTGTCTTTGAAAGACCCCATGTATCAATGTGAATGAGAGTGAAAGGTTTTGAGGGTTGATAGCTAATTTCAGGAAAAACAGTTCTAGCATGCTTAGCAAGATGACAGATTTCACAATGAAAAGAATCAATTGATTTTCCTTAAAACATCTCAAGATACAATTTTTTCAAGTACACAAAGTTAGGATGTCCTAGTCTATAATGAAGCAGCATAAAATCATTACAACTACGAACAGAAACAATGCTACTAAAGCCCTTAGAAATAAGATTAGTGGATTGATATTGGGACAAGTCTCGAGAATGAAGAGACCAGACACAACTTAAGCACTACCAATCATTTCCTTCAAATTCAAACCCTGAAATTTACAGCCATCAGTACAAAAAATCACATTACAATTAGTGTCCTTCATGAACCTACTTACAGATAAAAGAGTACATTGTCGGTTAGGCACAAAAAGAACATTATTTAAAGTGATATTTTTGTCAATATCAACACTGCCTATCCCAGTAACCTGAGAAACAGTACCATCAGCAATCTTAATATTATGGGGTATGCATTTGGAAATAGAAGTAAAGATTTTAGGGTTTCCAGTCATATGATTGGAACCCCCAGAGTAATATCCAGAGATCTTTAAGATAAGAATTACTAGATAAGAATGGATGAACAAACTAGGATAAGACAGAAGCTTTTCAAGGCATCAATTTGCTCACTGTGTTGGCCGTTCTTGGATGAACAATTTCGAGTGCTTTCTTGTCCATGATTTTTGAAGATTTGACATGAACAATTTTCAAGGCATCGTTAATTTATTTGTTCTAAAATCGCATGAAGGTAGCATCAGGTTTTGCCATTCCGACTTCTTCCATGGTTACACATTTCCGTGTGCTTTCTTGTCCATGATTAGATTTGCGTTTTTTTTCTTTTTTTTAAGATTTTGGCATATTACATATATAACTGTGACATGCAATTTTGTTAACCTAAAAGGTCAAAAAGGAACTTTCTAGTCGTTCTTTCTCCTCTCATTTACTCTGTTTAGAACACCGAATTTACTCCACCACAGAATGACAGTATTTATACAAATAGATAAAACCTAGTTTTCCTATAATCAAGGAAACTAATCAATCAAGGACTCTAACCACGCCGCCTCTTACTAACTACGTGTAAACCCTAGTAAACATTACACCTTGCCTTATAGTACGGCTACAGAACACATATAAATAAAAATATAATAATCAAAACCCTAATTCTTTCAACACGCCCTTCAAGTTGAAGTGAAGATATTGGATAAGCCCAACATGGCCACAAAATCATCAAACACAGCCTTTCCCAAAGCCTTGGTCAACCCGTCTGCAATCTGTCTTGCAGAAGGAAGGTAAGGAACACAACACAGGCCACTCTCCAACTTCTCTTTAATGAAGTGCATATCAATCTCCACGTTTTTGGTCCTATCATGCTGGACTGGTTCTTTTTCTATATTTATAGCTGATTTGTTGTCACAATAGAGCTTTATAGGATATGAAAACCAGCTCCAACATCTTCCATTACCTGCTTGATCCACAGTCCCTCACATATACCATGTGCCATTGCCCTAAACTCAGCCTCAGCACTGCTCCTAGCCACAACATCCTGCTTTTTGCTTCTCCAAGTCACTAGGTTCCCCACACATAGGTACTATAACCTGTTACAGACCTCATGTTTTTAGTACATGCACCTCAATCAGCATCAGTGAAGATGGACACTTCTCTCTAGTCAGATTTTCTGAAATGCATACACTCTCCCAAGTGCAGTCTCCAGGTAGGGAGTTTTCCCAAACTCCCTATTGGAAAAGAAAACAGTTGGGTGCAAGTGGATTTTTTCACTAAAATTTAACTCTGATGGCACCATAAGCAGGTATAAAGCCAGGTTGGTTGCTAGGGGATACACCCATACCCACGGAATAGACTACCAGGAGACCTTTGCACCTATGGCAAAGTTAAACACCATAAGGGTGCTCCTGTCTATTGATGTGAACCTGGACTGGCCCTTGCACCAGTTTGTTGTAAAAATGCCTTCCGAAATGGTGATCTAAAAGAGGAAGTATATTTAAAGTTGCCTCCTGGAATTGACTATCCAGGGGCAGAAAACAAGGTGTGCAGATTACACAAAGCTCTCTATGGACTGAAACAGTCTCCTAGAGCTTGGTTTGGTAGATTTACCTAAGTTGTTAAAAACCTTGGATTCAGGCAAGGCCAATCTGATCATA
Organism: Gentiana macrophylla; assembly: GCA_026214975.1. NCBI lineage: Eukaryota > Viridiplantae > Streptophyta > Magnoliopsida > Gentianales > Gentianaceae > Gentiana > Gentiana macrophylla. Next base: position 107,423,548 of record CM047813.1, on the reverse strand, counting down.
CTATGTTCACCAAGGTATCACCTATTGGAAAAAGGGCCATCCTTGTTGTCTATATGGATGACATTATCATCACTGGTGATGATGCCCCTGAGATTCTGTCACTAAAAAATTCTCTTGCAAAGGAGTTTGAGGTTAAAGACCTTGGCCAAATGAAATACTTCCTTGGAATGGAAGTGGCCAGGTCTTAGGAGGGGATTTTCAAATCCCAAAGAAAGTATATTATTGATCTACTTACACAAACAGGGATGCTTGACTGCAAGCCTGCTTCCACCCCTATTAACCCAGGGGTGAAGTTGGAAAAGGAAAGCAAATCTGGCCCTGTGGATGTAGGACAATACCAAAGACTAATGGGAAAACTAATTTACTTGGCTCATACTAGACCAGACATCTGCTATGTTGTTAGTCTGGTCAGTCAGTTCATGCATCATCCTTGCCAAGAACACCTTGATATTGTGCACAGGATGCTGAGGTACCTAAAAGGGACTGCTGGTCAAGGCCTTCTTTTCAAGAAGTCTAAAGAAAGAAAAATCCAAGTCTTCACTGATGCTGACTGGGCAGGATCTGTAGTTGATAGAAGGTCTACTACTGGTTATTGAACCTATTTTTGGAGAAATCTCACAACCTGGAGAAGCAAGAAGCAACCTGTTGTTTCTAGAAGCAGTGCAGCGGCTGAATTAAGGCCTTGGCCCTAGGCATTTGTGAAGGATTGTGGCTACAAAAGATTCTGGCTGATCTACACATAAAGAAAGATCATCCTATTCTCCTATCCTGTGATAATGTGTCTGCTATCAACATGTCTGAAAATCCTATTCACCATGACAGGTCCAAACATATAGATATTGATAGACACTTTATCAAGGAAAAGGTTGAAAATCAAGAAATCACCATTGAGTTCATACCCTATCAAGACCAGGTGGCTGACAATTTAACTAAGGGGTCTGCTCTACCTATATTCATCAAAATGAGAAGCAAGCTAGGTTGTTACTCTATCCACAACCAAGCTTGAGGAGGGTGTTAAAATATAGGTTATTATTTAGTGTAATAGTTTTTTCTCTCTTTCCTAAGTGTCCTAATGGTGTAATTAGGGCCCTTTTCCTTGTTTTTGTCTTCTTTCTATTTTTTGGCCCAGAATACACTGTTCATAACCGTTGGAACAGTGTATTCTAGCCGTTGGAGGTTTTCCCTTTATATTGTAATCTTCCCTTATGTTCTCATAAAGCTTTTATCAATAAAATTCTAGTTTCCTCCTATCTTTTTCTACATATACTCAGGAGATAACTGAGCCTATGAGAGAAATCTGGATATGGGGTGTTTGGTACAGTTTCTAGGTGTTTTTATGATGGCTATAGGGACATCAAGAAGGAGTTTTTCTTGGGTTGTTAGAGGTAGTTTTCCCTTCTTTTTAAGATCAAGGATTGGGGATTCAGAGGACTCGGAATCAGGAGATTCATGGTCTGAATTTGCAGGAGTTCGAGACTCAGAATCTGCACAATCCATATGTAAGTTTGTCATATGTTTCAAGAGTAGTTTGAGGAGCAGACTATTGTTCTACCTCATTTTGGTCTCTATATGCCTTTTTAGGTATCTCCTCACATAAGTATTCCCTTGGAAGACTAGATTAGGTTCCTGAGGAGCAGGATCAACATGTCCAGAGTCTGAAGACTCAGTGTTGGTCCCTCCATTCTGGCAGTCATCACCCACACTTGGACTAAGATTATCATAACGAGTCTCGTTTTTAAGTTTTAAGTTTAGGAAATCAAACTCAGCTTCATTGAAAAAGTTGTCATTTTTCGTGCTATTAACTATCTCCCCCTGAGATTGAACCATGTCAAAGAACATGTTGTATTCAAAGAATGTTACATCCATAGTGACTATGAACTTTCCAGTTTCATTGTCAAAACACTTGTAAAAAATGGTAAACCCTACCATTAAGGGTCCCCTCACCCCTGATCCCACAGGAAAGTGAGGAGAGGTTAATCAGGTAACCTAGCAGATCCAACATGGGTTGCCTCTTATAACCTCTACACTGGAAGGTGTTATCAATTGGAAATCAACCCCTTTTACGGGAATCGAACCGCTGACCTCCAGCTTAGGTACAAGGCAAGCATTACACACCCATGCCTTCACCACTAGGCCATATCCAGGGGATTTGTCAAAACACTTGTAACCCTTTGTGTGGGAGACTATCCCATAAAGACACACGTCTTTGACCAAGGTTCCAATTTTCCTTGGTTGTAAGTGCAGGTGTAAACAGTGCATCCAAACACCTTTAAAGGAAGTTTGCCAATTAGTATACTTTGAGGAAAACAGTTTTTAAACAAGTTCACAAGGGTTTTAAAACCAATAACTCTATAAGGTACCCTATTGATTAAATGTATGGCAGTTAGAACAGCCTCTCCCTAGAATGTTTTATGGCATTTTCAGGTTATTATGAGTGTTCTAGCTACCTCCAAAAGGTGTCTATTTTTTCCATTCTGCCACTCCATTTTTGTTGTGGAGTTTTAACACACGAACTTTGGTGAACAATCCCCTTTTTACAAGATACCCACCTAGAAATTGATTGAAGTACTTAGTTCCATTATCACTCCTCAAGATTTGAATCTGAGTTCGGAACTGAGACTTAACCATTTCATAAAACCGTTTAAAAATATTTTTCACTTCAGGTTTATCTTTCATTGATAAACCCATGTTACCCTACTATGGTCATCGATAAGAGAGACAGACCATCTTTTCCCATTCAGAGTATGCACTCTACAGGGGGCCAACACATCACTATGTATCATAGTGAATGGTTTTGAGGGTATATAGGGTTGAATAGGATAAAAGATCCTACTCTGTTTTGCAAGAACACACACTTCACATTTAGGCAAAGGAACTTTATTATTAGCAAACAATTCAGGAAGCATTTTTTAGATATAAATAAAATTTGGGTGGCCTAATCTCCTATGCCACGTTAAAATCTGGTTCTGACTATTTAAGCTTGTTGTGTGATGACAGCCTTTCAGTAGGGAATCCTTATTTGAGTGATTATCATGTTTCAGCCCATAGAGACCTCCAATGAGCCTACACTTGTCAATCACCCTTCCCAAAGCCTTATCCTGAAACAGACAACTATTCTTAGAAAATATAGCAACACAGTCTATCTAGTTCAGATGTCAATTTGCATATGGAAAGTAAATTACAAGATAATTTTGGTACATGGAGGACTTCTGTTAAAACAAGATTTGGTGAGACATTGATGGATCCCTTCCTAGCAATGGCTGAGAAAGACCCATCAGCAAGTCTGATTTTTTTTAATTCCCCGCACATGGATCATAATTAAGGAACAGATCAGAGGGCCTAGTCATATGACCCTTCTACCTCTGTTTGTCCATATCCATGCATCACCTTGCGTCTGGATTCTTCCATTCTGACCTCAGAAAAGGTCTCCCTAAGTGATGGCAAGGGTTTCCTTCCCAGAATCCTTCCCCTGACCTCATCTAGGTCTTGATAAGGCCTGCCAAGAATGAATACACATGTTCATTGTCTTCTCTTTTATGAAACTTGACGCTATCATCTGTACAGTCCCAAGTGTCATCATGGCAGAGAACAAGCTCCTGCCCAAGGGCTACTATATCATTATAGTATGAAGTGACATCCATGTTGCCTTGCTTTAATCCCCACATTTTGGTTTTCACTTCATAGATTGTGATGAATTCTCTAAGTCGGAGTACAGCATCCCATATATCCTTGGCATTGGGAAGGAACATATGTGGCCTGGCAATGGATAGCTACATTGAGTTTATCAGCCATCCCATTGTCATAGAGTTGTCAGCCAACCAGGCTGCATATTTATGGTCAGTTGATGTTGGTCCCTTGCTTGCACCAGTCAGGACCTAATTTTCCTCTGCCACCCAATGCCAACTTGATGGTCTTGGAGCATTCAAGATAATTTTTGCCATTTAGCTTCCTTGAGACCAGTAGTGTGGAAGGGGAATTAGCAGTACTCCCACCTTCTAGACCAGTGGTTGCTCTAGAGCCAGTGGTTCCAGAAGAGCATGTGCTGGTCAATTCTCCAGAAAACGCTGCTCTGTAATTCATCTTTGCAATTAGGGGGTCTGGTTGAAATTTAGGGTTTGTGAAGGCAAGGCTTTGATACCATGTTCGAAAAGGTAAAAGAGAACTTTTGTCTCGTTATTCTTCCACCACAAAATGATAGTATTTATACAAATAGATAAAACCTAATTTTCCTATAATCAAGGAAACTTATCTATCCAGGACTCTAACCACACCGCCTCTTACTAAATACGTGTTAACCCGAGTAAACATTACATGCCTTGTAGTACGGCTGCAGAACACGTATAAATAAATATAATAATCAGAACCGTAATTCTTTCAACAAATTTCCAGCAAGTTTCCTTGGTATGACCAGTTCTCTTGCAATGGTCACACCAAGGTCTGTTGCCTTTTGGTTTACAAGGTTGAGAAGAGGTGTTTCTGGTGAACAGGGCATTTATTTCATGAAGCGAAGCATAGATGATATGAAGTGATGAAGTACTAACCATCATGAGTCATTTCCTGCTCTCCTCATACCAAATTTCAAAAAAAAAAAAAAACATTCTTTACGGATGGTAGGGGCTTCATCCCAAGGATTCTTCCCCTAACATCATCAAGGTTGGGATTCAATCCCATGAGGAATTTAAAGTCTCTCCTCTGATCTTCCATTTCTTTATATATCTTTGCATCTTCAACAGATACCAACATATGCTTTCAAAACTATCAAGTTGTTGCCAAGACCTTGACAGCAAGTTATAGTAATCAGAAATACACAGGTCACCATGTTTAAGATCTTGTAACTTGGCCTCTACCTCATAGATTTCTTAGGTATTATCATGTTTAGAGTAGAATTCTGAGGCTGCTGACTACATTTCTTCAGCAGTCTCATACAAGATGAAGTTTTCAGTTGTAGCAGGAGGCATTGATCCTAAGAGAGTAGACATCACCAAGCTATTTTCAACCCTCCATTTTTTATAGGATGGTTGATCAGCCTTAGGAGCCTTATTTCTCCAGTAAGGTACTCCTCTTTGCCTCTGCCAATGATGTACAGATTGACAGATCTTGACCACTGCAGGAAGTTCTCACCATTGAGTTTGTGAGAAGAGAGAGATAGCATTGAGGATTCAGAGTTCCAGAAGGAGCTCATAGAGCCTTCCTCCTGACTTAACATCTGAAGGTTGCTCAGTTGCCATTGAAAGACTTTGAATAAAAGTTCAGGAAGCTTTTGGCTCTGATACCATGTAGAAATGAGCAAGAAAAAGAGAGAAAATGATAAATTCTTATTGCAGAACCTTGTCAGTTACATAATGGTTCTTGGTTTAAATAGAAAGGACCTCTAACGGCTAGAAAAGCCAAGTTGCAGATTTGCAATGGCTGTGAACGGTAAAACCAGGGCCACAAAGATCCCGAAACAAACTAGCCTAATTACAGGGGATTAGAACTAATCTAGGATCAATTAAACACCAGAAAAACAACAGAATTCAACAAATAGTAGTAGTAGTAGTAGTAGTAATAATAATAATAATAATAATAATAATAATAATAATTCGTCAAAACCTGTATAATGACATTAAGGAAGCAATTATATTCGCCGATTTCATTCTTCAACCCTGTACCACACACGTTAAGTTCATTCCTATATCCAGCCACGATTTCATCATGTGCAACAGGCAAATCACCAACTTCTCCAACATGCATTTCTGGCCTCCCAATATTTGACACAACATGTGTTTCCCGCCGAGCATTAAAAGAATCTGCACAATTCAAAGTCGTCAGGGACAGAGATAGTAACAGCTTGTTGAAATCTGAAATTAAAATGACAATTTCCAACTTCGAAGCAGGTCGCTAGCCAGAGAACAGCTCAATTACTTCTAAGACGGTGTAGATAAAGTAGAAAAAAAGGGACAAGAAAACACACACACACACACACAAACAAACAAACACACACACACACACAAAAAAAAAAAAACCAGATGCTAAATAGGTTCTTCTTTTCCTTATGCTGAACTAAAACAATTTTACAAAAAAACATTAATTAATGAGGTGCAAAATTAGTTCATGCATACTCTATTAAGTATGTGCTCCACTTCATCAGAGTACAGGTTTTGCATTACTCAAGATACACAATGATTTTTTCTCTACAACCAGACTCTGTTTCCCAAGTTAAACACAACATCTCGTATCATTTTAAGAGGCTGCACAAAACCAGAACTACGAGGCTTTATCCATTTACAAGTCACGAGTACATTGCAAAATTGCTCCACATACAGCTATCTTGTTTGGACAATACATCTTATACACATCGACATATTTAATTTCCTCAAGATATTCGAAAATCACCAGAGGTCCTGTTTTCTACAGAACATTAACACCGTCGTTTGGAAAAAAAAAGTTCTATAATCAAGGGAAATGTTTGAATTACATAGGTTTTTTGTAGAGTAAGTTGGTGTTGTGTTAGAGAGAAAATACCTCTTTTATTTCCCAAACGAGAAGACTTGTTTTTCCCAAGAACATATGGAAAGTGAAATTGAGACCTCTCGGGACCAGCCAAAGATCCTAGACCAATTGCCTTGAGGAAAGGAGTACGGGAATGTACTAAACATCCTATTCATAACTTCTTGTCGTATAAAAGACTGTCTCCTCGGTATAGTGTCTTCATCATCAGCTCCCTTGAAAAAACTTGTCCCAAGAACTATTGATGAAGCCATGAAGATACCACACTGGAGAGAGGCAGTAAATGGGGAAATGAGAGCCCTCAACAAAACTGGAACATGGGAAATAACTCATCTACCCCGTGGAAAATGTCTAGTTGGTTGTAAGTGGATTTTCTCCATCAAGTTTAACAATGATGGAACAATCTAGCCTGGTAGCAAAAGGGTTCACACAAACTTATGAGATTGACTATATGGAAACCTTTGCCTCTGTCACCAAGCTAAATACAGTAAGGGTTCTACTGTCACTAGCAGTAATTTTGGACTGGACACTGCAACAGCTAGAAATTAAAAATGCCATGTTAAATGGAGATTTGCTAGAGGAAGTCTACATGAAAATTCCCCATGGATTGAGGAAAAGAGTAAACCAAACCAGGTGTGTACACTAAAAAAGTCACTCTATGGTCTAAAACAGTCCCCAAGGGCATGGTTCAGCAGATTCAACAAAGTGATAAAAAGAAGCAGGGTATAGGCAATGCCACAGTGACCAGGCTCTGTTTATCAAAAGATTATCATCTGGACAAAAGGTTACCCTCATTGTATATGTGGATGACATCATTGTCACAGCAGATAACATTGAGGGAATCGGTGAAATAAAAATGTGACTTGCTCAAACCATTGAGGTTAAGGACTTGTGACACTTAGAGTACTTCATTGGAATGGAAGTTGCTAGGTCCAGCAACGAGATAATAATCTCACAAAGAAAATACATTCTTGATCTCCTTAAGGAAAATGGAATGTTGGGATGCAAACCATCATCAACACAAGTTGAGCCAGGCTACAAAGTCAATACTAACTTAGGGAAGAAGGTTACAGATAAAGGCAGGTATCAACGTTTAGTGGGAAAATTAATCTATTTATCTCATACTCACCCAGATATCTGATTTGCAGTGAGTTTGGTAAGTCAACACGTGCATAACCCAGGAACACATGAAGGCGGTTCAAAGGATTCATACATATCTCAAGAAGACACATGGGCAAGGTCTGAAGTTCAAAAAGGGTCCTAGTCAAGGAACCGAAGTTCATAGAATATGTCTTCTACTATACTTTAATTATTATGGATCTTCCTACTTTACCCTTACTTGTTACCCTACTTATTAGCCGTATTTACAGCTGTTATTGGGTATCCCAAACTGTCTTTATGACAATCCTTTAGTGGCTCTATATCTTGAGACTCTTCCCGACCGTTGTAAACTCCCTAAATCCTCCTTGTAATTCTCAGATTGTAATAAGAAATATTCTACTTTCTTTATATTCTAGTTCACATGGTATCAGAGCGCTAGTCAAGCCTCTTCCGCTTTCTGTCGATTCATCTTCGACCTCCATGGAGGATTCATCTGCCATTACCACCGGAGAATCCTCAAATTATGAGAAATCAAATGGGTCAGGTGAATTGCCAGCCATACAGACCCTTTATCGTCTAAATGGCAAAAATTATCTCAAGTGGTCACAGTTGGTCCAAACATTCCTAAAGGGCAAAGGCAAACTTAGTCATTGACTGGATCTGGTCCATCACAAGATGATCCAAAGTTTGAAGCTTGGGAAGCTGACTAAATGGTCATGTCATGGCTATAGAATGGAATGTCATGATACCTGACATAAGTGACGCTGGTGTATTTCTTGAGACCGCAAAGGACATATGGGATACTGTTAAACAAACATATTCCAAAGCCAATGATGCAGCCCAGACCTTTGAAATCAAATTGAAGATATCTACTGCTAAGCAAGGAACTAAATCCATCACAGAATACTGAAACCACCTACAAGGGTTATGGCAAGAACTTGATCATTATCAGGTTATCAAGATCAAATGTAGTGACCATTCTGCAACCATCAAACGTGCTAATGAGAAGGATAGAATACACACCTTTCTTGCTGGACTAAACACTGAGTTAGATGCTCTTAGGGTCCAAATTCTTGGAAAGGATGATCTCCCTTCTCTCAATGCAGTATTATCCATTGTAAGGGTTGAAGAAGGTTGAAGAGGGTGATGCTTGAAAACACCACTGAAGAAAGCTCAGCTCTTGCTGCAAAGCAACAAAGAACTGGGAGTCTAAGGAATCAAAGGGTGAAAGAGGGAACTCTATACAAAGGTCCTCAACCAAAAACATTGAGAAGGACTCTTTATTCTGCACTTTCTGCAAGAAAAATAGGCATACCAAAGAAAATTGTTGGAAACTTCATGGAAAAGGCAACAAAGGGCCTAATTCTGCTAATATGGTTAGGGATGAAGCTAAGGAACAGGATGCACCTAAATATCTTGATCCCACCCAGATTCAAAAGCTCATAAAGCTGTTGGAAACTTTGGAGGAACCTCCTGAGTGCAGTCTTGCACTTTCAGGTACTTATAACCTTTTTTAATAATGATGAGATGTCATGGGTTGTGGACTCTGAAGCCACTGATCACATGACACTCATGCATTTGGTTTTTGCTGACTATAAACCTTGCCCTAGCAACCTGTTGTTGATGGTTCCTTTGCAACTGTTGTTGGACAAGGAAATGTCAGATTAAATAAAAATCTAATCTTGAAAAATGTTCTACATGTCTCTAGACCATCAACTAATCTTGTTTCTGTAAAGAAACTTACTGCCGACTCCAATTGTTGTGCTGTTTTCTCCTCTGACTTGTGTGTTATACAGGAACTAGAAGAGATGAAGATGATTGGACATGCTAAGATTAAGGATGTATACTATTATCTTGATTGGCATAAGGGTAGTCAAAAACCTGAAAAGTTACGTCATATTGCATGTAATCACAACTTAGGCAAAGTTTGGCTTTTTCATAAGAGATTAGGGCACCCATCCTTTACTGTATTGAAGCAAATGTTTCCTCTTATGTTTAAAGAAATTGATCTTAATTGCATGTAATGTCACATCTTTAGGCAAAGTTTGGCTTTTTCATAAGAGATTAGGGCACCCATCCTTTACTGTATTGAAGCAAATGTTTCCTCTTATGTTTAAAGGAATTGATCTTAATGTATTGCATTGTTATGAATGTGAACTTGCTAAACATAAGAGAAGCCCATTCAGCAATATCCTGAAAGATTCAAATCCACATTTGATTTAATCCACAGTGATCCTTGGGGACCTTCTATTGTTCCTAATATATCAGGGGCTAGGTGGTTTGTATCATTTGTGGATAATTGTTCCAGCGTTACTTGGATTTTCTTGTTAAAAAATAAATCTGATGTGTCTACTATTCTGCCTAACTAGCTAAGAATGATTGAAACTCAGTTTGGAGTCAATGTCAAACGTTTTAGGTCTGATGATGCTAAGGATTTTTTTAATCAAACTAGGTCTCCCATCCTCAAACAAGAAGGGATTATACATGAGTCTACCTTCAATGAAAGTGCTTCCGACTATCAAAATACCTATCCTCACTTTCAGGGGGAGAATTTCACTGATGATCAAGCTAGAGACATGTTCCTCCTTGATTTGCCCTCTTCTCATAAGGAAATCCCAAGTGATAACCTAATTCTTCTTCTAATACAGAAGAACAGACTGATCAGTCTTCTACTCCTGTTAGGAGTCCTGACAAAACCCCTGTTGAACCTAACCAACATGTCAGTAAACAGCCAGTTATTATTTACACCAGAAAAAAGTCAAAACCTCAAGAAATGACTTCACCTAGAGAGGCCTCACCTATCCCTTTTGACCTTGACCCTTCACCAGAAGCCCATGAACAAACTTCTCATGACAGAGACTCAAACCAATGTCAAATCCCAGCACCTAGTGTTCTAAGAAAACAGAAACTTGTTGTACTCTCAGTAAAGAATACTTCATACCTATTGCTCCTAGAAAGAGAACAAGGTCTTGTACTATTAAACACCCTATTCAAAATATCTTAACCTATCAAAACTTCCCTAAATCACAAAACTTTCTTAGGCACAGTGTCCTCTAGTGAGATTCCTAAGAATGTTAGTGAAGCCTGTAAAGATAAGAAATGGAGGGATGCTATGACTGCTGAAATGACAGCTCTAGAAAAGAATAAGAATGTGGATTAGTTGATCTTCCTAAACACACCAAACCTATTGGATGTAGATGGATCTTTACCATCAAATATAAGTCGGATGGATCTATTGAAAGACACAAAGTTGCCAAAGGGTATATCCAAACTTATGGTGTAGACTACTTTGGCACTTTTGCCCCTGTTGCTAAAATGAACACTGTCAGACTTCTTATGTCCTTGGCTGTGAACCTTGACTGGAATTTGCAACAATTTCATGTTAAAAAATGCTTTCCTTCAGGGGGAGTTAAAGGAAGAAGTCTACATGGAAATCCCACCTGGATTTGAAACAAAAAAGGGCTAAGTGTGCAGACTCAATAAAGCCCTATATGGGCTCAAACAGTCCCCTAGAGCCTAGTTTGGCCGATTTACTAAGGCTATGATATCTCTCAATCACAAGCAGAGTCGGGGTGACCACACTCTATTTGTTAAACTCAATAAATCTGGAAAAAAAGGGACATCCTCCTTGTCTATGTTGATGACATTATCATCACTGGTGTTGACCTTGATGAGATTGCCAAACTAAAGAGTTGCCTATTCAAAGAATTTGAAACTAAGGAACTGGGAAGGTTGAAATACTTTTTAGGAATTGAGGTTCTTCACTCAAAACATGGGATCTTTATTTCTCAACACAAATACATTCTTGATCTACTCAAAGATACAGGGAAACTTGGCTGTAATCCTGCTGCTACACCTATTGATTACAATCATAAAATTGATAATGCTTCTGCTGATACACCTATTGATAAAGTGAACTATCAGAAATTGGTTGGTAGATAATATATCTGGCTCATACTAGACCAGACATTGTTTTTGCTGTGAATGTTGTTAGTGGGTTTATGCAGGATCCAAGGAGAAGTCACCTTCAAGCTGTTGAAAGGATCCTACAATATCTCAAAGGAACTGCTGGACATGGGATTTTGTTTAAAAAGAATGGTCACCTATTCCTAGAGGCCTACACTGATGCTGACTATGCAGGCTCTATTGAAAGCACATAAAGATCGACAGACACTTCATAAGAGAAAAGCTTGACAATGGAATTATTAATCTTGTGTACACTCCTGCATGAAGACAGACTGATGACATGTTTACCAAGGGTCTTGGAAAACACAAGTTTAACTACTGTAAGGGCAAGCTGAGCTTGTATGAATTATGCAAACCAGCTTGAGAGTCCAGTTACGTTATTAAGAGGCTAAAGTTGTAGTCAGCTTTAATATTCAATTGGCTAACAGCTAGTTACTTTTGTAACTATTGAACTAGCCAGCGGCTAGTTTCTTTTGTAATCATATATACCGTATTCTTGGAATAAGTAATATAAGAAAGTTTTCCTTCACTCTTCTACTATTTCTTCTTACACACTGCTTAGGCAAGGATGGCGAAGCCTTCTCAATTCCTCTGCCTCCCTATGCCTCACTCGACCACCTCTTGACATGCAAATTGACTACTATGATAACTTTGGAATTAGTTATCCGAGCATGCTTCATCATAAATTTAAGCTATATCAATAAGCATTACATTAGTTTATCAAAAAGGAGAAATCGCCATGGAAGGTTCTAGAGTTCAAGAACAAATAGCAAAACAGTTCTAAAGAGCCCTTGATGAATTGTAGTGAATTATAACAGAAGGCGACACTCCAAACAGAATGATTGTACATTTGTCCGATAGAAGATATAGTGCACATACCTAGGCTTTGGCGTACAGCTTTCTTGAGATCAGCTTGGAACCTTTCTTCATCATCTTCCTCTGCTTGTAGCTGCCTCAATGTCTTTGATCCATTATCTACGGGACAAGCATTGTATTTTTATTGATAAACATTGATCTTTTGACAGGAAGTTTTTAAAGAGAAAAAATCATAAAAATTTGAAAGCACACGTCTGTTAAAACATTAATTTGGTGTATTGATTAGCAAGACAAATCATTAAGAGAATGAGCAAATTGATTTCAACATAAGCAAAACTTAAAACCAGCTGCTCCTAAATGAATGAAAAGCTGATGATAACCATAAAGGTTTAACATAAAGTTAAAAGAATGTATATGGAACATAAGATGCAGAAAAATAATAATTCATCAAAAGATACCACAGCCCACTTAGTTACCTCTAAATGACCGGCTATGGATCGTAAAAATAAATGGAAGAAAAGTACAACGAAACACTTTGTTATAAGGGTCTCCACAATACAAATAAAGCATTAAGTCAAAGTAGCTGGAAACCAACAGAACATCCCACAATAACAATAACAATAACAATAATAAACACTTAAAATCTAAAAAGGTGAGCATTCAGAACTGATGATCTTTCTATTGGATACATGTTGTCCATTTATTTTTCAAAAGGTTTCATCCCCAGTCATAAATTCAGCCACTTCTCATGTCGAGGACAAAAAATTCCCTGGAAACTAATGCATTTAACTATATACAAAGCTTACTAGATACCACAAAATTCATATTACCAATTCTATCGGGCCAAAGCAGGGCTTCAGAAATCAAAACCCAATTTTTTGGAATCGAATTTCTAAAAATATTGAAGAAGTTGCATATATATTAATGAAAAAGACGAATGAAAAGCGATACTGTTAGAATGCCTCTTTTTATTAGTGTTAATCTTGTGTAATTATCAAATGATTAGCCTAATTTAAGTCTAGTCTTTTTATCTTCTAATTTGAGTCAGTTACCATTAGTTATCTCAACTAAACGGTAACAAGAAGTTGGAGTTGACAGTCAACTCACTACTAAAGTAATTGTAAGCTATTAAGAGATTCCATTAAATAAATCCTGATGGAAGTGGAGTTGCTGGCTCGTTCCACCTGTTGAAAAAATCTCTTCATCTCCATTCATATTTCAAATGTGTCATATTCAACTGCTACTAGCATTCGTTCTGAAACTATCACTCATGATAATTCTAGCATTTCAGGAGAATCGCAACATATCCAAGCTGCATATCGACTGAATGGCAAGAATTATTTGAAATGGTCTCAGTTTGTTAGAACTTTCCTAAACGAAAAAGGCAACCTGAGTCATTTGATGGGCACTGTACCCTCGGCTGATGATCTTAAGTACAAATGACTCATTCCATTCACCAGCCAAGAATCCGATTCAACTGCTGTTAACATACCAACAAATCATGCCGATTTGCAAGGTATTCAAGCAGCGTATCGTCTCAATGGCAAGAACTACTTCAAATGGTCTCAAGTGGTTATTGGTCAAGACATTTCTGAAAGGTAAATGGAAGTTGGGCCAACTTATACCATCTGGTCCAGACATGGATGATCCTAAATTTGTTGCTTGGGATGAAGAAGCTCAAGGGTGATGTCATGGTTGTGGAACTCAACGGTTCCTGAAATAAGTGATACATGCATGTTCCTTGGAACTACAAAGGAGATTAGGGATCCAGTAAAACAAACCTACTATAAGGTTAACGATGCTACCCAAATCTATTAATTAAAGGCCAAGATCGGATCTTCCAAGCAAGGTAACAAGAACATCACTGAATACACAAGTTATCTTCAAGGTTTGTGGTAAGAGTTGGACCACTATCAGTGCATCAAGATGAAGGATGATGAAGATGCATCAATTCTGAAGAGGGTAATTGAGAAGGACAGGATTTATGCATTTCTCACTGGCCTAAATCCCGAGTATGATGCAGTAAGAGTTCAAATTCTGGTAAAGGAGGAATTACCTTCCCTGAATGAATCTATCTCAATCATTAGGGCAGAAGAAGGAAGAAGGAAGAAGAAGAAGTGTAATGCTTGATACTCATGTTGAAGAAAGCTCTGACCTTGCTGCTAAATCATATAAACCATGGAATTCTGCGAAGGGAACAAAGAAGAATCCAGAAAAGTCCTCTGATGATCAAAATCCCAAGACTACTCCTAAGACTCTTGAAAAAGACTCTCTTTTGCACTTTCTGTAAAAAGAAGAGACACTCAAGAGAAAACTGCTGGAAACTACATGGGAAGAATCAGAACAGTTCTACTGAGAAAGATAATGTCTATAACATACTTTCCCATCAAGGAGTCACATGTTGATGCTTTGGACATGATCCAGATTGGAAAACTAAAGAAATTGTTGAAGACATTGGAAGTACCACAGTGCTCACTTGCCATGTGAGGAACTTCTTTAACCTACTATGTCAGTGATAGTATACCCTGGATCATTGATTCAGGAGCTACTGATCACATGACAAATATCTCATCTATCTTTATAACCTACAAACTTTGCCCTAGCAATAAGAAAATTACAGTTGATGATGGTTCAGCTACAACTGTAGCAAGAATAGGGACGTAAGAGTCATTAAAGATATTATTTTAGAGAATGTCCTTCATGTGCCTGGACTATCTACTAACCTTATTTCTATTAAGAAACTAACTAAGGATTCAAACTGTCAAGCGATCTTCTCTCTTAATGAGTGTGTTATTCAGGAACAACAATCAAAGAAGATAATTGGACATGCTAAAATCAAGAATGGCCATGTTACCAAGAAAAATCTGAAGAAAGTAATGATTCTAAAAGAAATCAGTCTGTTGCTTAGGCTACAACCTCTTTAGATAAAATTGGGTTGTACCATAGAAGATTAGGTCATCCATCTTTTGTAATTCTAAAACAAATGTTTCCTATTATGTTTAAGGGTATTGATTTGAGTTCTCTACATTTTTCAGATATTTCCTATTATGTTTAAGGGTATTGATTTGAGTTCTCTACATTGTTATGAGTGCAACCTTACTAAACACAAAAGAACCACATTCCCTTCTAATTCTACAACGACTAATATACCAATTAGTTAAATTCAGAGTGATATTTGGGGAACTTCCACTACGCCAAATATCACTGGGGTTAAGTGGTATGTGTTCTTTATTGATGATGACTCCAAATCAACTTGGATATATTCTAAAACAAAAAATCAGAAGTTGCTAGTCTTCCTTATTTTCTTTAATCAATTTAACACTAAAATTAAAAGATTTAGGTAAGATAATGCTAGAGATTTCTTCAACTCTAGCCTAAGTCATTTCTTCCAAACTGAGGGAATTATACATGAATCTACACGTGTTTACACCCCTCAGCAAAATGGAGTGGCAGAAAGAAAGAACGGCCATCTTCTAAATGTCACTAGAGCTCTCCAAAACCAAAAGAATGTTCCTATATTCTATTGGGGAGAAGCCCTTCTTACGGCTGCCTACCTAATTAACAGAGTTCCCTCCAAGTCTTTAGAGAATCTTAGTCCCATTGAGATCCTTAATAAAACCTACCCTGACTTTCACATTTCCCAAGGATTACCTCCTAGGATCTTTGGGTGTGTTGCCTTTGTCTATATCCTTTCTCATAATAGGACTAAACTGGATTCTAGGGATCTTAAGAGTATTTTTATAGGATACTCTCCCACTCAGAAAGTTTACAAATGTTATCATCCCCCAACCAAGAAAATGCTGGTATCAAGAGATGTCACATTTGATGTAACATCCAACTACTATCCAGATAAAACACATCTTCAAGGGGAGAGAATTTATAGTGATCCTAGTGACCTATTCTTCCTAGACTCCTTAGTTTCTTTAAGCAATAAGACTAATTCACAGAGTAATAAAAGTATTGTTCACAAAGACAAACCTGAAAGTATTGTTCACAAAGACAAACATGAACCCTCTGTATCTAGGAGTCCCGGAAGAAGGGAAATCAATACTCCTGAACAAGTTTCTCACAGAAAGAAATCCAAGGGTAAGGACCCTGAGGGATCCCAAACCATGGAAGGGTCTGCTAACAGCCAAGAGGACTCATGTCCTGACCAAACAAAGGACAAAAAGGATATAAATTCCCTTGATACTAAAGATACTGTAACTGCTAAAGAGATCCCTACGGATCGATATCTTCCTATTGTTGTCAGAAAGGAAAAGAGAACCTGCACCAAACATTCCATCCAGTCCTTTCACTCTTAGGACAAAATATCTAAAGGACATCAGGCCTTCCTAACCAACTTAGAAAATTCTAAAATACCTAGGAACACCCATGAGGCACTCTCAGATAAAAGATGGGAAATCTGCTATGTTAGATGAGATGGTTTCTCCGGAAAGAAACTAGACCTGGAAAATAGTTGACTTACCTTTGTGGGATGTAGATGGATCTTTATCATTAAATATAAGGTTGGTGGCTCTATAGAGAGGTATAAAGATAGACTTGTAGAAAAAGGTTATACACAAACTTATGGTCTAGACTATTTTGACACTTTTGCCCCTGTAGAAAAATGAACACAGTTAGGATTCTCATATCCTTACCTGTTAATCTAAATTGGGACCTACAGCAATTTGATGTCAAACATGTTTTCTTACAAGGGGGCCTTAGTGAAGATGTCTATATGCAAATTCCTCCTGGATTTGAAGTTAAAAAATGGAAAGTTTGCAAGCTACAAAAGGCCCTATATTGTTTTAATCAGCCTCCAAGAGCATGGTTTGGCAGGTTTTGCAAGGCTATGCTCTCCTTCAAATATAAACAAAGTCAATGAGATCACAACTACCTGGCAAACTCTGCATCTTAATAGTCTATGCAGATGATATAATAGTAACAGGAAATGATCTTGAGGAAACCAATAATCTTAAGAAACAGCTTTTCAAGGAATTTGATATAAAAGCCTTGGGAAAACATAAATATTTGTCTAGGAATAAAAGTTGTCTACTCTAAGCAAGGGATATTTATCTCACATCAGAAATACATTCTTGATCTTTTAAAGGAAACAGGGAAACTTGGCTGCCGACCTGTTGACAAACCTATTGAACTTAATCATAAAACAAGTAATGCTCCTGAAGATAAATCTGTTAACTCCATTCTATATCAAAGGATTCTTGGTAAAGTAATCTATCTGGCTCACACTAGACCAGATATTGCCTATTATGTGAATGTTGTTAGAAGGCACATGGAGAGTCCTAAGAAATGCCATTGGTTGATTGTTGAGAGGATCCTAAGGTACCTCAAAGAGAATCCAGGCAGTGGAATTCTATTTCAAAAACATGACAAGCTGACTCAGATCTTTACAGATACTGATTGTGCTGGGTGTATTGATGACAGAAAGTCAACATCTGCCTGTTGTGCATACCTTGGAGGCAATATGGTTACATGGAGAAGTAAGAAGCAAAATGTGGTCAGGGGGGCACCACATAGACAAATGGGGCTACGGCCAACCCCTAACATAAAAATATTATTTACAAATAGAAGATAATTTTTTATAAACACACATATATATATGTGAAACCGACCCCCTTATTTGTATGTATTGACCCCTTTTTTTATCTATTGCCTCATAATTACATGTATAAAATTGAATATCGAAATATATGTGATACGGAAAAAAAATTGACAAATTTCTGACCCCCATGTCAAAAATCCTACAGCCGCACTTGAATGTGGTTACTAGATCTAGTGCAAAGGCGGAATTTAGAGCTATGACAATGGGTATTTGTGAACTCATATGGATCAAAATCATTCTTGACGCTTGATGATTCGGTGGGAGAAACCTGAGGCTCTACTATGGCAACAAATCCACAATTAATATTGCTCACAATCATGTGCAACATGACGGAACTAAACACATTGAGGTTGACATGCATTTCATTATTGAAAAGATTGACAGAGGACTGATATACACCCCGTTTATCCCAACTAAAGGACAACTGGAAGACATCCTTCCAAGCTCAACATTTCAAAAACTCAAATGCAAGTTGGGAATGGCAAACCCTTATTCACCGGCTTGAGGGGGAGTGTCAGATTATATGGTCCTCATCCGGTCCTCATCCGGTCAACGTCTCAATTGATCCCTCAGTTGTTCCTCATCTCAGCAAGTCATCATTACAGCTGGTCTAGTCATCATCACATTTGGCCCCTGATCTTTTTCATGACAATTGGCCCCTAATCTGGTTACCAGATGGTCTTCTATACACTATATAATTATCTTATGTTATTCCAGTCTTTTATTTGACTTGGAAGCTTCAGAGTGTAGTTATTAATAATTTAGCCGTTGGTCGGGCTGTTTGACCAATCTGTCAAACTAGCTGTTCGGTTTATGTGTAATATCCTATTTAATCTCTTTGTAATCATCCACATTCAATAATGAGAATTATCTTTTCATCTTTCATTCAAATTAACAGGATATGTTTCATGCCTTCCGTGTATGCTTAAACCCTGAATACGATGCTGTTAGGATCCATTTCTAGGTAAAGAGGATCTCCCATCTCTAAATGAGACCATTTCCATAGTGAGAGCTGAAGAAAGTAGATCAGGAGTGATGCTTGAAAGTTCTCTAGAGGAAAGCTTAGCCTTGGTTTCTAAATCATCCAAGAACTGGGGACCTAAGGAGATTAAGACATCTAAGATCGAGAGGCCACAAAAAATTTGGCCAGAAAAAACATATCAGAACTAGAAGGGATTTGATAAAGATACCTGGTTTTGTAATTACTGCAAGAAAAGGTCATACAAAAGAAAATTAAAGGAAACTTCATGGAAGGCCTTACAAAATTGAAGGGAACTTCATGGAAGGCCTCAGAAAAGTGACAATGTTGTACACCTTGCTAACACCAGCAAGACTTATAAGAACCATGTAAATCAGAGTTTGGAGCATCTGATAATGAAAATTAAGGAGGTTTCTGAAAACTCCTGAAAAAACTACTTGCTCTCTTTTCTTCTCATGTATGGCATTTCATCATTATATCCATGTTCCCAATAAAGAAGGGGTGATTGATTCAGGGGCCATTGATCATATGACATGTGACATGTCAAATTTTATGTCTTATAAACCGTGTCCTGGTAATAAGAAAATAATTGTGGCCAATGGATCCTTAATCACAGTTCCGGGAATTGAGGACATTAAGGTAACTCCTGAGATACTCTTAAGGATGTCTTACATGTCCCTAAACTGACCGACCTGATTTCTATTCAGAAGTTAGCTAATGATTCTTATTGTTATGTTGTTTTCTTATACTAACTCTTGTCTGGTTTAGGAGAAGAAATGAAGAGGAGGATTGGAACTTGTAAAAACACTAAGAAAAATAGAGAGAACTTCCTTTTCATTCATGTCTCAACTCTTAAGAGGGTTGGCTTAATATAGACTACAAAGGTATTAATCTCGCCGTTAGTAGTGATCTGACAACACTTCACCAACCAAATTTTGAGCTAATAGCCGTTACAAATGAGAGGGAAACACTTAGATAATTAAAGAAATTAATCCAACTACTAAGTGAGTAAAATAGGATTAATTTATACAAAAAACTTTAATAAAATTAAATGCTGAAATGATCACAGATTGCTGAAATCATCCAACAGAACAGCTATAGTAAAGGAAGGGTTATATTCTTTGGATAAGCAAAAGATGAAGTGTAGTTTTGTCCATTGTCTTGTTGCTATTCTACATTTTCTAGTGATAAAATTTGGTTGTATCATAGAAGATTAGGACACCGCTCCTTCCTTACTATCCAAAAATTGTATCCTGAGATGTTTAAAGGATTGAAACCTGAATCTTTCTCTTGCAATGAATGTGAATTAGCTAAGCACAATTGAAAACCCTTTGCTAATATCAATTGTCATTGAAAGGTCTAAGACTCATTTTTCTTTGATTCACAGTGACATCTAGGGTCTTTCAAGGATACCAAATGTCATTGGGGAAGGTGGTTTATACTTTTCATTGATGATTGCACCAAGGTTACCAGGTGTATTTGCTCAAAAATAAATCTGAAGTGGCTAATACCTTATAACACTTTATAATATGATTAAAACCAGTTGGACACTAATATTAAGAGGATAAGGACTGATAATGTCAGGGACTATTTTAATAACTTTCTTAGTCCTCTTCTTTTAAGGAAATAAATCCTACATGAGTCTTCTTGTGTTCACACCCCACAACAGAATGGAGTGGCTGAACGCAAAGAACAGACACATAATGGAGGTAACTAGAGCTCTTATTTTTCATGAATGTACCTAAAAGTTATTGGGAGAAATTCTTTTTACTTCAGCACATCTCATTAACAGGTTATCATCCAAGCATCTTGAAAATAAGAGCCCTATCCAGCTGTTATCCAAACTTTGCCCTAGTTTTCATGTTTCTGAAAAATTGGAGTTTAAATTTTTGGATAGTTGTTTTTGCTCATGTCCATCCTCCAAATAGATGGAAACTGGACCCAAGGGTTGAAAAATGTATAAGTGTTTTCATCCTCCTATTAAACATTTTTTTATCTCTAGGGATGTGACATTTCAAGAAGCTGAGGCATACTTTGGAACCACTCATGTTCAAACTCGGGGGGAGAACTTTATATCAGAAGAAGAGAGGGATATGTTCATGTTGGAAATGCCATCAGTCTCAAACACTCGGACTCCAATATCAAGGCAAAATGAAGAACCAATCCCTAATAGTGACAGGGGGGATGATCTTTGTCTACACAGGAGAAGTCCTATCCAAGAAGAAACAACTGCAAACCAAGGCGAATTTTCACCTAAAAATCCCACCATCTACACTAGAAAGAAAAAATGCCTCAACCAGAAAAATCCTTGATCCAACAAATAGAGATTACTACATTTGATGTTAACCTTCCTATAGCCCTTAGAAAAGAATCAAGGGCATGTACCAAACATCCTCTCAGAACCGTTATCTCATATCAGAATTTGAGTCCTAAACATATGGCCCTTTGTTACCAATCTCTACTCTACAAGAATCCTTTCAACTCTTCATAAAACCTTGAGAGATGAAATGTGGGTAACAGCTATGAAGGAAGAAATGCCAGCCCTTGAGAAGAAAAAAGTCTTGGATCTAGTCAGACCACATCAGGGGGTCAAACCTGTTGGATTCTGATGGGTCTTTGCTGTCAAGTACAACTCATATGGCTCTATTGAGAGGTACAAGGCAAGACTGGTTGCCAACGGGGTTACTCAAACCACTGGCATTGATTACTTAGACATCTTTGCTAATGTAGCAAAGATAAACACTATGAGGATTCTCCTATCCTTGGCTGCTATGTTTGACTGGATTTACAACAGTCTAATGTGAAGAATGCATTCCTCCAAAGGGATTTAGAAAAGGATATATACATGCATATTCCTCCTGGTTTTGAAGCTGAGAAGGGTAAGATTTGCAAACTAAATAAAGCTTTATATGGCCTCAAGCAATCTCCTAAAGCATGGTTTGGGAGATTTGCAAGAACAATGAAGGAGCTTGGGTACACTCAAAGCCAAGGTGACCATTTTTTATTTATCAAACACTCATCCAAGACGGTGACCCTATTCTCCTAATCTATGCAAATGATTTCATAGTAACTGGGAGTGACTCAAAGGAAATGGAGAGGGTGAAACAATGACTGTTCAGAGAATTTGATATAAAACCCTTCCGAAGACTGAAGTATTTTCTTGGCACTGAAGTGGCACACTCTAAAGAAGGGATCTTCATCTCTCAACAGAAATATGTTCTAGACTTGCCTACAGATGGGGAATTGGGGTGCAAACCAGTTGAAAGTCCTATTGACTACAATCATGGTATATTAGATGCTCTTGAAAATGAGCCAATTGACAAATCCTCTTATCTTAGATTAATTGGCAGGCTCATTTACTTAACTCATACAAGACCTGATATTGCCTTACAGTAAACATGATGAGCATCTTCATGCAAAATCGTAAAAGAATTCACCTCAAGGCTGCATACAGGATCTTACACTTCCTAAAATGAGGTCCTGGAAGAGGCATCATCTTCAAAAGAGGAAATGTTCACTTAGAAGCATTTACTGATGCCGACTATGTTGGGGCAGTCGAAGACAGGACAACTGCTTCCGGGTATTGTGTTTATCTGGGTGGAAACATGGTTCTATAGAGGAGTGAAAAAACAGTTTTGCCAGATCAAGTGCAGAGGTTTCGTTTAGATCCATGGCTCTAGGGATTTGTGAACTTTTATGGGTGAAGAGTAATCCCAATGACTTAAAATTAATTGGACTCCACCTATGAGGCTATACTGTGACAAATCTACTATCAACATTGCATATAATCTTGTTCAACATGACAGGACCAAGCACATTGAAGTTGATAGACACTTCATCCAAGAGAAAATTGAGCGTGGCCTGATTTGCACTCCTTATGTGCCCTCTGGTGGACAGCTGATGTTCTCACTAAAGGGCTTCCCAGCACATCATTCAAAGGAGTTCTCCAACAAGATGGACATGTGTCACGTATGCCATGCACTCGCTAGCTTGAGGGAGAGTGTAATTATCATATGATTAGCCTAATTTAAGTCTCGTCTTTTTTATCTTCTAATTTGAGTTAGTTACCGTTAGTTATCTCAACTAAAAGGTAACAAGAAGTTGGAGTTGACAGTCAACTCAACCTACTAGCCGTTGGGCTTTTCTCATATTTATATTCCTAATGTAATTGTAAGTTCTTAAGAGATTCTATTAAATAAATCCTTTCCTATTTGAAATCTTACTGCGACCTTTTTAGCTCTTAAAAAACAGAAGTATATCACATACTTTATTGAATAAAACTTTCAGAACGTCAAATTGTAATCAACAATCACAGAGAATACTTATTAGTTCACCGTAAAAAGATGAGCAAAATCACCGTAGAAAATAACTGCTACCAAGGAGATGACTTGTATTCGTGATGGCTCAGCAATGTTAAAAGAGTTTAGGACTTCTTTAAAAGTCATAGATCTCCAAATAGAAATAAAAATTCAATGGAGATATCAATAATAAAACAGGGAAAAAAACTCAATGGAGATATCCTATAAGTTCAAGAAAATTCCCTAGAGAGATTTTTCCAATAAAAGTATGCATGTATTGATTGATAATACAAGCATCACACCAGCACAAATGGACACTTTTTATCATTACTAGAGATAGTTCAGAGCTAAGGGAAGAAAATCAAATTTAGCTCCAATGCTTTCTAGTGGAAATCCTCCTGTCTCCATTCAAAACGTGCATTTTTTTTCTGTAAATCAGACCGTCATTTAATGTTCATCAATCAGACCTGCATTTTGCACTTCCTATTATATTTATTTGTAAGGTTATTTCAAAAGCTTCATTCATTTCTTACCAAAATGAAAATCATCAATATGCGGGGTATAAGTTCTGCAAGTGCAGTGTTGTTTCCAAAGGTTTTGTGATTCTTTGGTACCCATATCATCAGAAACAATCACAAACTAAGACACCTACGCTAAACAAGCATAAAAATAAACAGAGAAAACAACACAATCAAACATCAGAAACGTATCTGTATCACGATCTTACAAAAATTGCGAAGTAATCACACTTATGTCGACATATCAAATGAAAAGATGGTCAAATTATAACATAATATAGTAAAGCAAATCAATGCAATTCAAAGTTAATTGAAGTTATCCTCAATCTGCCTGCAAAAGATTACTGGATAATATAAGAATCAAGGAGAGTTTCTAAACATGGAAAGTCGACATATTTCTAAATTAGGGCCAAGTACGTTTTTGCATTTACCCTTTGGTTCTTCTGTGCAATTAAGTTGACCTTCAGTGTTCTCGATAGAGGTATGATGTTTTCCGTCGTTTGCTTTGACCAGACCTTTATGCCGTCTATTCCTCCTACCTGGCCGTCGATCAGTCGACAGAAGCCCATTCTCTGAACATGCTCCATTTGCTAAGATAGAACAAGAACGTGCAGAATTTAGATAACAAGAGAAGAATATCATGGTTAAGGCTTTTGAAACTATCTGAAAAGAGGAATTAAGTTTCTCAAAGAAGCTTATAAATGCTACCTATTCTTTCTGCAACCAATTCACCAGTTATCTCATGAAAACCTTCCCCCATACAGAGAGATCCATTCTTCTGCACCATGGGTTCCTGCAATTTCATGTCTGAGCTATAATTCCCAAACCATTTTCTCTAAATCAAAAATTTAAGGATCTTATTAGTGTTCTTGATCTTGATAAAGATCCCCCACGAATTTGAAAAGCATCAGCATCAGTATCATGTTTAACAAAGAAACCTCAAGAGGATGATTACCACGTCAATGTCATTGTATTTTCCTTCGCCAGTCACGTCTTCATCATTAGAAAGTGCGACTGAAGCAATCTTTTCCATGTCTAATTGCACAGTTTTCTTGTGTTGTTCTGCTAAATGCTTCATTTTAGCCTCGTTTTCAATTCTCCTTTGGAGTTCCAAAGTTTCTTCAAGCTTTCTTTCTTCAGCTTCAAGCTCAATTCTATGTCTGGATTCCTCGTCCAGCTGGTTGAACGTGTCACCAGCCCCATCACTAGTTATTTGAGCATCTAGATCTTCATCTGCATGCTGAACTGGCAATGGGCTGCAATCAGGAAAAAAAGGATACGAGCTTTTATAAGATGCATAATAGAATGAATAAAAAATGAAAAACAAATACGCAAGAAACTTAAGGGGAGGAACATACGCCTCCTCAATAGTCTCAAAGTGAAGCTCATTATCATGGATAGTCTGCAAAAATATCAAATTGTCAATATAGAATATTAAGTTCTTAAGTATTCTGCCAGCAGAAGATCAAATATAAACTGGAATTCAAGTAAATTCATTCAACCTTGGGATCCTTGCTTTTTCGCAACTCCTTGTTCTTTTTCTTATCCTTTAACTTCTCAGGAATATGTTTTGCATTATCAGGCCCACCACTGTTGGCCTTCTTTGAATCATTAAGTTCAAGTTCTGCCAAAAATGCTTCCCTGATGGCATCAGATTTCTCTGTTGCATCTTTTTCGGCAAGATCCTCCAAGTGTGCCTGAAAACGGAAATAATAAATTAACAGGACAGATCACGAAATAAGAAGGGAAGGGAATCTCGAATGTCAAATATAGACGAAACAGGTCTGAACTTACCCGCATGTAGGATTTCACCAGAGGTACTAAAATTGTCCGATAATCATAAGCTGATGCTGGCTCCAATTTAACTTGCAACTGCTGCATAGTACCAAGAACCCGCAGGATTCTTGCATCAATTTTGCTAAGCTGCATTAGTACCAAAGAGGATCAATACAAATTAAATAGGAAGGGAACAAAACGAGTCATGTCCTTAAGCATCTACCTCGATGGACACTTGTTCTTTTTGTCTCTGTACTGCAACTTCAACACAAGAGTCCACTTGGTGAAGATAATCCTTCGTTCTCCAACCTTCATCTTCACCAGATTCTAAGTCACACAAGTTAGTTGTCATGCCACCATAATGCTCTTCAAACCCGAACTGGTTCACATTTAAAGATTCAGCTTCCTTCAAAACGTTTGATATAGCATCCAACTCAAACCTATTGCTGATAACTGTGATTTCATTATCACTTTCAATTAGCTCCTCTCGCCTTTTCCTCAGCACAGACTCGTAACTTCTACGGCCGAATTCAGTAATATGCTCTCTTTTCTTGCCTTCTTCCAAACATAGATCCTCAACACCCTGCAAAGCCTCATCATAACTCAAGTGCTCTAGTTTTCTCTCACACAGAACCTGTAAGTTGTAAAACTCTTTCTCAAGTAATTGGAGTATATCAATTCCCTGCTGTGCTTTCTCTTCTCTTGTCTGCACCCAATAATCCAATTGTTCTCCACTTGAGGGACACATAAATATCCATGACAATAGAGCATCTGAATCAAGTAGAACACCATTCTCGCACATGGCATTAGATGATTTTTCCAATGTTGAACCATCAGTAACTGTCAAATGGCCAGAGCTTTGCATACAATTGTGGGGATGGAAATGCTGGTACAGAGATAAGTATGAAGCATCTTGACTCAAAACAATCTTCTCAAGAACTTTTACGCCTTGAGTACCAATATTCACATTTTCTAAACTGTCGTTTTTCTCAGGATATCTGCCCAATCCGCAAGCATGATAAAGATCCTGCAAAAATTTCAATATTTTCTTCAACTCGGTTGCACCCAGGAAGCATATGCATGCAGGTGTTTGGTCAACTTTATACTTAAGAAGTTGAGAACCAAAAGCTATGCCCTGTAGCTCTTCCACTGCAAAATTCATAACCTTATTTAGATGGGTAGACGCAAGGTATCTGTGTTTTAAAAGAGCTTGGAAAACCATGTGAATTCTTTCAAGAAGCTTGCCACTCTCGGCATCATCAGACAATGGCCAGTTTTCATCAGGTGAAATTGACTTGAAATCCAAACTTTCATCACAGTCCATCCACACAATGTCTGAGATCTTGTCAAACTCTCTACAAATAAGAGTAGAACCATTGCAATTGGTGCCTGGTTCTGTCTTCTTAAGAGAGGAATTCCAGTCATCTTCCCTGCAGTAACTATCAGCAAAGCACTCATTAGAATCCTCAGGTTCAATATTAGAATAAGATTCATCCAAGAATTTAGAATTAGAATCCTGAGATTTTGATTGTTCTCCTAGCATTTTAACGGCAGCACTAACATCAAGGGGTTTCCAATCACAGTTGAGAAGCATCTCAGACCACTCATCATCTACAGTTTTAGGCACCACTGACTGCATTTTGGGCAACAAACTCGCCATGTGTTCATGTAGAACATGCTGCATGAGAAATTCTCCATCCACAAATTTCTCATTGCATCGACAGCAATTCCAGAAGTTCCAGCCTCTATTTTCTTCAGCGTACGCTAAGGCTTCAGAAATTATCTCACTCGCCAAACCATCTTTTGAAGAATTAAAATAAGCCTTAAGATCTGAAATATTAATTTGAAGCAACTCTTTTTTCGCATCAGAACTCATGGAATTCCAAAATGACCGTACCCAATCCTTTCTCTCAGCTGAAGATGCACATTTCCGCACATTTCCGCTCTTCCGTCTGTCCCCTGCTCTCAGCCCCAAGCCAGAATTAGAATCCAACGCTCTATCCCCATCACTCTGAGAAAGGGGGGACTCTGACTTCTGCTGCAAAAACCTAGCAGCTGCAACACGAACCTCAATCTCCTTCCGCCTCTCCTCAGGTGTCTTTGTCGCCTTCTTGATCTCATTGGGACGTCTGGCCTGGACCAACCTTGACTCCATAGGATCCTCAGGTGGCCGCCTTATAGGAATTAACCTAAACTTTTCCTCACCGTTTCCAAGAGTTTTCATCCACGTTGAAATTGATGCAATATTGGACTTCTGTATTAATGATCGAAGCTCACCCTGTACATTAGCAATCCTCACATCAGCGGGTGATAACTTCTGCTGACTCTCATCCAGCAAACTCTCCTTGGCAGGATCAACGGGGTTTTCAATCGCAAGCGCCCTCTCACACTCCTGAACAACCTCCTCAAACTCTTTTGCCTCATTTGCTGCTTCATATAACAAATTAGCATAAAAATGGGCAAACTCAATGGAACTGGGAGACAATGTAACTGCTTTGCGTGCACTTTCTATAGCATTTTTCAAATGTCGTTGCTTCACGTTCGGATCATCAATAATAGAGGCCACTTTCACACACACAGTACCTTGTACCCTATGAACTAAGGCCAAATAAGGCGAGTTCTCATACTTAGAACTCAATTCCTTCATCAACTTCAAAGATTTCGTATGGTTCCCACGCCGCAACGCAGTTAAGGCCCGCTCACACTCATTTTTAACAGCAGCATAGGCTGAAGACAAGGATGAACAAGATATTGGGGTTTCCAAATCAGGAACCACCTCTACAGCATTTCTAGACAAAATAGGGTTTTGTTGAAGCTCGGCCAAAATAGAATGGCTACTGTCAGCCACAGCAGAGGTAGCAGCCGAAGGAGAAACAACAGCCTCCACTGCCATCACTGACGACGGCGTGGAGGATTTGGAGCGAGAAGCGGGGATTCTCTTCTTGTGCCCCATGTAGTAAACGAATTTTATTATTTATGCATAGAATTTCATGCATACGGAAACCAAGCAAGTGTAAGTGAGCAAGAATAGAAAGGATTTGAGGTCGAATAACAAACTTACATATGCGGCGGAGGAATCAAATGCAGAGGCGAAGTTGAAATCGAGGATTATGAAGTCGCCGGGAACAACCAATAAACGGCGATTGTTGCCAGCGAGGGCGGAGCTAATGTGTAGATTTTGCAGGTGTAAAATCAACGATTATGCACACCTAACCTCAGGGAGGGGGTCGGTGGGGTTTTGGGGTAGATTACTTTCTTTATATGTATGAGATATGATGAATTGATGA
Organism: Gentiana macrophylla; assembly: GCA_026214975.1. NCBI lineage: Eukaryota > Viridiplantae > Streptophyta > Magnoliopsida > Gentianales > Gentianaceae > Gentiana > Gentiana macrophylla. Next base: position 107,394,713 of record CM047813.1, on the reverse strand, counting down.
TATATACTTTGTAAAGGCGTGAAGCGAGAATATACTCCGTTTAAAGTCTATGTATGGCTGTAGAAAACGAAATAATAGTAGGATAAAATTTTAAAAAATAAGTCTTTTTTTTCCCTTAAAAGTCTCCGCTAAAAATAAAAAATGTGTGTTCTATCAGCACACTTCAAATTACTATTGGCACATATTTGTTATTATTTTTTCGATTGAGAAAAACATCAGTCTCACTTGTGTTCAACAAGGAGGCGTTGGTGTTCAACGAGGAACATCAGTGTAACTGACGTTCCTTTTATAAAAAATCACCGGGTGCCGAAGTAATTTTTTGTGGTGCCGGGAATAATAGGGCGTCAGTAGTAAATTGGGGTGTGTCAATAGAACCCCTACAAATAAGTCCCTTTTTTAGTTAAATTTATGAGGGAACCGCCCAAGTGTTTATTTTTTCCAGTGACATACTCTCGTAAAACACCATAAACGGACTTTCGATTACATTAGGACTATTTATGGTGTGACATACTCACGTAAGACACCATAAACGGACTTATTGTGTGACATACTCACGTAAGATACCATAAACGGACTTCCGATTCCATTAGGACTGCTTATGGGGTGACATTCTATCGTAAGACACCATAAACGGATTTCCAATTCCATTAGGACTGCTTATGGTGTGACATACTCACGTAAGACACCATAAACGGATTTCCGATTCCATTAGGACTACTTATGGGGTGACATACTCTCATAAGACACCGTAAACGGACTTCTAATTCCATTAGGACTGCTTATGGTGTGACATACTCACGTAAGACACCATAAACGGACTTTTGATTCCATTAGGACTACTTATGGTGTGACATACTCTCGTAAGACACCGTAACGGATTTATTGTATGACATAAATCTAAAAAGATCAATAGTGGAGATCACCTTTATGTCACTCGTCGTGACACATCGGTTGTCCCTTTATCATTACTCGTCTCAGAAACGGTACTACTATCTACTCGCTTAAAATGAAATGAATGGAAATGAAGGGGGAATGGACGGTCCCCGGTCAACAATGGCATAGTTTTCAAAAATTCACCCTGCCTCCTGCCACTGATAACTGATTCTGTCATGTTTTGTCCTCTTTCTTCTTTTTTCACGCCTTCTATGCATGCGATGAGACGGTATATTCTCTCTTTTATTTCTTTCTCTTTTGGAATGGATTCCTCCTTGTTTTACATGCAGAGTAGTTTTTCATTCGATCCCATTTTGTTGTTTTTTTCTTCCTTATATTCTTTATTATTATAATTTATAAAATATAAAAATCCTATAATTACATTAATTCACCCTGTTAATTAATATAATCTTTTTTTCTTTCTTTTATATCAGACACTAATTAATTTTATCATTTATCCGTGTGAATACACCCATTATTTCCAACATTTCCTTAATTCATATGAATATCTGTGATACGCATATCCTAAAGATTCTTGACACATGCTTAAACTTAGGTAGGTAGGAAATTTTCAAACAAAAGAAATTAGATAAATAGATAGAATAAACACGAACATTGAAAAACACCATAATTCAAAACATCAATATAAAAAAAAGGTTTCAGACATGAACAATAAAAAAACAAAGTAGTTCCTCAAACAACAACAAAGTTTCTTAAAATATTACATATAATGGGGTATGTAGGCAATCTTTTTCACCGACGACTCGTTGCAAACCTGGACAACTTGATTGATCTTCCTCTTGTAGGTCTGCATTGTCTCTTTCACATTTGCCAACTCACAATCTCTTGATTCTACCACCTCAACCAGCTTCATGTTGATGATTTCGGTCTCATGCAAAATTTCCCATCTCTGTGATAGCATGTCTTGTCTCAGTTCCTCCAGTTTGTGCATGAATTCGTTCCTCATCATGCTCTTCTCTTCCTCCAGTTGTTGCCTGAATAAGATCACCGTCTGTTGCCTCTCTTCCTCCAGTATTTTCATGAATTCGTTCATCTCCATGGCCATCCTTTTTCTTTGATTTACTTTATGATTTAGATTGTGATTTACGGTAATTATAATCTCCGTATTTATCTCAGCATATATAAAGGGTTGGGTTGAAGAATGAAGTGTTGCAAACTTGCAATTAAATGGATGCGACCCGTGCCTTTTCAAATGCAATTAAATAGTTATGAAACCTTCCCTATAATTAAGGAGACCTAGGTAGTTGAAAACCATTTTGTATTCCCAGAGTTTGAAATAAAATCTGGAACCGCTTCTGATGATGTCGGAAATCACCCTTAGATCCAATTAACCCCTAAGACGATTCGAACGAGAACAGAAACAATGAAAACTATGATTTGTGCGAAATTAAGACTGAGCCTGAGAGTTAGTTTCTCTCAAGTTGCCTACGTATCCAATAGTGAAATTGGAATCAAGTCATTCGTAGTTCCTTAGGGCTGATTATATAGGGAGGCGTCTTACCTCTTTTCTTGTCCAACAAGTCGTAGAACCCTTAAACCCTAAAGATTATCGCATGTCTATCTCCAATAAGAGATAATCAAGATATTATTCGAATTATAAGATTTCCTCCCGGTGATCCAGGGATTCTCTAATGATTATCCTATAATATAGGCACGTGCGTTATTGATCATTTAAGGACAGAGACAGTTGGCTTCCGATGAGCTCCTCATGTCGTCTTGACCTGAGCTGCGAGTTCTACCTCCGACTCGCCGAGCGGCTGCATTTGCATTTGCGATGCGGTAGTCGGGAAGCAGATGGACAGACCTCCCTCCTGGGGTAAGGCCTTACTACTGTGGGGCTCCTGGCCCTTCGAGCTTCCCTCCTATCTTCCTCCATTAATCTTGGGATGTTATAAAGGTGACACGTGGCCAGGTCTATTTTTACCATCGTCAGCTTCGTATTCACATTTTGTAATCAAATCCAAAAGCCTTTTATTGTAATAAAAAAAAACCATTTGAAAACCCTTCATGAATTTTTTTTGTTGTTCAGGAAATTCGTAGAATTCACTAATCCATTCGAAACCCTTCAATTATATCACAACCCAATCAACTATGATTTTATTTGATTATATCGTGATTATATCTATCCAAAAAATATTGTATCGTGATTTAACAATCGAATCTTTACTTATCCTATTATATCTATCAAAATCATATATTGTATCATGATTATTCGATTTATGTTTAACTTTATGGCCACGTTTTTAAACGTGAATCTTATCACTATTTTTTTAAAATGTCAATTAAACGTGTCTAAACAATTATATGATTTTTATCACAAGTTATATATGTTTTTAACATGATTCTGTAACAATTATAGGGTTTATATCCTGGTAAGGATTTAAACTTGGTAATCAACTCCCTAACCTAAGGAAGAAATGAAGTAAAATTACATGAACAACCAGAATTCTCAATGTTGAAGATACTAACCGTTGGCTATTATTCCACCATCCTGCCTTTTGTTTGAATAACACACCTTAGTAGTTATGCCGAGATCCTTTAAGGAAAGGATGTCATCAGCAAGCACTCTACCATCTTCATTCCTAGATCCACTAGAAATAGCCCTAACAACAGAGAAAGAGTCAGATTCCACAACAACCTTGGAGACACCATAGTCCTTAGCAATCCACAAAGCTTTTTTGATAGCCATCAATTCCCCTTGAAAGATGGAGTTTCTTCCCATACAGCTCATGAATCCTTTAATCCATCTTCCAATACTGTCTCTATAGACCCCACCAACAGCCACATTGCCCTCACCATTCTCGTCAAACTCCATGCAGCTAGCATGAACGTTAACCTTAATCCAACCCTCAACAGGAGGTTCTCAAGCAATCCAATGAGGCTCCTTCATAACAAGTTAACACTTATTAGAACAACCAATGTCAATAAATCCATAAGAACAACCAAAAGAAAATGGATTTTAAAGAAGACAGTACTTAAATCAACAACTTTTAGCGAATTAGATTATGTTCAAATTTAATCAGAATGGACTTTAGGGAGACGAGTCACCTCATACTGATGAAACAAGAGTATCCATTCTACATTAGGCATAAATCTACCAATCCTCCAAGTAAAGACAGGTCCAGAGTAGCCCAAATCTATCAATCTACAATTGCTAACATTGGAATTGAAGTTACCAATCCTAGAAAGATTATTCCAAAGACCAGCTTGTTCATCTTTCTCAGAGATGTGTGCATGAATAACATTAGGATATGCTACATAACAGTTAATATCCAGTAAATCCTAATTCCAAAGGATCCAAATATCTCCAGAAGGAGATTGTATGCAACCTGTAAAACCAATCTTGGCAATGACTTTAAGGGCTTTCTTGGCCTTGACTTTAGTTTCAAAAAGGACTATCACTTCAGGTCTGTGATTAACAAGCTGCTCTTTGATGTGTCTCCTGAATTCTTTAGAGCCAGCACCTCTACAATTCCAAATAAGAATCTTCATGATACCAGTGTGAGGAGAGGGGATTTTCTCAAAAGAAGAAAAATTACTATGAATCATTTTTTCCAATATTTCCAACTTGGGATCCTTCAGTCCTATTGACGATAGACTAACATTCCATATCTGCATCGTCTCTTTCCATTCTATGGTTATTGAGCAGTCCTTCACCATGTGTACATATTCCAACATCACACAAGACTTCACCTACCCAACAAGACGTATATCTGAGTTTAGTTTGGTCTTGTGCCATAAAATTATCGCCATTATTATCTTCAATAAGGATGTCTTGATGATTTTTATTAAAACTCCCTTGTTGCTTTGTTTGAGGTTTAGAAGTGACTTCTCCCCACTCTTAATATTGAAAAATGTTAATAAACAATTCTTGTTGGCGTGTTACCGGCTGAAAGATTCCTGGACTAGAAAAGCAAACCTAAAAAGCAACCCTAGATACTAACTGTTGGTTATTATCCCACCATTCAACCTATTTAAGACAGCCGCTAAACATTTTTTTAAGATAGTTATGCAACAATCTCGTACATAACATAATTCAAAACGGACTGATAATATTATAAATAATTTCAAGTTCATAACAAAATTTTGCAATATATAAAAAAATAAAAATTTGTAGATAAAGTGGGGTTTGGATGGGGGGTGGGATTTGAACACATTCTATGGTCCAACAACTCTATAACATACTCTCTTATTGGGAAAGTTTGTGCTCAAACCCCAACTCCAATTGGGGCCACATAAACATTATTGTTCCCCGGCCATGGCATCATGCGATAGTGCACGAATGCACATGCACATCCCACTGTAATTTTGTAAGCATCATTGCATAGTCGTATCAGCTCGTTGATTTTCTTTTTGACTGTTTTGATGTTGTCTTTGATACACGCCACTTCAACATACATGGAATCCGTCTCCCGTGTCATCCATATTTTCAGTTGATCAGTTTCATAATGACATTCATGTATTTTGGCGTCCAATTTTCCTTCCAATTCTTCTACCTGGTTTCTTAAATCTGCAACTCGTTACTATGCTTATCCATTTTCTTCTTCTACTTTTCTGTTTTTATTTCTAATATGAAGTGTACACCTGTGGTTATACTGCTATTTATTATAAGCCCATATTATATTTTTTTAAAGGTGGTGGCGTCTCTTCGATTTACCCAAGAATGAGAGACCCTTCAGATTCGTATCTCTTCGATTTACACTAGCATGAGACCCTTCAGATTCGTATCTCTTCGATATACTATTATTTATAGGCCCATTTAATCTTTTTTTAAAAGTTTAATTCCAATTATTACCCGCAACAATCTCAAACATGTCTCATTGACCGAAACAATCTTGAACTTGTGTAACGTTAAATCAAACTTGTGTCGAAACAGTCTTGAACTTGTGTAAAGTTAAAATTAAGAAATGAATTCATTATGTTAACGGCCAATGACAAATCATCAAATATTATAACAAATCATCATTTATAATGTTAAGCAAATTAATGAATCAAACCATAGTATGGATTATGGAATTGTATAATGTTAATCAATTATAATTACACCTTACGTTAACTATGTGGATTTGTATGATTCTTTAAGAATCATGATAGGAGTCAACTTTGCATGACTCCGGCACTCTTTTAGCCCCTATTTTGATGCACATTTGGTATATTTTGACACATTAAGGTCTCAAAACGGGTTGGTATCACATGTTTTAGAGCACAAGGGCTTTTATCATCTTTTGATGGTAAAGCCTCGTTTTTATTGATATTAACCCCATTCCGAGCACTTTTACCCTCCGGAATCGTTTGTGTGCCTTGTTCGTTCATGACATTGTAGGGTCTAGATGTCACGAGAACCCGGAAGGCGAAGATTTATGATGAGAAGTATGATCAAGGTGCAAAAATGAACCTAGGAAGAAGAAAAATGAAGAAAATGGGGGAGAAGTGTTAGTATCTCAACCCCTATGTTCTGTTCAGCAGCAATTTGACCTATGATGGAGGCATTGTCTGGTCATGGATTCTTCATGAAAGTTGTAGATAATTAAAAGAGCTTTCCAACGTATTTTGAATCACTCGAATCGGAGTTCTACACGCGAAGATATGGTTTTACTGCAGCCAGAAAACTGCATCATCTCAAACGCGCGTTTCAACTCTCAAACCAGTGTTTCAAACTGCTGATTTTGGACAGAGAGTACATGAAGCGAAACGCGCATTTGGGGACCTCCAAACTGGCGTTTGGAGTCATTTTTCTGCAGATTTTTTGCCCCTATAATACCCTCTTCCATCGAATTTCACTTATTTATTCTCCCCTCTCTTAGCTAACCCTAGCCCCTCTTTTGCTCGATTTTTGTAGTAGTTTAAAACACTTTATCTTAGCTTAGATTAGCTTAAACATAGTCAGATTCTACTCTTTCCAAGCTCAAATCTCAATTCCAAACTCAAAGTCTTCACATTTTAATTACTTCTCTATTTTGTACTTTTTGGATCTCAACTCGAATTTCTCTCAATTAATGGTATATTTCTCTCCTCTCTTACTTATTATGTCTTTATTTTACTGTTTGATGCATGATTTAATCTTTATAATGAGTAGCTAAACACCAACATAGTCGAATCATGTGAAATTTTGTGACAACACCCTTTGGGTGATGAAGTTGGGAGTGAGTAGTGCTTTTTATTGTTTAATCTTGCTTGCTTCACGTCTTAAAACTTACTTATTATAACATCGCTAGATTAGATTGATCACCTAATTTAGTAATCTCACATACCAACCTTATATATGTTATTTTGCGGGGAGGTATGAGAAAAGGGGTTCTAAGATCGCGGAGTAGACCCGGCTTAGTTGTTAAGCCCGGGCCCAAAGTGAGGTTACTCGTTTTAACGTTTAAGCGGCTCTAGTGCATAACATGTCTTGTTAGTGAATCTTCTAAAAGGAAGGGTAGTTAACATGGCATAAGGTGTTAGGAGAGAGTTGTTCAAACCTTAGCACCGAATTAGGAGCACGCACCCGTGAAATTGAATGCGAGAGTTCGTTTGTTATAATGAACACTCCCGGTTTTGTCTACCCTTAGGGTTGAAACTAGCTACTTAAAACATGGTTCGGCTATGTCCCTTAGTATAACGTTAAAAAACCGAGTAGTTAATCTTCCTTCTTCCTTTTTTGTCTTTAGACTCGTTAGTAAAAATCACCTTAGTGTCGTTGTAATATACAAGCACTTTAAAAAGATTGATAACCTAGACTAAGTAACACGTTCGCTTTGGTATTCACAAACACTTTTACTTTGGGTTCGACCTCGTACTCCTGTAGCTATGCTAGCAATCGATCCAATATCACTGCCGGTTAGAGAGTTAGTTTGCCCATGGTTTCGAGTTTTTATAAATTGTTTTTGAAGGGTGAATTTTAGCTCAATCAAATCACTAAATTAACTTCTTCATTTCAATGGGTCAAATTTTATAACAAATAATGGTAACCAACTAATGAATCAAACCCTAGTTCTCAAACATGGAAGAAAATAACAATTACAAATACAATATATACATAATAATAAGAATGAAACCAAATTTCTCCTTCAAAACATTATAATACATATTAATAATAAAGGAACCATAATTCTCCCTTAAAACATCCTTCTTCAAAACAACAATTACAAATTATAGTTCTCCTTCAAACTTGGTACCATAGTTCTCATTTAAAACATCCTTCTTCAAACCAACAATTAAAAATTTTAGTTCTCCTTCAAACTTCAAACCATTCTTCTGCAAAAATTAAAATGACATAGTTGAAGGGGGATTGATTATCATAACCAAAATCCTCATAGATGGTTAACACAAGTTATGGGCAAAAACAAATTAAATTGTTTAAAATTACATAGAAATGCATATGCAATTTCTATGGCTGAAAGTTCCATGAAAACAATCCCACAAGAAAGACGAACCTCCATCGATTTAACTTTACGCTGGAGCGTATCCACTAAAGTGCACATTCTTTTGTTCTCTTCAGCAATTTTTACCAACTCTTTGCACATTCTTTTGTTCTCTTCACTCACATCAATTTTTACCAATTCTTTTAGCTTTTCATAATCAACGTTACCCGTTGATTGCCCGTGTGCATTGTCATGAGTAGTTTCATCATCTTCAACTTCATCTTCCCGGGAAATCAAAAAATAAGCTTTTTCCTTTTCAGCTTCGGATGGAACCAACTTTCGAACCGCCTCCACCTGCATCATCTACTACTCATAAATAATATGGAGGTTGCATGTACATACCAAACTTAAGATACAAATTAAACATCGCTACCTCTCTCGATTCAAGAACAAGTTGAACTCCATAAGAGCTGACCCTTTTTTCCTCTCCCCACTTCATCAACCTTGGGAGAGCATTTTCGTTAACAATCTCGGCAAACTTCCTTAAAGAAGGAATAGCTTTAAGTGCCCAAACCTACGATGCATTTACATTCAAGTGATGGACCGAACATAATCAAGAAACTATAACAAGCTATATATATATATATATATATATATATATATATATATATATATATATATATATATATATATATATATATATATATATATATATAATATTATGAATTATAACTACGGATTTGGCTTATACATACCTTCAAAGCGTGCGGAAAACCATATAAAGTATATGTGATCAGGGGTTTTTTGAAATAATCCCTCATGTCCCTCCTCCAAACATAGACAATTGCTTCATAAGAAGCGTTTCCCCATGGATACTTATTGTAAGCATCCAAATCCACCAACCCACCGCACGTTTCTCTTCCGATCCCCACACAACGTACGTCAATATAACGATCAACCCAATCTTGTAACGGTCATTAGCATCCTTAATGCTATTAAACTTTACCCACACATCCTTCCTATACACTTTCGAACGGTTTTTAAAATACTTCTTAACTAATCTAGACTCTTTTCTTCTGTGGCGGATCCACACTCTACTATATATAGTGGGTCCGTGGACCCCGTTAACAATAAGAATACTCTACATTTTACCTATAGAAAAAATATTTCGGACCCCGTGAAAAAAATTATTTACTTAGAAAAAAAATTATGGACCGTGTTGAACATTATTTCTAGATCCGCCACTGCTTTTCCTACCCCTTTATCGACATTGCTACCGTCGCCAACCAAGAGACCACTAACCAGCGCAAATTCTTCTACACTAAATCGTATCTTTTTGGCTCCAACTTTGAACCAAAAAACATTGGCATCTACATTCCATGGACTCGCCAACCTCATTAACAACTGATGTATTATCATGTTGGCTTGCATATCGTTCAAATGGATTAAATGTCCAAAACAAGACTGTTCCAACATTGCTTTGTGCTTGTCGTTAAGCTTTTCATAAACTTTCATTGTCTTACCAATTGAACATCGGGAAACAACATCACATTTTGCAGACCTTTCTTATTCACTAAGTGCATAAATCAACAACATTTTTCAACCTCTTTATAAACAACATAATAAGAAATTTAAATTCAATCGAAATAAGGTATCGATCGAATAAAAGAACAAATGAATGTGAATACAGTTGAAACAAATAAAAATTTAACTAATTGCATCCCAAAATCATACATGCAGACCACAAAATTTAACTAATCGCATCCCAAAATCGTACATGCACATACCAAATATGCGTGAATTATAACCCACCCACAAAATCGTACCTTTTGGAGATTCGATCAAAGGTTCCAATCGACTTCTTCAAGTTTCTGTTCTTCATTGATCAGCTTCCGGTTGGAGAATAGGGAATGTTGAAGAAATTTGTTGATCACAAGTTCGAGTCTGTGTTGATGCGGTGATTTTGAGAAGAATTGGAGGGTGTATTGTGGGAATCTTGAATTTTCTTGGATTGAAGGGAGATCAACTGAATGGAATCCTTGACCACAGGAATCTGATACAAGCCATGTCTAAGAACCCCTATTTGCAGAAGTGTCCTTGTGTCCTTGTCCTTGACATAACAACACTCATTGTCAAATTCAACTATAATAGGATAATCATGAGTTAACTGAGAGACACTAACAAGATTTTTTTTTCATGGTGGGAACATGTAAAGAATTTTTCAAGTGAATCTGTGTGTTATTATGTGTGGGAATAGTGCAAGAACCAGTGTGAGATATAGGGAGGAGCTCACCATTTCCAACTGCTAGGTTTTCTGAACGTGTGTAGTCACCAGTCAGATGCAAGTTGTTAATGTCATTACTGATGTGGTTTGTAGCACCACTATCCATATACCAAGCAGGATCAACAGCATGTTGAGGTGTGGCAATAAGAGCTGTGGCTTGTTTGGAGTTATTGACTGTTGCAGGTACAAAGTCTTGCTCAAATCTGTGCCAACAATCAGCCACAACATGTCCTGACTTTCCACACAGCTGACAGACATGTCGGTTTCCTGAGTTTGTGTTAGAGGTTCTACCTCCTCTTCCTCTGTTACTCCTACCACCTCTGCCTCTATTGGAGTTATTCGAGGATCCACTATTTTAAAGCCATAATTAGGTCTAGGACCAGTATTGCTAGCAAACTGAGCAGTAGGGCCTCCCAGAAAAGCACCTGTAGCAGTGTTGTGAAACCTGGCCAGAAGTCTTTCATGGGTGAGAAGTTGAGACTGAACTTTTGCCAGGACATAGACCCTACTCTAGCAGCTTCATATTCCTTGTCAAGGCCTCCCAGAGTGGCCAGTATCAATTCAGCTTTAGTAATGGGATATCCAGCTGCTGCAAGATTGTCAGCATAAGATTTCATTTGAACCAGATAGTCAGCCATGGATTTGTTGCCTTTAGTAGCCCTGGTCAAAGCACTCTTATACTCAAGCATTCTCGACTCCGCTTGACTGTTAAACAAGGTTTCCAAGGTCACCCAGACTTCTCTAGCTGTAGTGCACCCAACCACTTCCAAAAGAGCTTGTTCAGACATAGAACCAAGAAGCCATCCTACCAGAAGTTGATATGTGATATTCCATTCATCTGTGGTCTGTGCTCTCTGATATGGTGAATGAGGTACAACAAAAGGAGAACCAGACATCCTATTATGCATGTCGTTGCCAAGAACATGGCCTTCAAGTCTAGTCCTCTAATTATAGGGAGCACCGTAGATTTCCAGAGAAGATAATTAGACCGATCCAGCTTAACATTACATGTCTGACTTAAATTTCCAGCAAAAGGAAGACTGCTAGACATAGGATTCACAGAACTAAAAACAGGTATGGAGGATATGCTCGGATAAGATTGATTTAAGGTAGGTGCTGGATTTATATGACCAAAGGTAGTACCTGGGATGAAGGAAGTGAACCCAGATGAGAGAAGGCTGCTCTGCAGATGACTCAAATATGGAAACGTAGCTCCCAGTCCCATGGTCGTCGGAGAAGACAAAGGTGGAGGTCCGGTGACGAGGGGTGGTGTAATGACACCAGATTCTTCAGCTCTAGAGTTTGCAGTGGATTGATTTGTGACAGTATCCATAACTGGATTAGTGACAGCTGTAGCAGCAGCGTTGTCTACTGCCGGAGCAGAAGTGTTTATGCCGGCGGTGCTCATCGGAGAAGAGAATCACGCCGACATTACCCGGGCTCCGATACCAAGACAAACGGATAGATTTGTTTTTCAGAGAATAGATTCAGTTACAATAACAGTGCACACACTTGCATTTTGTAGAAATGGCAAGGTGTCAACATAAAAGACAGGTTTACCTTTACATAAAATACCCTTACAAATACAATCTAAACATCACTATTCTTTGACAGGCTAGAATTTGGGGGAATTGTGATTAAGAGAATTATGGATTTTGGGATAATACATGAAGGAAATTCGATGAGGTATTTCTGTCAAAGTAAGATTTTATAAGATTTTCTTTTTTTTTTTTTATTTTCTTTAATATATGCATGAGGGTCAAAGCTTATTGTTGCAAACCACAAAATTCATGAGCTCAAAGTTGCTATTCCCCCTTATAGTGCAAATATTTAGATTTTTAGTCGTTTTTCTCACCCCTATATTTATAGTCTTCTTATTATATTAATTGCTTTCTGCTGCTTCTTCTTCTCTTGAGTTGCCCATTGTTCTATGCAAGTCCATGATCTCGTGTGTGACCCCACCGTAGGAAATCCCGTCTCCGATCTTCCATTTTTCACCGCCATGTCCGACTCCCGAGCCTCATCCCCATCCTCTCCAAATAAAAGCTTCCAAGATAAAGCGAGCCCACAAAAAATAGATGCAAATCATGTTAAGAGTAATGGCAAAAATGGTACCTTCGGTACTAAAAGTAACCATTTGAGTAGTGAAATCAACACCATAGTTAGGAGGGAGAGACCTTCCAGGGCATGTACTCAGAGGGCCGCTGCTAGATTGCAGGCGGCAGCAGTGGCGGAGGCTGCTACAACTGTTTCGGAGAAGAAGAATAGAAAGAAGGCTGCTTTGAGGAAGGAGACGTTAACGTCTAGGTTACTGAAGGAGGAGGTGGAGGAGGGAGAAAGGGAGGATGACGTGGAGGAGGATGGGGAGGGGGAAGAGGGCGAACCTAGTAGGAATCAGCAATGTAGCAGAATAGTGACTCCTTTAGTTGGAGAACCCGAGCCGTCTCAGCTGCCAAGATGGAACCTTCGTGGAATGTGGGAGTTGGCTTCTGTATTGAATTTCTTGAATGTAAGAACTATTTGATGAATTCTTTTAAGTTGTTTTTCATATTCATTTCTCTTATTAGCTTTTGCAACATGTTCTTTGTTTAGGTTTTTCGGCCTTTGTTGAATGTTAAAATGGAATTCTCTGTTGAGGAGCTGGAAACTGCTCTTCTTACACCCAATAAAACATTGGCAGATATTCATATACCTTTGTTGAAGGTTGGTGCTTTTTTTTTTTCTCCCAGAGAAGATTCGTGTTTCTTTTGTTTGAATATATCTATGTCGTTGTTGAGGATGTGTGAATGTTGCTATTAAGTGAACATGTTTTCCTTGGTTTCATCAGTGAACATTTTTGCGATCTTTTATTTTTTTTTTGTTTTTGTTTTTGTAGAAGATTTGGAGCACACAAGTCTGATTTTGCATCTCCATTGGAAAATGTATTGAATTGTGATATAGGAAAGAACATTTAGGAAAGCAACATTAGTGACAAGTGTATTTTAACAGCATAGGGATTCTAGAAGGGAATCTAAATCTTCCAGAAAATGCTCTTGCATGGAATCGAAGGGAAATTTCCATGAAGCAGGAAAGGGAAAGGATCAGGGGACAGATACCGCCGCTTCATGTAATCTTAGGTATTCTACACTGATATGAGCAGCGGACTGTTTGAGGGTATTAAGAAGAGATCGAATCATCTAAAGAATGAAGTGTAGACTGTGGAGGAATGTTCTTTTCTTTATTCTGTTTCTTCATAGACCCATCTGAAGTATGTCTTTTGGGGTATTGATTACTTTACATGGAGAAATCAGGAGATACTTTTCGTAAAATGATTACATACCCTCTTAATACAATAAAAACCATCTAGGAAGAGATATTAGGGAAAATGTCTTGATACATGTCTCAAAAGAGTACATATTTTTTAATTTTACTCAATGAGCTCAGATGTTTGTCCAATGTGTTATTCAGAAATGATAGTCTAAGAACTCTTTGGAATTTAACTCTTATCTCTGAGGTGGAATGAGTCCTCAATGCCATTATATGTGAACTTTTATGGATTCTCTTCCTATATATATGGGTCCGTGCAGCATTTCCACGATATCGTTATGATCAATTAATGGGACTTGGCCGGAAAGTGAAAGCATTCATTTTCAGCCTTTCAAGGAAAGGAAATGTTTATTACCCTGGATTCAAGCCAGTAAGCAGGGTCAAAGGATGGGGCAGGGGAGTTTGATCAATCAAAACCCCTTCCCAAACTGTACAAGCTTCTTACAAAGCATACGGCTTTCTGGATGTAGATGATATCTATACAGATTCAAGCATTCCACCACTATTATTCTTCTTCCTCCTCTTTGTTGCTTTAGATGTAAAGCAGATCGCATTTTCAGCTGTAGTGGTGTAAAATACTGGAGAAGGAGCTAGTTAATGCAGGCTTTAGTATCATATCAGGCGGGGATGCACATGTTGGACTAAATGGTAAGGCTTCAGACGAAGACATATAGTTATTTAAGTTGGGTACTATTGGTTTGTGAATGAAGCTGTTACAGAGTGTAGAATAGGCTTATATCTTTAGATAGCCATCCAATGGATGTCTGTTGGATGCTAACTCGCTGAGGATTGTGAATGTATTGTAGAGCTGGGTATGCTTATGTAATCTAAGATCGACTCTTGAGGAGTTGGATCTTGTTCTGCATGTGATTTCGGCTTCAAACTGCCTTTAATGTTGTCGCTGGGCACTAATCTGCAAATGTTCTGCATGCTTCATGTAGTCTACTGTTCCCTGAGGCTATAGATTAAACAGATGCCTATTTATACGCATATATTCTTATTCTTTGAATGACGGACACGGTCATGTGGTTTGGTTTGGTGAATTTTCCAAAATCAATTGATGGATTTATACTCAAACTTATATGGGTTCAATTTATTTAAGAAATCGGAGAAGATGAATGAGATAATATGATAAACATCATTTTTGAGCACTTTATAGAAATCTCAGATGGATTGTTATTTTTAAAGGAATAGTTATCAAGGATAATCAATTGCAAAATCATACTCAGACAAAAGAATAGCTCTTGAGGAAACTTAAATAAAAAGAAAATGACTATATGGGAAGAATGAAGTGCTTTTTCTTTATGATGGTTATTGCTTAAACATACCGTAGACTATAGTTCAACAAAATAAGCCAACAGTCTTGATATATATATATATATATATATATATATATATATATATATATATATATATATATACCTGAAGTGTATTTTCATCCATTTCTTTGATGTCTTGTGCAGGCCATCCCTCCTATTGTGCGAGCAGCCCTTGGACACTCTACTTGGGTTACAGTGCTGTGCAAAAAATTAAGGGATTGGTGGCATTGGGTAATTTGATATTTTTGCTTATGAAAATTTTGATTCGTATTTAGACTAACATGTCTACTTCTTACACATTAAGCTGCCTTTATCCAGGTTGCTGAAGGTGAAATACCAATTGTAGCATCACATGGGTAAGCTTATTATTCATTTGCTTGAAATGTTATTAAACCATCACTGATATGATTTTGTGTTCTCTTCATTCTTTATAGGGCGGAAATCGAGGCCTATTCTGCACTTGATCCAGCAGTTCGTGTGGTGATTTTGAAAGCATTATGCGACATTCGTGTCGAGGTTTGCGGTTTCTGTTTTATCTTCTAGGCCTGATTATTATCTTGTTAGAATATCTCTGCCAGGAATATATCCGTGTGAGATGTTCTGTATTAATTTAAAAGCCGTTGTGTGAGATTACATTCACCCCTGAAGCGGATGAGTCGGTTTGTTGTTTTGAGCTCATACATACCATGTGCTTATAACTTTAAACCTTCAGCATGTCTGTGTTCATCTGTCTCTGCGGCACATGATGGTTGAATTGTTCTGCGAGCCAGTTTTTTGTCGCGGGGGCCGGGGTGAATGTTTTTATTAATTAATCTAGAGTTGGGGAAGGGTTGCTTTATCAATGAAGCAGCGGAATAGGCTCACGGATTGGAAAAGTCCATGGTCTTAAAGCTTAACAGCACATTGATGTAATTGTAAATGGATACTTCCATTATCTTTTTGTTAGCTTGACATTTATCTTTTGCTATTTTTATTAGAAACTGTGTGACAGATGTTTGTTTTGCAGCAAGAGGATATACGGAATTATATAGACAGCTCAATAAAGCAGGGTATCCATCTTTCAGCTTTTCGCAAAGAACGGATTGGTGGTGATTCTTATGGGATTTCTTATTGGTATTCCATTTAGACTGTCCTGTTATTTTTGTTCTTGAAATTAGTCCTAAATGTTTCCTAAGTGATTGGAGTGCCTGTTTTAGTTTTTTTTTTTTGTGTGTGTGTGTGTGTGTGTGTTGCTTCCTTTTCTTATATTGCCTAGATCTTACAAGCTTCAGTTTTCATCCTTGTATATAGGTATGAAGATGATCCTATTATCGGCCATCGACTATATCGTGAAATAAGAAAAGTTGAGGTGAAGAAAGGAAAGGGGAAAAACGCACCCCTGATTCCTAACTCTTCTTACCAGTGGGGCACAGTTGCAACTAATTTGGATGAGTTCCAAAATGTTTCTGTGAGTTTTCTTCTAATAGTTGTATTTTTCGGTTTCCTGTTGTATTCTTGATACTCTCCAAGTTATATAACTTAAACTTTGTTTTGTAGTAGTGATCAAGAGCAGGCACATTTGAAACTGATCTTAAACATATTCAAATAAGCAGCACTTACCTTTCGCTTCCAAAACATTTATGTTACTAACAGCAATCTGTGTCTTCATCGTTATATTTTTTTCAAATGACACTACCTCATCAGGATTGTATGATTGGAAAGTTAAATGTCTGATTAGTTGTCATTATATTTCCTAATTGTCTTTGGTTGAGGAAGTGAATGATTTAAGCAATAGAGTTTTTGGCTCAAAAAGAGTTGCATTTGGTTTTGCATTTCAGAAAAACATGTGGGAGTTCAAAGTGCATGTGATGCTCATTTTCTCAAATTGCTTCCATGACTAAAAGCCTGACAGCAATTCGTCCGTTCATGATTAGGTTTCTGGCACAGAACTACTTTTTCGGTTAATTGGGAATAAGGACAATTCCTATCCTCTATTAAGGCCAAAAGGACATCCATATTTTTCGAGGCAATAAGGACCAGTTAAAAGAGTAGTCAAAGTGCTACTTTACCTAATTACTCTTTTACCTATTAAGGGGATTTAGGGGGCGCAAAGTTCCCTCCCGTGATTTGAGTAATTACCACTTGATCACTTATGCTGTCCCAAACATCTGACTGCATTTTCCAACTGAAATGGAAGATTACTACCAAAATTAATGGGGTTTAGGGGGTTGATGAGGGTTTGGGGGGCTGGGGTGTTGGGGTGCAGGGGTATGATCAGTTTTCATTTATTTATTTATTTTTTATTTTTTTGAATGCGGGAGTATATGTAAGGGGATTTTTGTCACTAGATATAATTTTTTTTTCCGTATTGCCTAAAAAAAATGAGTTTGTCCTTTTTTGACAAATTGTGAAAATAATTTATCCTTCCGGACCCTTATCCCTTACAGTTGAAGGTTTGTTTCTTAAGCAATCAGATGCATGAATATTTGGCTTTAGATCTAGCTCTAGTCATTTGTCTTTGGGACTGATGGGCTCCTTCATAAACTGAAGAAACTATTCTTACATATATTGGTATTATATTTTTGAATTTTTTGAACTAGGCATCTTATTATTGGTATTATATTTTTAACTTTTTTCTTTGTAGCTTGCTACTCTGACAAAACATGTTTGACGTGCTACTTGTAAGTTAATATGCAAAACAAAGCTTAGGGAAAAGTTGAAGCGTCTCGCTACCGCATGCTTATGTATATGCACACACCAAGAGAACAGATGAAAAGAAAGAGAATTAAAATAATAATAATGTATTTGTATGTATGTATATGTATGTGGGTGTGTATGTGCGTATATGTATTTGAAAGCAACAAGTTACGGTCGCCGACTGGAACTTAAATAGGAAAATGAAAATGAAGTGGTTTGTATATAATCACAAATTATGGTTTAGAACTAAGAAATAGTCGATTGAGATTACAAACAGATAATCGAGTTATCGAGACAAACATAACACCACCCACTGAAGAAGAACCAGTTTTTGATATATCAGTAGGAACATTTTATTGCAGAACTCCTTTGCTTTTGTGATTTTGCACGTCATCTAACGTGAAGATTTTTACGTTCTTGTGGGGCCTTATCGTCTTCTCTCAGAGTGTGATTGGGTTTCCCCGCCCCTGCTTCTCCTTTAAAAATTGTGTTATAATATGTTGAATCACAATGCTTAAGGGCCGAAATGGTGCAATACTTAACTGCGTCATTGTATGCAACTCATCTATGCCAATTACAATTGTTAGGCTATAAACTGCAGCCTATCAAATATGTTTTCTCTCCGTCGCAGCTTTGGGGCTGCCTTGTCATTTTCCCCTTATTTTCTTCACCATCTTCAAGGCCTTGGACTTCTTGCATCACATAGCAGATCACTTTTTGGATGTTATATTCAGCAGACTACCAATATGGTTGAGTTTTATCTCCCATGTCCCAGTTTGGTTTGATCTGAATTCTGGTGACTAACATGTTACCTGCCACTTTATCGGTTGAAGCCATCATGTTGGTCAAACTTTTATGGTGGCATTTTAATTTGCCCACGAAGAGCAGACATATGCATTTCTTCTTCTGTTCGACTTATTACATCTCTTTCCATGGAGTTTTTTATGAAAACCCTCTTGGATGTATAACAATCCCCCCACCCCCGAAACCCCTTCTTTTGAGTAAAAAGTATGAGGATTTCAGTCCCTTGTTGTCTTACGCTTTTGAGTATCTGGGGGGATGGGGGTTTGGAGGAGATTTGGATGCAAGAGTTTCCTACAGTAAGAATCATGCCAAAAGTATCTAAATCAAAATTTTTAATGGATTACTGGACATTGTCTGAAAAGGTTGTGGGCCGGCTTTCATCTAAATAAATGTTACCCCCTTATCTTAATTTCCAGCTCAATTTTGTGGCCGGCTCTTCTTTTGCAGGATAAGCTCTTTTCAAGTAGAAGCAAAATAGAGGCTTCGGTTGGGAAGAAGTTGAAAAACGACATGCTTCCTGAGATTGAGAAAGTTCAAAAGGTATTTTTTTTCTTTTTCTTTTTCTTCTTCTTGCAAACTGTATGCAGCTGTATTTTATGTGTTTTGTTTTTAATATGAAACTTAAAGAAAGAAATCAGTGTGACTTGAGTGCTTTTTTTTTTTGCCTGATTCTTACATACTATCCTGCATTTCATTTATCGTTACTTATCTTATAATACTTGATGTGCATGTGCATCACTAGTCTTGAATTAATATTAGAAGTTGTTTTTACTCAGAGGAAAGAGAAGCTGTTAAAGAGGCAGCATAAACAAGCTCTTATGCTCGATAATATGATGAATATGGATGGCCTCTTAGCAGGTCGCTCTCTTCGGGATAGGAAGCCGGTCACCTACACTTTTGGTAAGATTTCTAAAACACCCTATACGCATTCCACAGAAAATTTTAGTCCAGATTTCGTGTAGAAAATCGATTTTTCAAGATTGAATAGACCATATAATAGACTTTCTTAAATTGTTTTTAAAGGCATCACACCCAACTTTTTGGAAGTTGATTTCACCGTGGTACTTAATAGGCGTGGGGCGGTGCCACA
This sequence comes from Gentiana macrophylla, assembly GCA_026214975.1. Classification (NCBI taxonomy): domain Eukaryota; kingdom Viridiplantae; phylum Streptophyta; class Magnoliopsida; order Gentianales; family Gentianaceae; genus Gentiana; species Gentiana macrophylla. Next base: position 107,374,934 of record CM047813.1, on the reverse strand, counting down.
CGAACCTTGGGTGTGGTGCATTTAAAGACCTTTTAAAATGAATAGGAAAATGTTTGTGTTCATTATTTATTACATAAGAAGGATAAAATCAGAAATATTCACTCATGTCTTACTACCGGTGCGGTAATCATGGTTAATGGTTTTTTTTTGTGTGTGTGTGTTTTTTTAAACCCTAATCACAAGGGTCTCCACTCCCCCTGTCCCACGGGATGAGTGAAGATGTTAATCAGGTAACCTAGTGGGTCAGACTCTTGTCTTGCTATTATACCAAAGAACTGAAAGAAGTCCCTTTTACGGGTTCGAACCTCCACACTCCATCTTAAGGTCCAGCCGCCCTTTTAAAGTACCAAAGCCCTTTACCACTAGGCCATGGCCTGGGGACCAAAATTATGTATATGGATGATATGTCTTTTAGACCATGCTATTTCATTTAGAAAAAGGACTAAGATTTTGTGATTTGCTTGTGCCTGGTGCTATCAGTGTTCTAAAAATCGATCGCCTAGGCGCACCCCGAGCGTCTCGAATATACCCTAGGCGACCTCTGCTGGGCGATCCGGCCTTCTGGGCGCTCCTGGGCGCCGCCTAGGCGACCTAGGCGATAGGGTTCCAGCTGGGCGATTTGACACATATATATACAAAAAAACATTAAAAAAAACATTTCTAACAAAAAAAAAAACTTAGGCTTGGGGAATGAGGATGAGATTGAAGATTGAACTTGAGAGTCTTGACTTGACTTCTTACTCTTAGACTTGTTTGTTGTTTTGAGTCATTTGAGTGTTGACAACTTGACATTGATTTCGTACTTTGGGCTTTGGCTAGTCGTTTCTTTAATATTTTGACACATTTTTACTTGATTTTTATGTTTTATGATCATATGATGTAAGATTTATATGGGACAAACATTATTATTAAAGAAAAACAAAAAAAAAACCGCCTAGGGCGCCTAGGCGCCCCAGTAGCGCACCAACTTCGCCTAGCGAGTTTTAGAACACTGGGTGCTATAGAATTATTGTTGAACTTTGTAAAATTTGAATTATTGTCGTCTGGTTCTTGTCCACGTGTTGAAGCACGTGAGGGAGCGTATTAGAGCACGTACATGTATAAATTACTCTTTATCCTAACAAATTTCTGAATATCTAATTATTACATTTTGTTATTGCAGATGATTATGATAAATCAATCAGTGAGGCTATCAAGATCACCAAGCATTCCGACATTTTCGTTCCGTATGCTTTTGCAATTTTTTATGCTTTTCATTTGCCCCGAAAATAAAATAAAAAATAAATAAACTTACACTGCTCAAATTTTTTTTTTCTGTCTTAATAGGAAGAAACAACAGTCACCAGAGTCATCCGCCAGGAGAGAAGGTGATATGAATATGGAAGCCCAGCCAAATGATAGATGGCGTGCTCCTTCACAATCTTCTCTGGACGCGTCTCCAAAATCATCTGATTTTGATGGATTTTCTGATGGCAATGGAGAAGAACCGTTGGATCGCAGGTATTCAATGCTTTTGCCAAGTCTGGTTCGCTTTTTACCTTCTGTTGTTTGATATACGTTGAGAGGACGTTACCCTCTAAGTGAAACATGTTCTCAACATATCTTAAACTCTTAAGGGCAAAAGATATTATTCTGCTGGAAGTTAATTAAAAGTCCTCTGTATCTCTCATACAGCGATCGTAGAAGGCAGAGGCCCCAAAGGTATTCTGCTGGAGAGTTTGTGGAAGAAGTATCAGATTTTGAACCGGAGGATGTGGACAGCGATGATGATATTGAAGGTGAAGCGGTCTATGATGAAGAATACTTAAGAAGACGGAAAAAGCAGAGACATTCGAGCAGTTCTGATGGAAGTGACGAGTATCGGGGGGATGATGAAAATCTTGAGGAAGAAGAAGATGATGATGAAGAGGATGATTACTTGAGTCCAAGTGACGAGGAGAGTGACGACGAGCCTAGAAAGTACCGGAAACTTCCAGGACGTGCTGGGAGGGAAACTAAATCAAGGTTGATAAACATGCCTCGGTTAGGTCTACGACGTAGTGAAAGGGCAGCACAGAATCGAATTGATTATAAAAAGTATGTACTCTCTGAATCGGAAACCGAGTCAGTAGATCGTAAGAAGTTGAATAACAACATCTCATCAGATGAACACTCAAATGCAAGTGGCGGGGAAGAAGACAACTTTTCAGAAGAAGGCAGTGAAGGGACAGAAGAAGAAGGACACGACACGGAAAACCACGATATGAAAACCGATCAACCTATAGAGAATCAGCACCACGAGACAACAGAGAAGGAGGTAATCAATCCTCCAGAAAATATCAGCAGCCCACACGAAGGTGGTGGAAAGAGGCAATTTCTAGATCTAAACGAGCTAGCCCCGGGTTCTGGATTTGAAGATGAACCCACTGAAGATGATGATGATACAGATGACTTGTAGGGTCCTGTCCCTTCAGATTGTGTACGACACAGGTAATGGCAAGCCCCCCCACCCCACAAAGGTAGTTAGGTTACTGTACTTGATTGATTGCAGTTGTATTATGCAGTCCTGCTGGGAAGCTGGTTACGTGGTGAAGTTATGTAGATGTAGTAGTTATTTTTAGAACGTCTACATTCGACATAATGAACGATTATGATGTGGATAAGAAAGTAAGAAACCTGATGGGGGATGGGGGAGTTTTTCTTTTTGTTGTTTCTTATCCAGTGTACAATAAATATATCCTCTTCAATTAAGTCCTCTATTTACACAAAGGATGAATTTGTGTTTTTAATTAGTAATCTGAATGCCCGTCTTCGTGCTTATTTCCCAAACGGTTTAAATGTGTGGGTTTTAATGAAAAGGGAAACACCGATTTCCATGTCCTGAAGCCGCCGTAACACAAGTTGAAATTCGCGCTTTGTAATCTAACCGATGCAATACACCATGTCATCGTCCTCTACCTCCCTCACCAATCTGGATATTGCACTGAATTAAAGTGTCTTGGTAGGATAAAGCTCTGTGAACAACCTGGTCATCGATGAAATCTGTAATACTTAGACTAGTAAACCTTAAGTACGAGGAGAACCGGATGTTACCTCCATGTCCTGCTGTTTAGCCATGACAATAGCCGGTTTAATCAGCAGTTGCACCACCCTTTTTCCCACTCTTGTTGGTGTAAAGTGTGTGATAATGTCTAAGGATAGCTACTCACCTTCTTCCAACAATTCAATGGAAGAAAGCGAATTAAGCATTCTATAGCAAAACGCTGAAAAATTGAACAAGCATCTATCTTTTTCAATGGCGGAATCAAACGAGTTGAAAATCCAGTGGCGTTACCACCTTCATTTCTTCCTGTCCACACCCCAGCCATGTCTGGCATTTTAATTGATATACGATCACTAACCAGCGACCTCTCTCTCTAATGACAGGAAAAAAACAAAAAAAACAGAACTACGTCGTTTTTACTTAGACATGAAAGTTGGACAAAATCCCAACCTGTTGGGGGAACCTCAACATGGTAGGTTAGCATTTGGCAGGACTCTCAGCATACAAGGCGTGGCACACGTAAATATGCCAATTTCTCAGACATCATGGGGTGAAAATAAAGACACCTGTATAGTGCGTACGAACAAATAGTGTGATATAATTAACACATCCCTGAATATTCGTCAGCTGGATAAACAATGTTTATTTCAAGCATTTAGCTGCAAAATCCAAAAACACTAATTCGCGAAAGAATACAAGATCCTCTTAGCAAAACAAAAAGAAATGACGATGATTGCCAAATTCTAAGCTGTTCCATAGATAACTAAAGATATCAAAGCTTTCACCTGAGAAACTAGAGCAAATGCATGCGCTCAACGTAAGGATGGAGTAACCAACGATTAAGCTGTTCTCCACAACCCACAAAACAACCCGAATTACCATTTTCAGTGACGAATGGGAAGCTAAACACGTTGAGCAACTCGTACACAGCATGCCTGACTAGGGACGATCCTGTTACACGGCTCCTTCTTCCCCAACCAGTCACAATGTCAATCCGGTTCGGGCAAACCCCTGAAACAAGCATCTGTCTGCGGAACCATGCAAGTGACCTTGATAATGCAGTCACAGCAGTTCCATCTGACATTACGTGCAAGTTTATAAGCCAGTAGCAAGAACTTTTCTCTCTAACCGCATCCGGATAAACATTCTTTTGTACAGCAACCTCCCATATAGATCCAGCTTCCTCCTTCAGCCCGGTTTTATGAAAGAAATCAACTACTGCATCGACAAGACCCCTTTTGCTCTCTCTGTTTTCACTATGCATGTAATCCAAGAAGTTGCTGACATGATCCCTCACATTCTGCCCATCAGGTCCAGGTGAGGGCATTGACAACAAGAACGTATGGGCTGGGTGTCCCGTGGTAGCCATGAGTTCACAGCAAAAACCCATGTCATACGATGTTTTTGCTTCCGTGCAACAGCTAAGGAGCAAGGTATAAGTTTGCAAAGAAGGGTGCAAACCCAAGTTGAGCATTCTCTGAAGCAAGTTGTATGCATCTTGGAGGCGATGTACTCTTAAGAAAGCACTGAGAAGAGAATTGCATGTCGGGACGTTAGGACACAAACCAGCATTAAGCATGGACTGATACCACCACCAGGCCTTCTGGACATTCCCAGATTTTCCATACAGGTCTACTAGAAGGCCGTAAACAGGCTCGTCCGGGACCCAGTTTTTCCTTTTCATCTCAACAAACAGAGCCTCCACTTCTTCCAAATAGCCACAATGGCCGAGGACCTCCATAATTATGCTGTATGTTACTTTGTCAGGCTCAAAACCAGCATTCTGCATATCGCGATACAACTGTAGAGCACTTTGGTAATTCCTTGCCTTAGCATGGGAATCAATCATAATGTTATACGTGACCAGGTTGGGTGTACAGCCCTGATTCACCATCTCACAAAATATCTTGTGAGCATCAGCCAAGTGTCCAGCTTTCCCAAGGCAATTAATGATAACACTATAAGTGAACGTGTCGGGGGTAAGCCCAACTTCTTGCATCCTACTGTACATGTCCATAGCTACTTCAAGATATCCTGCTTTTGCATGGAGGTCAATAAGTGTACAATAAGATACACGGTCAGGTTCACATCCAAACTTTTGCATCTGATTGAAGACACGCAAAGCTTCATTTAAATAATTAGCCCGTCCATAGCTATGAATAATTCGGTTAAAAGTTACAACATTTGGGGGACAACCCTCTATAGACATTTGATCTAGCAACTTGTTGATTGTACCAAACTGCCGGGCTCTGCCAAGAATACCAACCATGGTAGTGTAGGTATGTCCATCATGCTTGAACCCAGGTTGTCGTTTCAGCCAGTAAAAAAATCCAAGAGCTACAGGGTAATCTTGAAGTTTCTTCAGCACTTGATTCGCTTGGTAAGCATCTAGACAACAATTCAGTTTTCTAAGAGCGTCTTCTGTTGCAGGTCCCCATTTAAGCTGCTGCAGAATGTGAGTAACCCTATCAACTATGTGGCCGCAGCCAGGAAACTGCCTAGTCGCAGGAGAAACCCCATTTGATAATCTGGTTTCTCTTATTGGCCGGGTGAACCCACCGGCAGTGTTTTTTACGTTCTTCACACTATGTTTCCTTTCGTTAGATGTAGTGAAGCCATTCGTATCGTTTCTTGACTTCTCAGGCATTGGTCGTTTCTGATCAGTAGGATACGAACTATGGCTGCTCGACACAAACGAGTTTCCTGAACCATTGTATGGCAAGTTAGGAGTACTGTTCACTGAAGTAATAACAACATTGGTATTAACTTTACTAGCAGGGGAGTTATTTCTTGCACTAGATCCTTCAGCTGACTCAATATATGATTTCCCTTGGATCTTTTCCGCTCTGACGGTGACGGTTCTTCCCTCGGGAGCAGTCTTGGGTTGAACACAGACAACATTAGTTGGGGTGGAAACAAAACCATTTACATCTGTCGTTACGTTGTTCTTCGGATGAGCCCGGACAACGTTCTTTGGTTTACAAACAGAACTGCTTCCATCTATCATTATATTACCACCGACAAAATCGCTGAAAATGGCTACAGCTGCAACGCCAGCATGCACAATTTTTTCAATAGGACGCGCTGTATGCATTATTATTGCGTTGTTATCAACACTGCCAGAATTTACACTTGCTGCAACAACAACAGCCTCTGTGGGTGCAGGTATAACTTGTGGTACCGAGACAGGATGACCACCAACAGTTTCTGGTTTAAGAGAATTTATAGCTTCCTTTGAATCTCTTGTAATCACACAACCAACTGCAACAGATGGCTTTAACCCTCTTATGGCGGATGGTATATTGCGTTTTGGAATTTCATTTTTCTTCTGAAGTCTTTTTGAAACATAAATATCATCTTCACAAGGGCTGGGTGAACTTCCATCAGCTGTACCACATCTTGAACTAGTCAAAAAGAAGGGCCTCGCGGACTGTGAAAGTGTACCAAGCTGCTTTGCTCCTCTTAGCATTGTCTGTATATTCATGTGAAAACTAGAATTAAGATACAACCATTTGCATCTTCAATGTCAAAACAGGTCTTCCAGAAAACTAGATCGGTACAAGGTAAAGCGAAAAAGAAAAAGAAAAAAGAACATAATCCAATCAGCAGAAGAAAAGTATAAGATGCTATGAACAATATACCTCTGATCAAAACAAAACAATCCGATACCTCGGGTGCAATATCAAAATTTTGCAACAGGAACCAACCATCAAATATCACCAGGCATAGCGCAGCACAACTGCATCATAATGTCAGCATATCAACTTCATAATAAGTATCCAACCTCATAATAAGTATCGAGGGTATTGGACAGGACATAAGGATAGCTACTTATCTCATATGATTTCTTCCCCTTTTAAGTCTGTAATAGAAACTATGGCAAACAATGTGTAGACTACCATTTCTCATTACAGATAAGAATTAGTTAGGGGAAGGCATGATAAAGATATACAGAAACAAAATCCATAACACAGCTCCTCATGAAGAAGGACTACGACATAAATGCTAGGTGCAAGTGTATGAAATATCACAAGCCATTACATGAATAAGCTTAAGAAAGTAAACAGGATTCAAAATAATCCTATATCTGCATATCAAACTTTATCTTACTATGCCATATAGAATAAGCGGCTTTCCATAGCCACAGGAAACCCCGTATATAATAAGCAAAAGCACAAGACGATTTTCGTCCAATGAAAATCCTTAGCATGCTAACCCAGTAAAAAGAACACATAACATAGCCCCAAAAAAGAGGGAAAAGAAAACACATGCACGCACGCACAAGAAAAATATTTTAAGGAGATGACTAATCGTTGTTATGAACCCTCTTAACTGCACCATCTTTCACCTATAGTACATTGATCAGTTTCATCCAAAACTTTTGTAGTGAACTATTTTCAGTAATCTGCCATACTTAATGGTTTAAAGCTGTTGTTTTCAATAAGCAGTTTGATTTTAACAACAAAAAAAAAAAAATAAAGGAAATATAAATAGCTCACTGAAGATTCAAGACTACAAACACAAATCTAGTATATTAAGCACAGATTCTCAGAGTCAACCCTCGATTCATATGATCATTACTTCAATTTAAACTCAAACTAGTCGAGCTAAACGTAATCGCCAAAACCTACTTTAATAATAATAAAAAAATCCCACAAATACCAAATCAGCAAAATAGAATTAGAAAAGCGAGAAACTTTACAACAATCCACATTCATAATCATAAAAGTTAGCCCAAAAAGGCATTTCCAACAACCTAGGAAAAAAAAATTCAAAGAAGCACAACTATCCAATGCAATAAAAAAAAAAAAAAAAAAAAAAAAAAAAAAACCGAAATCCAAGGAAAATCAACACAACCCACCTTACCAACCACTAAAGTAACACAAAAAAATGCTAATTTAACGGTATATCGAACAAAATAAGCAAATCCCACAAGAAGAACTAATCCATTTCAATTAAAAAAAATTGAAAATAAGGAAAATCAATGACAATCTGCATTATAATCACCAAAATAAGACATAAAAGTGATAACTTTAACAATGAGTCGACCAAAAACAACACGCAAATAAGCAATACTAACCGTAACAGCTCAACCCCCGCTTGAAAAAGCTTCGATTTTTACGCAGACTACCATAGCAGGAGCAGAGTAGAGAAAACAAATTGAAGTTATTGAGGCAGCGAAATGAGGTAGACAAAATGTGGTGACAGAAAACCAAGAAGGGCTAAAGGAAGGCGGCTTGGGCTCTCTCGCTTTTCCTCATATCTCGGTCTCTCTCCAATCTGCCGTCAAACGAGCCAGTTTCCAAGCAAGTGGGCGATGTTACGACTGTGATGACTGTGATATTTTCTGTCCTTTTTTTTTTTTTTTTCAATTTGATTTTTTTATGACAGGGCCCCACAAAATTTCTGATGAATTTTTCAGCCACGCGTTTGTGCCTTGTCCTTCAAGCTATAAATTTTTTTTTAAATTTTTTTTTTTTTTTTTAGTTTGACAGGCTAAAACCTTAAAGTGGGGTTATATCATTAATTGAGAGTATATTTGAGACATTACTTGAAGGTCAATACGTTATTACGTTTCTTTCTTTCTTTAAACTTTTTTTTTTTGATTTTTTTTTAAGGCAGTAGGTCAAAAAAAAAGACGTATTATAAGTTTAAAATCGGGTAATCAGTACGACTTCAGCTTTTCATGATTTATAAGAATAAAAATAATGAAAATATACCAAAATACCCTCTGTTTTCAAAGGAAAAAAATGCCAATTTCTTTTTAATATCAATATTTTTAGGCGATTTCTATTGACAATACGATTTTGTTTCAATTGACACCCTTATTATTGGTCTCCTTAAAATTACTTTTGGCACCATTATAATATTTTTATTATTTTTGTGCAACGCAACGTCTATGTCATTGACGTTTGTTTTGATCTGGCGTTATCGATAATCGACGTTGATTTTAATACCTGGCGTCGGTGGCACTAATATTACGGTTATAAATGTATAATTGGTGTAAAACGTTAGACCCACCGACGTTGTAAGCGAAACACAACGTGAATAGCACTGACGCGCGTATCGCTGTGCCGAAAAGCAATTTAGGGGTAGTGTTCAAGGAAAAGAAAGAAGGAAAATTAACTAACATAGTGTGCAGACCGGATATTCACTATTATCGCCCGTGAACAAAGAAATTGACCGGCTCCGGCCTTTTTTCACTAATATAGCTCGTGAGCAGGAAAGCTAGTGTCGAGCGCCTCGATGATTAACGCTTCTTCTTAATCTTATCTTGTGTGAGCGAATTCTTTTGTCTTATTTTCTTATTTACTTATTTCTTAATAACTTGTCAATATGAATAAATTATAAATGAATAAACAAAGTACTGTAAACGCTAAAAATATGTTAATCTTGCAATCTTCGAAAAGCTATGAAAAAGTATGAGTGATTACTAACTACAACACAATCACAAATTTATCTTTATTCAACATTTCAATTTCCCAGAGCATAAAATTATAATTATGCATATGTATTTATTTTTTTTCTAAAAAACTTCACAAAATATTGACTATACAATTAAAGATAAAAACCAGACTACTATAATTATTTTTCATTTAACAAAACTGAATTATTATCTATTTTTATGAATTCTACAATTTTTAGAGCAAATGAAAATTATAGTATTCTTCTACAAATTATTTGAACGTAGGCCCAGTACTTTTAAAATATTTAAATCACGTTGTATATAGTACAAAATCATGAAGGTGCAGAAAATTAATATGAATAAAAATTAGAAATAGAAACATGAAATGAATATTGATACAATTCTCCTTACCTCAAATCCACGCCACAAATCTGATATTGAATCTCCAATACCCAAACATTCGATTACATCGAGATAACCACATGTCTTCTCCTGCCCTTCTTTGTTCTTAATTTTCCAGGGCAACTCCACAAGTGTGTCTCATTCTCCTCAATGTATGTAAATATATAATGTGTTTTATTCCATATCTTTTGTCAAGTGGTATTGCTTGTCAATTCCCTCTTTTCATCTCTAATTTCTATGTCTAGTGTTTTTCCTATTTATTGTCCTTAATAGATAGACTAGGGTGATGAAAGCCGTGCAAGGCACGGCTGTCCATTGGCTTATTATATCCGAAGGATTAGAAGACGTGTGGACTATGAAGGTGTTTAATTTACATGCGACACAACAGTGTATTGTAATGATTAACTTTAACGTTAACAATAATATTATATATCTTAGAATAAAAACATAAACAAATGTACGAATAACATAACCATACATTAATATTAGAAACACGTCGGAGTGCGTTAGAAATGACGGTCATTTGGCCAATATCATTCAGTTTGCTTTTTAGAATACTGATCCATTACTTAAGAAAACATCAAGAATTCAGTTCGCTTCAGTAAAACTTTGAAACAAAATACTTTAACCATGTTTTGCTCCTGTGCAGAGTAAATTCCAACAAGATTGAAAAGTTATCTCCATCATAACAAAAGCATTTGGAAATAGGAAAAAAGTACCTAACTAAGCTTGGTTAAAAAGTGCATAATGCAACAATTAAGGCTTTATTTTTTTCCAAACCTTGAAAAGTCCAAAAAGATAAGGCTCATATACGAAATGATCTATAAGTAATATAAGGAGAAGAAGACCATACTATGGTTGCAAAAGAGTTTTTCATGAGAAAGGGAAGATCACAAGGCATCTGTGTGATGCATCGCCATAATACAGTCGGATATTCTCCACGGCGTGAATCATTAGCTCATAAAAGAATAGAATACCATCATAGCCTCTTCGGATCACCAATTACCCACCCTTCCATTATCTTCACAGCCGTAAGCCGTAAAATGATGAAAAATTACAAGTGATGTTCTGCAAAAAGAAAACACATCAATGCAAATTTGTACGGCGTTCATGTAACTAAATCCTGCTACACAAAATAGTCTGGAAGATGCAATTTAAGAAAGCTTATAGTATCAAATGCACAATATATGAGCAACTTAATTAAAAAAAATGCAAAGGTAATTATTTACGTTGATGATGCAAATCCTCTGTGGTTTGAGCCAAATTACTCAACATATATAGTACCACCAAATGTCCTGCATATGACCCTCTCACATTTATTTTGAAGATAAAAGGCTAATATCGAGGATCATTTCCAAGAAGCAAAATATTAAGTCTAATGCCGAAAGCCATCTTACATCAAAGACAGACACACATACAAAGCCATCTTCACTTCGTCATCGCACATTCCATGTTAGAAGGCAAGAATGAACATTCAATTCATATCACACCTTAAAAAGATGCAGGGAAGGCTGCAACCCAACCCAACCCAACCCAACCCTCCTCCCCTAAAAAAATCATATTTTATCGTTGTCAAATAAATCGGTGATTGTGTTACTACACATTAGACCATCCAATGGACGTCACAAGGAACATATGCAGAAATTATCGACCAACATCGAAGATTATCAGCCTGCGTGGTCTAAATATGTTATAATGTTGGTAAACAGTAAGAGGTCAAACATTTTTAAGGCCAGGGAAATGAAAATCGAAGTTTGAACATCTAAAACTGGGACATTGATTCTGTCACACCTTTTACCTCCGGTATCTATAGTCTTAGCATGGGAGGAAAAGAGAATCAAGGGAATAAAAACCACAATCTTCATGGTTCAAATCTTGAAGGTACACAGAATCTCCTACTAAGATACTGTTTTGGACCTGCCAACCATTCCAATCCTCTATTTACCGACCAACAAGAGCGCGCACTATCAGACTCCATCCATATGATGGAAATGATAGTTCTGGTGCTAAAGTTGAAATATCAGAACATATTCGGACCACCAAGTCGGAACATATTCCGAACTACAAAATAATCACGAAAACCACGGCCTCCACAAACTATGCCACCCACCATTTTTTCAATCATCATGTTCATCCTCCTGAAAGAAGGATGAAGAACTGAGTATAATCAAACTCATCAATAAATTCAAATTAAAATTCATCCGGGCTATATATGTTCCGCATGCCTGTGCCATCTTCATTGTCATCATCATTATAAAGCTACAAAATTCATCAAAGAATTTGATCATGAAAAAAATAGGGGATATAAAGTTATGTAAATTACCATGCTCTTTTCATATGTCTCAAGATTCTTAATGTAATCAGCCGTTCTCTTGTCTGCTTCAAGTTTATAAGGAGCCTTTTCCTATAAAAGGAGATAACAAATAATCTGAATGAACTAAAACATAGTGTGAAGTTGATGTCACTGGAATTTTCAAAAGGAGTCCTTACATTTCCCGGCATGTTTTTCCATTCTTCAAGGCCAGCTATCCCATTAAACTAAACGGCCAAAAAAATTAAAAATAATTAAATAAATAAATTTCATTAATACCACCATGTCATGCATGTTGACAGGACATTTACTAGTGCTATTACAATCCTTAACCGGCAGTGTACCGGGTCAAATTGTAGCGTAATATGGTGAGTCAGGTGTCGAATCCTCAGGGAAGCGTGTGGTAATTCAGTGTGGTTAAACACAGAGAAGTTCATTATTAACTCAATCTAAGTCATGATTTTTCCTTTTCTTTTTAGTAACCGTGAAACAGTAAATAAATGCATAAAACTAAAACAGATATATATAGATACATAAATATATATAGGTATCAATACAATATATAGGATATAGATACTAGTAATATTATTAGAAACTAGCCAAGAATATATCACTGAATCAGTATCTCTTTTTAGTAGAAATAGATGTGCTTGATCTTTCCTTATTTTAAGGTTAATCAATTATATATAAACCAGTGTACGCCTAAGCTAGACAACTCATCCTCACACGAGCGTATAAAATTGTCATACGCCAAAAGTCCTCTGTCCAATGTCATCATCAAGCTCGGGAATTCCGTTTTGTCATACGGTCGGTATTTTGAGTATTGCTCAATTGAACAGGTGATTTTAACGTGATAATATCTTAAGTCCAATTTTCAATAAGATTTGTTTTTCTAGGACAAATCTGCCCCCGGGTAGGAAATAGGATTCCGTTTGTCAGGCGGCCATTTTTACCCTCCGGTCTTTCTATTCGTGATCGCGTATCCTAACTTCTCTGGTCAGTTCATCATTAGGTTATGATTCTTGTTAAATCGAGTAGCTAATTCAATTTTAACTTTTCATTAAGCGCAAATAGAAAGAGATTTATTATAATCGATTTTAATTCAATTTTAACATAGTCATCATCTATTTCCCTAAAAAGATAAACTAATTCAATTTCATATCTTGGCTACATATAGAGTTAGCCTAATATCATTATAACTATTATATAGATACTAATATAAATACACAAAAATAAATACATTAAAAAGTTACCAGATTACAATTGTAGCGTCAGGCCGTATTCTCCGGAAATAACAACTCCTTTAGCAACAACGAGCCTTGATAATCTTTCTAAGTATTATACGAGACTTATACTACATTATTATTTTCGTAATGCCTTTTACAGTATTTACATAACTAGTAACTAGATTTAAGATATATATATATATATATATATATATATATATATATATATATATATATATATATATATATATATATATTGGTACACTCTACAAAGACTGCAATTGAGCTGTATTTATAGACCAGGAGGTAGTAGGCGGCGCGGGCGGTGCTTCTGATGCATATTCTTTGGTGTCGAGCCCATGTCTTTGTTTTTGCGAGAGAGATTCGGCTCGGGCGGTCTTCTTGTTTGGCGGATTTTGAAAAATATCCGTCTTCGGTTTTCTCTTTGTTTTGATCTTAATTCTTGATTTTTCATCATCGTCACTCAAGCGATCAAAAACACGAGCCACGATAATTCGACCACAAAACTATAAGTTTTACTAAAATTATAACGATAATATCTATTTATAACGATTTAGATTTTTATGAGTTTTAGATATATTTTTATAGAATTTATACGATATTATCGTAAATACGATATAAAAAGTCATATAATATAGTTGTATTTTTATCATACATCACATGTCAGGAATATAGACGGTTTTATAGCCCCAAAAAAAAACAATTGGATGTAAACACCTCCTCCCCTTTCTGGAATCTTTCTTGAAGTCTAACCAAAATTATTATACATAATTACAACATAATCGGTGTTCAATAAAGAAAAAAACATCCAAAACAACAAACTACATAGACCAAGAATACATACATGAAAAGGAAGAATCCACTACCCGGAACCTTAAGTTTGTTTGGAGGCTCATCCGCCTTTCCTTTCTTTGCGGTTTTTCTTGACCGCAGTTCGTTTACTCACATTCTTCTCCTCTTTCCTCACAGAAAGCCTACCAATCCCATATCAGGAAAGGACAAAACGAATCGATTTATTGCCAGAACAAATCTAATAATATGAGCACAAAATTGAAATGACATATACGACTTAAACTCACTCACTTATTATCAGCTTTTCCGCATTTCATGATTGCACCTGCAAGAAACCGGTAAGAATCGATGGGGATATGGATAAACTAAAAGAAAGAGAAAAAAGAAAGGGTACCTTGTGAGGGTACTACGGTTAGCAGTACGTGTGTGAGATGATGTAAGGTAGTAAACATTTGCAATTATATTAGTTATCTGTTGTGTAATATACATCATACAATCGCATACATAGGGCAGACGATTATGCACCTAATACCCTTAATACAACTATTTAGGATGAATGAACAGCTGAGCATAAAGACATGTACCTGAAAATTATGAGCAGCCTTGGAGTTATTGGAGTTTTGGTCCGGGTGAACTAGCCTGGAGAAAGAAGCACACAGAAAATATCTCTAATCATTAAGCAATTCTTAAAGAAGTTCCTTTAGCTTAATTATAAAAACAAAGGACAGAAACTTGAAGAAGAAACCAAGGATTTATGAAAATTTAACAAAATGGCTAAATTATAAAATGGGAAAATTCCTCAACTAGTATAATCTCATAAGTTTTTTTCCTTACTAGTACTCCATAATAGGGAGGCCTTACAAAATAATTGAAAAAACTTATTGACCGGAAATGACAAATATACCCCTCCATCCAATTCCCTTTACCGTCTTATTTTTGCTGGGATTGTGACGAGACGATTGCACTTTGAGGAACCTGGTGGATGGGATCTGTTGAACGGCTTTACGGTTTAGCTCTGGTTTGTAAGTATTTGATTAAGAATGAAGATGGTGTGTCTATGGCTCCTCTTTTGCTGATGAATCAAGATAAAGTTCTTATGGAAAGCTGGTGAGTTCAATTTTTTTCTCTCTCTTTCCAAAACCGTCAAATTCGTTGCTTCTTACATTTCTTTGTGTTCATTGTGTGAAAAATTACGGTGAAAGCAGATAATTTGGGGTATTAATACAGGTGGGGATTGAACTTGGAGTTGAGCTGTGTAGAGGTGAGATGAAATTGGGGGATTTGGAGGGAGGAAACCGAGAAATGGGGACGGTGTGGACGGTAGATTGCGTAGAAGAGCGCGACAGCGATGACGGCGAGGACGAGGATAAGGATTAAGAGTAAAGAAAACCAGAGGAAGAGGGTGCATAAACAACTGCGTTTCTTTGATGAATCAGCCATTGTTGATAGATAATGTAAGGTTTGTGTATATGAATTTTTGATTTGTGTTTTGTTTAAGTGGATTTGTGTGAGTATGTGACTATGAATTGATTGTGTATATTTATAGGAGATGGATTTATGGTGCATGTTACTAGTTGATGTTTTGGTGGAGGATTCTGGAAAAGGCCTAATTTTAGGGTTGACATTTTGGAGAATGGAAAAAGGCCAAATTATGACTTTGGTGTAAATGGTGAAGTCCGCATATCAACAGAGATTGATTGAGAAGTGCATCATATCATCTCCTTCAACTTTCTATCTGTAAAACTGGTGTGAGTGAGAAATTGGTGAGTTTTTATATCCATTCGATTTAACTTATTGTTGTAAGAGTTCTTTCCCTGCTTTCGGTCTTCCCAAATTTCATGAATACAATTGCTGATCAATCTATTGCACTTAGGTTATCTGGTGGTTGCCTAATTATACTTCAGAGTTGAATTGTAGCAGAAGTGAGAAACAAATAGAGTAAAAGGATTTTATTACACATACATTTATCATTTTTATGTTACACAGTCCAGTACCTGCATGTGTAGTAGAGTTCAGTACTCTTTTACCAACTACTGCTAGGCCTATCTTTACCTTGATTTACTAGGATTGCTTATTCAAAGAGTACACCCTGGTACCTGCATGTATTACAGATTATATAATACTACTTGCATATTTTACAGATTATTGTACAATATTAAGATGAACAAAACACAGAGACTGCATCTTTACACCATTAGGCTGCTTTCTAAGCCCCTGGTCCACCTAGGGTGCCACCTTGATAACCTGCACCGAATTCGTAAACATCCAGTTTGGGGCGGAGTGCAACTGATAGTCTAAGCTTGTCTTGATAAATCTTAATGGGGATGATCTCTTCTGGCTCAGTTAGTTTCTTCGATATTAAAAGCTGATCAATGGGCAAGCTCTGCCTAAAGGGTACATTTCTCTTATCTAGAACGTCACGCTATTTCTTTTTTGTCCTTCTATGTTGCATCTTATCCCTTTTTCGGCTCCCCTAATTATCAATGTGATGTGACTTGTGTTAGACGAATTTGTAATTTTTTCTTTTAATTTCTACTCGAGTGTATATTATTTTCATACGAGGCATATATAGACCGCTGATGTGGATTTTGCTACACAGGTGGGGGTTGGAGATATTTTGCAATGTTCCATGGATGAAGATTTTGAAATTCGGAGCTGATGCTTTTCCGGAAAAGTCATAGCGCAATAGAACTCAAGTATAAATGGAGGAGAGCCATCTGCAAAAGAAATCCAAAAGAGAAATGAATCTTCATTCCATATAAACATTGCGAGTTGCTTCATGGATATGTTCGATTGACAAAGCTCGTGTTTTCTGGACATGGTTGACTACTTTTCGAATGTCTCTTCTCGAATTGAGTTTTGAGTTATGGTAACGTTATGATCAAAGAAAATAACTGACAGTTGTGTTACTACAACATTTAGACTACAGATTATTCCTTAGTTTGATCGTAAACCTTTCCGTATGGATATTTCTATTCAAGCACATGGGATGTACAGAATGCTGACTTTTACATCACGTATATAGAAATCGAGGGAAAAAACCCCACTCCGTTTTCCCGTGAGAGGTTAACAATGAAATAATGCATTTTTGAAAATCCTTGTATCTATGTATAAGCTTGTATTGTATCATCGGTTTGTGTCTGGACACAGCCCCCTGTAAAATATACACATAGTTGAACTTCAAAATCTACCAGTGTCATTTGTTGCTCCCCATCAGGCATTCTCTAGGCTTCTCGACCAACTAGCTCTCTTCTCCACACATGACACGGCATTGTGTAACTTGTAGTGTAAAACCTTTAATACCAATACGACCACTCCAACTCCAACCATCACCGGGCATAACCCCATATCTTCCTCACTTTCATGTACTGAACACATCTATGAACACCCACAATATAATTTATAAGTTACAAATAAATCACGAACTATCATGATTACCAGCTGAATCAAATTAAGCTGGTAACAACAAAAACTATGATTACCAGCTGAATCAACAAAAACTATGATTACCAGCTGAATCAAATTAAGAGGTGGAATTCATTAACAAAAAACAAATCTCTATAGACACGGATCTTACAGTGGGGGAATGGAAGACGGTAGGTCACGGAGTAATCCAAAAAGATGGAGAAAATTTGCTGAGCAACGGCTCTCCTGGATAAACTGGCTCAACAGTACCCGTTTCAAAATTATAGACACCACTGTCATAGCCACCACATAGTCCTCGTTTTTCACTACCATAAAATGGCCAATTATCATCCGTGAAGTAAATATGATTGGCTTTAACAACTCCAGGAAATCGTGAGGCATCCACAAAGGTCGTGGAGTTGTGACCAAGGAACACAGCCATGTTTCCAAGGCTATAAATTTCTCTCCATGTGCCTTTCACTACATCAAGATCATACGCTTGAAATTTAGTGGTGATATAAGATATATCATCCACTTCAATATTTGGGCATGATCTTGTGATAAGGAGCAATGAGTCGGCAATAGTTCTGAGAAGATATATGCGGTTATAGCCCACGATTTCACTATAATCGTCTACACTATCCGGGATCACATTTGCGGGTATAAAACTCACAACTATACAACTCTCTATTTGATTATCACTTCCAGAAAGGTTGAAAGCCCAAACATATCCTCCATGACAGAAAGCATAAAACTTTCCACCGCCGTAGTACACAACATCACTATAAGCCCCAATTCGTTTATAGATCTTAGTCCATGCTTCATCACCTAACCTCCAAAAAGCCAACTCCCTAATGCATCCACCTATGACCATCAAAACAAAGTCCGATGTCTCATTTGGCTTTGATGAAAGCACCATCTTCTCAAAAAAAATATCTCCTTCCATCTCATACGTGTCGTATTTTGGAAAGGTGCTTTGATGAGGTAAAGAGATCTCGGTGCCTGAAAAGGGATCTAACAGGCTACAACTACCGTCTACTTCGCTCACTAGTAACCATCCCAGCGATTCTAAGCATTTTTTCCTTTTAAAGTTAGGGACTTTAACGGAAGCCACAATTGATTCATTCTCAACCAAACTATAAAGCTCACGGATTTCATCATTGCCATCTCTAACAGGAAGCATCATATATGGGGTATGTTGCCGTAAACATAGACCCTCGAAGTAATCCTTCTTAGCAGCTGCACGCAAGGATCTGGAAACACTTCTAAATGAAGTGTAATCTTCAAGCTTTTTCAGTCGCTTGGCTATCTCTGTCAGCATGGCGTGCGGAAGATCGGACAAATTTGTCATCTCCATGACCGTGATAAATCTACAAAAAGATGAAAAGGAACCACAATCATGACTTAGAAAACAGGTCTATTGAAACAAACTAAAGCTCAAGTCTATTGAAACAAAACAGGAATCACTAATACCAAGCGAAAAACAACATTGAAAAAAAAAAAAAGTTAGTGTACTATGTCTATTATAGTTCAATCATTTATCAACAGAGACCATCAATGCCACATTGGGTTTGCCTAACAAAAGTTTCGAGAAGGCAAGACAAGGACAATAGATTGATTATGCTAGATTCAAGGAGGGCAGGAAAAGGACTGTAAAACTCTTTTTCTTGTTTTGTTAAAAAAAAAAAAAAAAAAAAAACACAACTGAAATAAACGCGAACATTAATGACGGGTAAAAATTAAACATTCAAGCAGTAAAAAATAATGAATATAGGGGCGCATATGTAAATATAGATAAACACATGAAACAAAACAATTTACCGACAATCCCTAATGGCCTGTTTGGATTGATGGAATGTAATGAATCTGTTGCAATGTCTAACGGCTTGTTTGAATTGATGAAATGTAATGAATCTGTTGCAATGTAATGCGTTTGGTAGGCAGTGAAATGGAATCAAGAGTTTATTTTTTCATTCCATTCCAACCATTCCATTAGATATTTGATGGAACGAAAACATATTCTATTTTTCCATTGCCAAACAGAATAAAGATGGAATATAATTCCATTCCATTACCACAATCCAAACATGTCATAAAAGAATCCGTTAGAACATCTACGAGGGAACCTTTTCAAAAAGCGTTGTATCATTGAAAATAGCATGGATAGGAGAGAGAAAGTAAAAGATTTATATTCTTCAACCTGTTTACTGCTTCCAACGTGATTTTTTTAAAAAGTCTAAAAGATGGTTCAAGAAAAGGTTTTTTTTTTTTTTAAAAAGGTTTGTATGCATAGAGAAAAGGTTTATCATAATGTAAAAAGATTTTATTTGTAATGATTTCATGTTATATGGCTTTTCAAAGTGTATTTTTACTTTTTTTTTTTAAACCGAGAAACAAAATTAATTCATATATTGAAGAAATACCTGCACATACAAACGGTGTACTCGAACCAGAAGGACCTGGAGGGGCAAGTGGTGTTCACAGTGGGGTGTGTAACTAGCAGCCGGGATCCCCTCTAATGTACTTGGGGATCATGTGCATTCCTAGCCACAAAATAAGGTTTTAATAAGGTTTTTTTTTTTTTACAATAGCCTCGTTTTAATCATTTTTTACAATTAAAAGTAAGAAACTATAACTATTTACAACCACAATTGTGGACCAACACCCACATACATATTGTGGGAATAACTTTCCTAAAGAGGAAAACTACGCTGGAAGACAATTTTCGCCTCCAGAGGTATTCGAGGCCTCAGGGCCTCAGCTCTAGCCAATTGAGCTTGGCCTCATTGGCATCATAGACGTAATTTACAGTAATCAATGTTCTAAAACTCGCTAGGCAAAGTCAGTACGCTACAGGGGCGCCTAGGCGCTTTTTGGGTTTTAAGGGGTTTTTAAGGTTTTAAGGGGGTTTTAGGGTTTTTACGGGGAGTTTAGGGTTTTAAGGGGATTTTAGGATTTTTACGGGGGTTTAGGATTTTACGAGGGGTTTTAGGGTTTTAGGGGGGTTAGGTTTTATGCCTCTTTCTTGTCTAAACACCTGGGAAAACTTGGATATTCGCCCAGATGGAACCCTAATTGCCTAGAAGGGCCTAAGAGCGCCTAGAAGGGCCTAGGAGCGCCTAGAAGGGCCCAGGAGCGCCCAGAAAATCGCCCAGCACACTTGAGCGCCCAGATAAATCGCCTAGAGCCAAGTCGAGACGCCCGGGGATCATCCAGGGCCTAGGCGATCGCCCAGGGCGATTTTTAGAACACTGACAGTAATCCTCAATAAGTTACTAGAATGACAGAACAAAATCAAAATATAATTCACAAGACAGCAAGCCTCAATAATCTATCACCGGAAAAAATAAAATGTCAGATCTAATTCATAAAACGACCAAATTACAATAAATAAGTCATCTCATCAATAGTTTTAGTCACAAAAAATTACAGACGAAAATAAAATCCTAGACCTAATTCAAGAAAGCGACCAAATTACAGCGAGACACATGACGACAAAATTACCCAAATAATTTCCTTAATAAAAAAAATGCCGTAGATATATTTTCACAAAAAAATAGGAAAAAAAAAAAAACTAACAGGTAAGAAAGAGAGAAAAGAAAATCTTAAATCTAATTCACAAGACACCAGATTACAGAAAGTCTCAATAATCTCCCAGAAAATCTTATACCTATTTCATATGACCACAACCACAATTACAATCACAGTCGTAATCTTAGATCTAATTCACAAGACGACGACCAGATTACAGCAGGCCTCAGAAGAAGAAAAAATCGTATACCTAATTCATATGAATCGTAATCTTAGATATAATTCACAAGACGACCAGCTTACACCAAGGCTCAATATCTCCTCTTGCAAAGAAAAAAAAACAAATAAAAAGAAAATCGTACACCTAATTCATATGACCACAAAATTAGAATCGTATATCTGACTACAAAATTCGATCGTAGACCTAATAATTTCCTAAAAAAAAGCCGTAAATCTGTAAATTCTCAGGGCCACAAAAAAACAGAAGAAAAAGAAACAAAATCCTACAGCAAGCCTCAATAATCTAGCCCTCAATAATCTCTTTAGAAAATCGTAGACCTAATTCACAAGACCATAAAATTACAGCAAGCCTCAATAATCTCTTTTCGCCCTAATTCACATGACCACCTTTCACAAAGAAAAGGAGAAAATTTTAAACCTAATTCACATGACCATAAAATTACATTAAGCCTCAATAATTTCCTAGATAAAAACCTCAAAAATTTCCTAATAAAAAATAAAATGTATTATTGAACTTGTAATATTTATAATAAAAAGTATTATTTACCTGGTAATATTTATTAGCAGAAAGGTGATGAAGAATGTTTAAATAAATAGATAGATGAAGAATGACGATGACGGAAAGTTAGAGGCATACCTAGACCTTATATAAGATTTATAATGGGCCTTTTTCTTATACAGAGAAACGTAATGGGCTTTTTTTTTTTTTCCTTACTCGAATTAAAAAATGGAGGTTCTGACGACACCGCAATTTTTTTCACTAATGGCACATTCTATTTCCTGTACCACTGGGAAATCGGAAAATCATGCTTGTCTCACCATCTCAATCGTATAAAAAAATTATCAAAAATTCGTTTTAGTTATTACGATAATAATATCGTAGAATGAAGGTTTTTTATGACATAAAATCACCAAACGCCACATCGCATTAGTAGTCTTTATTGACGTAACGTGCAACGTTTTACTCCAATATTATTGGCGTAAAATGTGTTTTACTCCAATATTATTGGAGTAAAAACACAATTTACGTCATTAACAACGAATATTTCCAAATTTGATGTAAATTCATAGATTGGTTTGATTTTCGTCATTGCTGTTTTGAATTTCATTAAAAACATGATGAATGTGATGAACATGATGAATTTATTGGGTTCTATTATCACAACTCTTAATAATGCTGCTTTGAACTTTAAAAAAATAAAAAGAATCATTCAAAATGATACATATTAGACTTAATTAAGCAAATAGAACACATTTAAATCTTATTTTGTTATAGGGACACAAAATTAGTACATAGACCAAACTACCCCTAATTTTGTTTTTTTTTTTCCTTTTCTTTTCTAGAAGCTAAAAACGTTTTTTTTCTGGAAGCTAAAAAAGGTTTTTATTTTTTTTCTTTCTTTCTCCTAGACATAAAAAGGTTGGGTTTTTTTCCTGGACGCTAAAAATGTTTTTTTATTTTTATTTTTTCGGTGACTATCTCGATGCATTGACCACCGCGATGAAGTGACACTCCTGATGCAGAGACACCTCGATGAAGTGACACCGCGATGCATTGACCACCCCAATTCCATTGACCACCGTGATACAGTGGCCAACCCCGATGCAGAGACACCGCGATGCAGTGACCACCCTCGATGCAAAGACACTACGATGCAGTGACCACCCTGGATGCAGAGACGCCTCGATGAAGTGACACCGTGATGCATTGACCAACCCAGATCCATTGACCACCGCGATGCGGTGGCCACCCCGGATGCAGAGACACCGCGATGCAATGACCACCCTCGATGCATTGACCACCCGATGCACTGACAACCGCGATGCAGTGACACCGCGCTGAAGTGACACCGCCATGTAGTTATACTTCCAAATCAAAGATCTAGGAAGATGACATTAGGGAATATAATCTTCTTGAATACGTTTTTTCCATAAAGATAAAGTGACATGTAAAGATGAAGTGGCATTTGATGATACAGTCACATGTGAAACGTAGTGACATTAAAAATGTAGTGACGTGTTTCACTGTATTTCAAACGGTTATATCATTTGATTTGAAAATATGATCATCGTAATTTTGTTTACTATAATTCACATTTTTCAACCGAATAAATAACTCATTTGATATTTTTCCGACTTAATTTCAGAAAATAGATTTTTTTTTCTTTATAAATTCGACTTCAAACGGCTATATATCTTTTGATATAAAACTCCGATCAACATAATTCTTCACCCTAATTCATATTTTTTCGTCCTCTTTATTCTGATATCTCATTTTATAAAGTGACACCTTATGCAATTACACCCAATGACACCAACATATTATGCAGTGACCACCCCGATGCAATTACATTTGATGATGCGACACCGCGATGATATTTGATATTCCGACTTAATTTCAAAAAATCGATTTCTTTCTTTATAAAATCGACTCCTAACGGCTATATCTTTTGACATAATACTACGATCAACATAATTATTTCACCATAATTCATATTTTTTTCGTCCTATTTATTATGATATATCATTTTATGAAGTGACATCTTATGCAATGACACCTACGTTTTATGAAGTGACACCCAATGACAACAACATTTTATGAAGTGACCCCTTATGCAGCGACACCCAATGACACCGATATTTTATGAAGTGACACCTTATACAGCGACACCTTATGCAGCGACACCCAATGATAGCAAAATTTATGAAGTGACACCATATGCAGTACACCCAATGACCACAATATGCAGTGACACCTAATGACATTAACATTTTATGAAATGACACACAATGACACCAACATTTATTTATGAAGTGACACCCAATGACAACATTTTATGAAGTGACACACTATTCAATGACATCCAATGCCAACAACATTTTATGAAGTGACACCAAAGGCTTTTGTTAACACAATGGCTCATTTTGTGAAGATGAAAAAAGGTGGAAAAAAGGGAACATGGATCTACTGATTTTTTTTTGAACGAGGATCTCATGATTCTTGACATCTTAAGTTCCTTACCAAATGAATGCCCCAAAACCTTGTAAATAAAACCAAGTCAACCACCAATTTTCACCACACAAGAACAGAGATACCACTATGTCCTCAATTAAAACATATTGAAGAAGCACAAAACAGGACATAAAATCCCACATGATATCCTAGTATACCTCCTTTCAATTTCAAAACTCCCAGTTAATATAACGAATATTATCAAAATCATTTATCCAAATGAAGGAAGATGATTGTAAATTATAGAAAATTTCATATGTAGAAGACACATGAAACATGAAAATAATCATATTTCTCTGGATATTCTTAATTTAGCAACACAACAACAATTTTCAGCCCCCAAACTAACATGTGAACTTCCTTCATTAGCAAGTTAAAGAAGCTTAACCTTCCCACAACCCCTTTAATCAAAAATGATAAAGAAAAAATGGTGCCAATAGCAAATTAATGGTACCGACAGAAGTCGCTTATTTTTAAGTGCTATATATTTTGCTTTATAACTCCAATCAACCTCTTCAAAAAAAAAAAACTCCAGTCAACAGAATTCTTTTAATATAATTCATAATTTTTTGTCCTCTTTATTTTGATATCTAATTTGAGATATTCTGACGTAATTTATTAAAATCAAAATTTTCTTCGTACATTCAATATGATGCAGTAATAGTGAAGTTGTTGATTGGCTAGTGACGGTGAAGTTGAAGATACAGTAGAAGTGAAATTGAAGTGATGCAGTAACACATAAGTTGAAGATGCAGTGACACATAAAGATGCACTTGAAGTGACAATTGATGTAGTGGAAAATGAAGATGCTGTAACAAGAATATCTTATCAATGTATCTTTAGTGACACCTTACCAAAACATGTATCACTTTATCTTATGTGACACTTTACGAAGAGCAAATAAGTCACTACATGTTTATCGACACTTCATAAAGACCAAATCAGGTGTCACTGCATCTTCAGTATCACTAGATGAAGACCAAATTAGTTGTCTTTGTATGTAGACCAAATCAGATGTCACTACATACTCATCAACACGTTATGATTACCAAATCAGTTGTTACTACAACTATACTTATGGTTTTCAGTAGTGTCTTAATTATAAGCATACTTGCATATAATAAGATGAATTATTAATTACATAATTGTCTTTCGGGCACTACACCTAACAGAAGTGACACCGCGATGCAGAGACATCGCGATGAAGTGACACCGCGATGCAGAGTCACCGCGGTAAAGTGACACCGCGATGCAGAGACACCGTAATGCAGAGACACCGCGATACATTAACCACCACGATGCAGTGCCCACCTCTGATGTAGTGACCATCACGATGCATTGACCACCACGATGCATTGACCACCCCCGATCCATTGACCACTGCGATGTAGTGGCCACGCCTGATGCAGAGACACCGCGATGCAGTGACGTCACGATGTAGAGACGCCGCGATGCATTCACCACCGTGATGCAGTTAACACCCCAATGCATTGACCACCACGATTCATTGACCACCCCGATGTAGGGACCACCTCCGATGAAGTGACTATCGCGATGCATTTATCACCGCGATGCAATGGCCACCCCGATGCAATGATTACCGCGATGCAGTGACCATCGGGATGCAATGACATTTGATGAAGCAACACTGTGATGACATTTGATATTTTTCCGACTTAATTTCAGAAATCAATTTCTTTTTTTTTTCTTCATAAATCGACTTCAAACGGCTATATCTTTTAATATAAATTTGCAATCAATATAATTCTTTCACCCCAATTCATAATTTTTCGTCCTTATTCTAATATCTCATTTTATGAAGTGATACTTTATGCAGTGACATTCAATGACACCAATATTTACGAGCCGAGCCGAGCTATATTGAGCATTTAGCGAGTCGAGTTTGATCTTGCCTTTTTATGCGTCGATCGAGCCCAAACTTCTTTACCCTAGTCGAGCTTGAGCCCTAGAGAGTATCGACTCGGCTCGAGTAACCCTTAATATTGTGAATGACATTACACTTATTTTACAAAGTTATCAAATTTGTGTATAAAATTGTAAATGCATTGACATCAATGTCACTGCATCAATTCTCTAATTGTGCAGCAGTGACATCAATGTCACTACATATAAAATAAGCTTAATTTTTTGTTCTCTCAAGTTTCTATGCTCAACTAATCACAACTCCAGAATCTCATAATGCAAAATCACTGCTGGATGCATATAGCAGTATAAGAAACTAAATACATACTGTAAGTTAGTAGGTTTGCCATATAGAGCACAATATAAGATCGAGTTCTCGACAGTATCCGACCCGGGCTCCATGAAAATCTAAAATTTAACAAAAAAAACCAAGCCCAGATGAAACAACAACTTAGCTATACATGCAAAGCTCAATGTATAGGGAAAGGTTGAATCTTTTTGGAGCAAAAAATAGAGGAGAATACAATAAAAAGCTGAACCATTCGCTTTTCACGTACTTGCGATTCAGAAAGGGATAGTCCTAATGAGGAGATTGAGGAAAGAAGGAGGATTCAACTAGGTTTTTTGCTCCCAGCTCTTCAGCAGAAAATAATAAGGATTGATAAATCAGTCCATAATTTCTGTCATCATGATTATCTACCAATTATTTTACAAAACTATTAAATAGCACCCTATAGACAATCAATTGTCTTCTCTCATGTGAAGGCTTCTAAAACAAACCAAAAAAACTTGACTGAATCATGTGTCACTACAAAATGCAATGCTTCCATTCATGCTTGTAATTACTTCTTGGAAACATCTCTGTCA
This sequence comes from Gentiana macrophylla, assembly GCA_026214975.1. Lineage (NCBI taxonomy): Eukaryota > Viridiplantae > Streptophyta > Magnoliopsida > Gentianales > Gentianaceae > Gentiana > Gentiana macrophylla. The sequence goes on along the minus strand of CM047813.1, from coordinate 107,347,775 downwards.
CAACTTGTAATGCTTCCATCCATGCCATATACTCCAAACAAGTTGATGGCCCATATTGTTGCTGCAAAACGAACTCATATGCTATGATCCATTGCAGTCTTGGAGATTTATAAACCCCAGTCTTTGCTCTATCACAGTTGTTGTTCATGAATTACTCACACCTGCCAAACAACCGAACCACTAGAAAGCTACAAGTGAAGAGGAACAGAACCTAAAAAAACATGTAAACAAGATGGTTTGCACCGTTCAATTCAGAGGCTAGTTGAAGGGTGCTTTCCAGTAGCAAAATCCCAATGTCTCCTTCAATATCCCTTATATTGATCAAACTGGTTTTTTCAGTGGTGCTAGCTTAATCAGGTCAGAAATCTGCTGTCGTTATTTATAAATATTTGACCAACGTCCAATTCTTATTATCTATAGATATGCTTGATAGAATAAGTTGCAGGAAAATGAACAAAATGTTTTTTAATTTCAGCACATTGAGTAACTATATATAATATCCGAAAATTGGCTATTCATCACCTGAAATGGGAGTGGCAGGAGGAACAACAGTCACCGGCGGAGTCTCTTTGATTACTCCAATATCGTCCTGAACAGACTGCTCAAAATCTAAAAACAACCCAGCATCAGTGGCGGCACTCCGACCACTATCAAAAATCGCATCCACTCCGGCCTCAGCATCAGCCTGTTCACCGTCATCAGCTCAAAATCTGAAAACAACCAAGCATCATCTGCGGCACTCCGACCACTATCAAAAATCGCATCCACTCCGGCACCAGCATCAGCATGTTCACCGTCGTTAGCCGTAGGCAAAGCAACAAGAGGAACTCAGAACAATGGATTGCCGGCCAAAAAAAAAAAACACAGAGCAAAAGGTTATATAGGAATTTTCCCTAAATTAAAATATGTTCTTATAACAAATTAAGATTTAAATGTGTCATAAATGTCTATTAAGTAGTCAAACTAGTCATTATAAACAAAATGATTTCCCTTTAAAAAAAAAAATGATATTTTAGGGGTAAAAATAAATAAAATTCAAGATACACATTTAAGATCTGAGCTTCACGAAGGGGGTGAAAAAAAAGGCATAAAGAACCAAAGAATGGTGGCGATAGCGCTGTACAAAGGGTATCTCCGGCGACACCCCGACGTTCCCCGGAAATGGATTATGCCAACCCGCCAAATCTCTTTCAAAGATTTCAAAAATCTCCGACGCCGCCGCTCCGAAGCCCTCTCCCGCCTCACCAGTGCCTTCGCCACCACCTCGAATAATCCTAGCCCTAATCACGAACCTGAATGTAATATTTCTGTATTTTCGAAGGACGGTGAGAGTCAAATTGGAAGAGGAGGGGAGGGAGGGAAGTGCTTGGAGAATGGAGAAGATGCAACAATTTATCCTGTGGTGGTTGAGGAAAATCCGGAGGATGACGATCAAATTGGTGATGTGGTAACGGAGAAGAATTTGACTGTTGATAATACTGTGGCCGAAGCTGTCGTGGATGAGAAAGAAATGGATAAAAAAGGGAATGCCGATGCTGTGAACCCTCCAACTAAGGTAGCATATAGAGTACTTTTTTTTTTCTTGACTTGATTACCTTATTTTTCTTCATTCCACCATATCTGGTACATATAGAGTTCTTTTGTGTGTTTCTTTTTCAGTTTTTCTCCTGATCAACATCTTTTTCTTCATTTCACCATATGTGGTAGTTTTCTCCCGATTACAGTTTTTTGCTTTAGTTGTGAGGATTGGGAAGGAAGACTAGGAGGAAAAATAGTTAGCAGAAGAGATGAGTAAAGCTGAATGGGTGACAGAAAGTTTGAAATAATTATGTGGTCATGGGGACAGAGATTTGGAAATGAACGGGAAATTTTAATTGTTCAGTCCTTGTTGCTGCCAATTATGCTTAAAGTCGCAAGCTTTTACTTTCACTTGCTAGTGCTAGTTTCTGGGTAATACATGTATATTAGGACTCCTGTTTGTTGAACAAAGCACAAGTGACAGATGTTACTAACGATAATGATTGGACTAGTTTAGATGAGCTTCAGAGGTGCATGATTGGCCTTTGTTCTATGTATCTGAACAAAGAGGTATTATCTGAACTGGGAGATAAACTAATAATGTGTAACTTGCACATTTATGCCTCTCAAAAGAAGACGAGCAGCCCGGGCGAGATCGAGCTTCAAGAAATAGTGAATGGTCTTATCAAGACACAAATGTATAACTCCCCAGGAATTTCAATTGCGCTCCTATTCATCACTGTAGGAATTGGGTTCAAGCTTTCCCCGATTTCTTCTCATCAATGGACTCTCGACGATACGAAGGAGTGCGGTTCGCTCGATAAATTCCTACCTCTCTCGATCTATCTCTCGAGATGTTTGGATCTTTCAAAACTCCATGGACATGCGGAAGAGAAATGCTATCCCCAATCGGACCAAGATGTAACTTTGACTTGTTCAAATAACAATTAAGGTGAAGCAGGTCTCAGAACAACTAAATTCCCCACCACCCCCCGAATTTCCAACTTTAACATATATAGCTTAGAGTCACACTTGTTAAAGTGTCCCACATTGGGAACTTGTGGTTGTTTCACCCACCATATTAAGAGATGGACTTCCCTCACCTCACAACCTAGGTTTTGGGGATGATGTCCCTCCTCTTATATGAGTTTGGGCCTATGTTTTCTACATGGTATCAGAGCCACCCTTTATTGTGCAAGTGTTGGGCCTATTTGTTGGCCTTGTGTGCCCGGCCCACACTTGAGGGGGCGTGTTAAAGTGTCCCACATTGGGAACTTGTGGTTGTTTCACCCACCATATTAAGAGATGGACTTCCCTCATCTCACAACCTAGGTTTTGGGGATGATGCCCCTCCTCTTATATGAGTTTGGGCCTATGTTTTCTACAACACTTGACTCTTCATGGTTCTTGTTTGAAATTATATTTAAATTTGACCATGCAATTGAGACCTTTGTTGATGTTTTGAACTTTGTCCTCCTGATATAAAGGAAAGTATGGCGTTTACATAGTCCCCAGGACATAGCCCAGTTGGTAAGGGGCTTGGGTGCGTGAAGCAGCCTACTAAGAGGTCAGAGGTTCGAATCCCGCAAGGGACGAATTATCCCTCTTTGGTGTTATAAAGGCAAGCCCAACGATTCCAAGCTACTGGGGGATCCTGATTTACATCTCCACCACTGTTCTACTGGGCGACAGGGTGCTAGGCGATTTTCTGGGCGCTCTTGGCGATTTTCTAGGCGCTCTTGGCGATTTTCTGCTTCCATTTGCAATATATATATTAAAAAAACTATAAAAAAAAAAAAAAAAATCATTTCTTTCAAACAAAAAAACAAAACAGCCGTCCCTCCCCTTTTTCTCTCCCCCTCACCCAATAATCCCTCCTCCCCAGTCTTTGGCTAGTCTTTTCTTTTGAGTTTTGACACATTTTTACTTGATTTTCATGTTTTATGATCATATGTTGTAAGATTTATATTGGACAAGCATTGTTATTAAAAATAAAATTAAAAAAACCGAAATCCTGGGCGCTGCCTAGGCACCCCATGGTCGCACCGACTTCGCCTAGTGAATTTTAGAACACTGATCTCTACTCATGTAAAGCCAGCATGTAAAGAGGTTTTCTCCTGAAAATATAGTTGCTTCATGTGCTAATAAGACATGCTCTAAGAATTCAAAAAATTTCCTTCTGTTGTGGTGCTACTTATGTATCATGTAATTCTCTGGCGAATGTATAATACCTGCTGGAAGCATGAGAGATCAGAGAGGTTTTTGTGACTTCATTCACACCTTTAATGAATTTCCTTTTTCATTTCTTATTCTACGACGTAAAGCCAGTTGACCTGATTTGCAATTGTTTGATGACGTAAATTTTTACTAAGCTTAGTTTTTATATAAATTGCGTGACATTTTGTCTTGAAACTTTTGGCAGACAAGCGAGAATGAAGATTGTATTATGGATAAAGGCAAACGAAAGAAAGAGCTTGAGGAGAAGCTACACTTGTTGAACGAGAAAAAGCATGGGTTGGTACAGGCACTAAAGCAGGTATTTAAAGGTTCTTAACAGGGGTCAATCATCTATCTGATTCTTACGTTACTAAATTTCGGTGACTGGAGTGGTCTCTGATCGACCAGTATGTTTCATGATGCTCCGCAGATTTTGAATGCAGAAGAAGAGCTAAAGAAACGAAACTGCCCCCAGGGAGCTGCAGGTCGCACATCTGTTCCACTTCATCTGGATATACCAAAAGACACTGTCTCAATAACTAGGCTTAGCACTCCTAGACTTGGCTTAGATAGGAATCTTGCAGGTGAGGTAGAAGGAACAGAACCTGAGGGAACATCTTATCCAAATGTTGATACTCGTCCTTTAATTCTTCCAAGCAATGCATCTCCTTCAGACTCTCAGGCTAAAAAGTTGTCCATCTATACAGTAAGTAATGAATTAGCTGTCAAAAGATTCATTTCCTGGAGCTGGCTGTTTTTTCCCGTGTTTATAAAATTTGTGGTAAGGCAACTATGTGTACTAGTCAATTGAACGCATGCTGTTGTCTGTGTGCACCTCTAAAATGCTTCTTTATTTCTGATCCTGTCTCGACTTTTAGGATTGATATTGTAGTTATTAACTTACTATTGGATTGCATGAAGCACGTTCTTTTTTATGTAGCTTTTCATGCCATTTATTCACACCTTTGCCCCCATTATCTTCAACACCACTGTTAAAATGGTATATTACTGGTGATTACTGCCTCCTATTTAGCCATACGCTATATGTATTAACCTTAAAAACCATGGGAAAGTTCTTGTTCATTAGTTTCTGTGGTATTGTGGTATTGTTCATTAGTTTCTGTTTCAGTTTATCAGTTTCTGTGGTATTGTGGCTATTTATATTTTCCTGTAGCATTTCTATTCCACTCAACTTCATTTTTAGTTTAGAAACAAGAAGAAAATAAGAAGTTTTGTATGCCGGAATTGCTGCACGATACAGTAAAGTATGCATGGTACCAAGAAAACTTACAGAACAGAAATAACCAACTAAAACTGCAATACCAAGTTGGTGACTATGCCCTTAATTTTGTGTTTTTTGTGATAGTATCACTACTGCTGACATGTGCTGTCCGACCTTGCAATACCTTGTGCTTCAATTGGGTTTAATCCCTGACTTGTGGTGTGGATCTTGATGACATATAGCTCCATAGGAATAAAGATTTGAATTCAAACTTATGGCAATCTATTTCTCCATCATGTGGTTTATCTCAGACTATCTCCTAGAAATTTCATTCCACTCATTTCTCAATTTTCCCATCCTGTCAACATCTAATTTCATCTTTACCTTCAATTACATATTGATTGTAGATCTCTATCCATTGACCAACTTGAACATTGTAAGCAACATTTTGCTAGATAATTACTCAACAAGTCTGTTGAATTCCGATAACTTGGCTCCAAATTTTGATACCGCACATATGGTAGCCTACGAGTCACAGATAAAGACAGAGTGCACAAGCACAGATATGCTTCACCTGTCTTTTTCCGACTCAAATACTCATTACATATTTTATGAATTGTCTGGTATACAAACCTAAACTAAATACCCAAAGTTACTTGACTGTGAAGATGTGTCAAAAGCGCAGACCCCTTAGATTTTATTTACCTCTTTTTTTAGGTACATAATTCTTTTTCCCTCGTGCGTGTGCTGGTTATGAACTTGAAAGTTTGAAGCAAAAGTGAAAAAAAGGAAAAGGTTGATCTTTATCTATTGCTTTAATCAGTTCAGTTGACCATTTGAACATGTTTTAAAATGTTCAAGCATGATGAAAGTTTAAGAAGCAAATGGAATTGAAAGTGAGCCTTGATGTAGCGGTAGAAAGTGTAATAATATGCCTAGATGTCATGGGGTTGAGAAGCGGAAAGACGTTTTGTAGAAATATGAGATAAGATTGCGCACAATCAGCCTAAACGGCCCATATAAGCAACATACTTTCATAAACCGGGCTGCGATTCAGGAGAGAGCCATTGGATTAGTGTTACCTGGGGGTCAACCTTACGATCTAACTGTTCAGCACAATGAATGGATCCATAAAACAAATTCCAGCCCTTTAAATGTTACTGAATGTAACTTTTTCAATGCTAGAGAGAATCAAAGATGCACATGAAAGATGTTTATGATATGACATCATGAACAACTCTCAACTTTATCTGATAGACTTTTACCGTAGCGAGAAAACAGTAACATATTGGTTTTGAAGCTTCTTAACCTTCACAAACCCTCCGACTCATCCAGAACTTCTTTCTCAATTCTCTGCTTTTGATACACCTTCAGATTCTTTTATGTGGCAAGTTTAAAGGGAAAATTGATAGAGTACTCTTAATGTATAGCATTTAGGGGAAACTGAGGGAAAAAATATCCTAACCCTATTTCAAACATTCTTTTGGTTAAAGACCCTACTCAAACATTAAGGGCATGCCAAACTGTGTATTTACCTCACTCACCCCTCTTATTAAACAGGTGAAAATAAAAATAAAGAGGTCTAGGGGGTGGACGAGGGGTTTAGGGTTTAGTTTCTTGCATGAGATAAGTTGGAGCTAGGGGTAGCGGTGAGGGGATTACTGTATTTCTCAAATGAAAATTTGGGTGCGGGTGGGGGTGGGGGACAAGGGGCATATGTATTTGTTTTGTTTTGTTTTTGTGTGTGTTTTTTATTAGGAGAAGATGCAGTAAGGGTATTTTTCTCCCTAGATAATGTCTTGTGTTCTTTTTGCCCAAACAAAAGGAGATTGGGTTTTTCGCAAAATAATGAAACTATTTTTTTTTTTTCCCCTTTTGACCAAATCTGTGTAGAATTTATTGGTCTATAAGGAAGCCCTTTGGCCTTTGTAATTTTTTGCTGGTGAAATCATGAGAGTTTGAGCCAAGTAGATACTGGAGGCTTGTATAATCCTCTATACAATCACATGAAGCAAGACATGGAATTTCGTTAAGCTGTGTTTGATCACCTGATCTGGAAGGTAGATGTAAGCACTTACACAGCTTTGGTAGTTAAATGTTGGGGTGGTTTTAACTCCAATCACAAGCTCCCCCAATGTCCGACCTTATTATTTGCGTTCTCTTTGAAATGAAGACTGATGCTAAAGTTTGAAATGTACAATACAATGTCTATCCTCAATATTTGGGCTATTTAATTTTGTTTTTTCATTAATGAAAACAGCAACAATCTTCTGAATTCAGCAGTTTTACAATCAGATTTTAGTTTGTTTGCGCGTTTTCCTGCCTCTGATGCATGGTAAATTTTTGAAGCAGATTCCACACCTAGCACGGACGACTTCAGGGGTTTCAGGCAGTCCATCACGCTTTGCACCGACTGGGCAGCAGGGACACCTCCCTTGTGTTTCTGTATCAGGAACAAATTACGTTGCCTCCTCCCCATCTCCTGCAGCATCGGGTGGCACTTCGGCTTTTAGGGGATAATAATTATAAGCGTTGAATGTGTAGTTGTACATGGAACTTAAGTGGTATAATATCTCATGCAGTTGTTTTCATAGGCTTCTCAAGGGTTTACCTGAATGTGCATATCCTAGTATCTTGTAGCTTCTGTGATGTTATATTTTGACTAGCGAATAACGCAGCACACGAAGAAAGGGTTTTGTAAATAGAACTCAGGTTTCAGTTCCTTGTGGAAACCTTTGATGCAAGAAAATTTATGTCCAGGCTGGGTCACTGCTGCTGACTGAATAAGATCTTATGGTTTGGTTATTGACCTATTATAGCAATGTTAAGTCATTTGTTTTCATTTTCACCATGTCTATTTAACTTAATAGACAAATTTTACGATACAAAACCGTTGTTGGAAGGTTGTACAAAGAGATATAAATTACAACGTTTCATTTCTAATTTCTCTCACACTATAAATATTGTATTATGTGAAAGAGACTAAAAATGAAAGATTCTAATACAACCGTTGCATCATAAAATATTCTCATATAATATGAGGTGATGCAATCCTATTCATTTGATAAAATCTTACTTATCTCCTTCCTTTTGAGTTTTCCAATTAGAATCAAATTCTAATTTCTCTATTATTATTTATCTAATGAATAATATTCTGTAATAAACTAATATTAACAATTAATATTATTAGAAAACTATTTTCTAATTATTTTATGTGATAAATAATTTCAGCAATTGCTTAACATTAACTAATTAATAATAACACCAATAGAAACACATTATTGTTTTCAGAAAAATAGTAAATAAGATTTGTATTTATTCACTTTATATACATATATCTATATGAAGTAAATTATTGTTTCCAAAAAATAGTAAATAGGATTTGTACGTGTGACTATTTATATATATTTATATATACACACACATATAAATATATATATATACACACACACACACACACACACATATAAATAAATATATATATATATATATATATATATATATATATATATATATAACCGAAATGTCTTATCACTTTTTTTTTTGTTTTTCGGAAAATCGTTGTTTTGTGTTGTGTTGTGTTGTAACGTTAGAGGGGGTAAGAGAAGAAGAGAGTAGTGTTTTTACCAACGTCATAGAGTACTTGATGATGACGAGGGAGAACGGATGCCGGACGGAGCCGGCAGAACATAACTTATATTTCGAATCTAAGGGGTGCCTCAATTCCGGCTGAGGATTTACCAAGCTGCTGGAGACATGAAAAGATGCTCTGTTGAGCAGACCTAATGAAATTTTCTACGAGCTACCTACCTACCAGAGCCCCAATACAAAGTTCTGGAGATTAGGCATGACACAAATGGATCGAAGGAATCGAAAACACCCTAGGGAAAGCATGCAATTCTAAGAACCTCATCGCATCGAGAGGCGTACCATGGAATTCGATTCGAAATATTCGTTTGTGTTTTCAAACGACATTAATTTGTCGTTTGTTTCAATTTTTTAAATCACATTCTTGTTACCGAAAATTTCAAGGGCATTTATACTAAATGCAATTATACTCCATGTGATCAGTCCTACTCATTGTCAAATTTAAATAATTAGCAATACTACTATCATAAAATCTTACATTATACTATCAAAATTTACACTAGAATATCAAATAAAAAATTATAACACTATCATAAATTAATTCTAAATGAACATCAATAAACCATAAACCCTAAACTATTAATTATATATTACTAATTTTCATACATATCCATTCGAATTATAAGATTCATACATATCATTTCGATTTCTAAAAGCACTTCATCATACATACATATAATCATACAATATATGAATTTGAATCTAAACCCTAAACCCTATAACACCGTTGAATCCCAATCGAACAAATAACATTATATTCATGGTGACATAAACCGTAAAAATCCTGTCACAATCAAATAACAAAATTTAATAGGATTAATTCAAATCAAATAACAAAATCAAATAGGATATGAATTCAAATCATATGTATGATTACCCAACAAAATCAAATAACGAAATCAAAAACTGAATTGGAAAAAACTGTAAAAAAAAATTAAAAATCATTAACACTCACATTAGGTGCTTCTAAACTCTAAGAAGATGAAGGATTAGCCATTGAAATCGTCCAAATTTGCTCTGCCAAATCGAAGGATTGAAATGCTCTGAAAATCGTCCAAATTCGGCTGTGAAATGCTTTGAAACGGCTGTGAAATGGTTTAATGAGGAAGAAGGCTGATAAGGGTTTGAAAATGGACGTTTCCGTCCAAATTGGATGTATCCGTCCAAATTTGGACGGTGCGTCCTCTGTTTGGACGGAGAGACTAAGTTATACCGTCCAAATTGAGACGGTTTTGGAGCTTTGGACAAATTGGAAGGAAACCGTCCAAAATTCGGACGCACCGTCCAAAAATGGACGGAATTCGTCCCAAATTGGACGGTGCATCCAAAATGTTGGACGGTTTTCGTCTATTTTGCTCTTTCAATTTATTTGTACGAAATGAATCCAAATTTGTAGGGTTTTGACTGTATTTGGACGATTTCCTCCAAATTTGGACGTTGAACCTGAATAAAAATGTCAGAATCTGTTCGACCTAAAAAAAAATTGTCAGAGCTTAAAAGGGCCTGATTTTCCAATTTCTCGCATTATACATGCATTAGTCCCAACATATTGATTCAGACATGACAAGTTGGAATAATATATATAGGTGGGTTCTAAAGGCATCCCACTTTTACTATTGACATTTATTTTTTGATTATTTTTTTGATGAACAGAACGTCAGTGGGGCACCGACATTCATATCACTGACGTTGCTATTCAAAAACGAAAGTTGGTGGACTAACGTTTCTAAATTGTGACACTTTTATAACATGAACGTCGGTGCCACCGACTTTCGTTTTTGAACACCAACGTCAGTTTGGTTTTCAATAGCAACGTCAGTGCCACTTCATCATGGTGCCGGAGTAATTTTTTGTAGTGCCGGGAATAATGTGGTGCCAGAGGAATGGGGTGCCTTTAGAACCCCTATATATACACACACACACATAGTTATCAATGTAGTGACGTTACAATAAAGGATATGATGCATAATGAAGGAAAATGTTGAAAGAAATCCATATATCAGAGGCAAGTAAGATTACAACATAAATTAAAAACTGCATGGCTTTGAAAATCAATTATAATGATACAACTATATTAGCTTGGAATTCACAAGCACATATAAATATAATAACTCATTCGCCACCCCACAAGCAACAAGAATAAAGTGTAGTTTGAACTCTATCATTATTATTTATTATTGTTGTATTCGGGCCGTAATGAAAGCAGATCATTAAACCGCAGCAGCAGGGACATGTTGCTCAATGGAGTTGAGAACAGCTTCGCCCATCTCCTTGCATCCTACCAATTTCTGACACAAGAAGAAAGTGAAACACCGCATTTTAAACCACCATAGAAACAAATCCCATGTTTACATAGCAACAACAATAAACACCACACAGACATATACAAGATGAATTTGGAAAGCAATGCAAATCCAAGCAAAATAAAGAAGATGATAAAATCCGAAACCATACATTTCCTCTGGAATATATGTCACCAGTCCTGAATCCTCGGTTTAGAGCATCTAAGACCGCAGACTCAATTCTCTGGGCAGCTTTCTCCTCTCCTAATCCATATTTCAAAAGCATAGCAGCACTTAGCAATGTTGCCAGAGGGTTTGCTTTATCCTGCAAAATTAGAGACACAAATTCCATCATACATAAGACCAATATCTGAAACAGTGATTGGCTAAGTTGTGCTACATGTAGTTTTTAGATTAGGCTTCCATCCATGTCTCTCATATAACTAACCCCCTGCATCTCCGAGACATTCAGATTATTTTTTCTTTTAATCTTACCAGTCGTTTACAAACTTTTTTAGAACATTGAAATCATAATAGTCAACTGAGTCGCGTCACAGTATCCTATAGTTTGTCCAAGGCATAGTTCAGTGAGCTACTATGCTTCCCTCTACCCAATGAATCCAAGTATTTGACTTTACAAGTAAGGGCTCATTCTCATCCAAGTGACAAGTTGAACATTCGAAATTGCGCTCAGTTTTCCTAGTTTGAAGGAATAAACCTTCACTTGTAAAAAAAAGCCTGCTGCCTAGGTAACAACTAGAGGGAGTACAGATGCAATTCACAAGTCACATCAGAAGCTGGCAAATGCAAGTGAAGGAGTGTGAACTATGAGATTTAGCCTCATCAATAGTATGTGTAACAGCAGTCCCTTAGAATTTCTTCTCTTTAAATTCTTTTTTTTTTGGGTTGAGAAATACTTTCTCCTTACTGAGCCTTTTGAATTTCATGTCAACTGATAAAGAAGTGTAAGATGATGCCATTAACCACCCCGTAAGCAAACCAATGTGATTATTTATGTACTATTAGTTCTTTTGCTATCCTTACTACATGCATGCTTCATGTTAGGATAGCAACCACACTAAAGGCTAAGAAGAAAGATAAACTGAACTTCAATAGGGATATACATATCTAATTCCTTCGTATGAGGTGGTTTCTCCTGGATTTACTGAATTAAACCATAAGACACTGCCAACTTTTCAGAAAAGAATCACTCCCAAGTTGGTTGGAGTGCCCGCCTTCTTATATTTCTCAGTTTTCAGGGGAAAAATGGAAGTGAAGTTCAATTTTCTCCGACCCGGTTCAAGTAAACCTATGCAATTAAAAAAATAAAATCATATCATATCCAAACCTGTCCTGCTATATCTGGAGCTGAACCGTGTATAGGTTCAAAAGACCGGTCCCTACAGAAAACCATTGAAATTAGTAGATGCCTAAAGAAATGCAAGAATTGATTCAAATGAATAAGCAATTTATCTACCGATTCTCCAAGACTAGCGGATGGAAGCATCCCAATGCTTCCTGTAATCATTGAAGCTTCATCCGAGAGAATATCACCAAATATATTGTTCGTCACAATTGTATCAAACTGTAAACTTTGAATAGTTAGAGGCGTCCGCATGACAAGTTTCAGTTTGATGCTTTCAAGATGCACAAGTACAACAACCAAAACAAAAGTTGCGTTACGACAAAGGACACCTGTTTTGGATCACGAACAAGTTGCATAGCAGCATTGTCAACATACATGTGAGAGAGTTCAACATCCGGATACTCTGGTGCTATTGCTGTTACTCTCTTCCTCCATAGCATCGAGGCCTAGCCAGTTATTTGAAATAAAATCAACCAAGTGTAGCCTCTTAAACACTTAGAAAAATGAAATGAAGTAATTCCTTGATTTCTATAGATTTTACCAAAGAAGAAGAGTATTCTTACTTATTATTCTCAAGATAGTATTACAACTATTTACAAAGGGCAACTTGCCATTCTGAATTCAAAGCAACGGCCATAAACATACAATAAAGTTAAAGACTTAACCAATTAACTAAAGCAAGAAAAGGCTTCCTTTAAAACTATTGCATTAATGACAATCAAACTGAGTTTTAGTCATTCCCTTCAGAATTTATGACATCTATCCAATTTCATAATCTATGTGAAAACTCCCAAAACGACGCATGTTTTGGGACGGAGGTAGTACACCGAAACACATGAAAAATAAACTTTTTCATCGTATTTCTACATTCCTTCTATCTACTTATTATGTCTTATGATTTTAAGACAATATTCATACATCCTTCTCTTATAATCTACTCAAATATTAAGTTTCAGAGACTGAAAAAGTACCTCTAAGACGTTAGCTTTGTCAACAGAGCAGAGTTTTCCCCGGCGTTTTCGTGCTGTTTCAAAAGCAACACGAGCAATGCGATCAATCTGGAAACATATGTTCATGAGTACATGATAATAAGTAGTACGGGTTGACACTTAATGGGAAGAATTAAAATAACTTCTATTTTCTGCTTTTCATTTAAGACCAACACACACGAATTTTCAGCAACAAAACAAAGTAGCCAAATAAGAGATGAAAATGTGCCATTAGTCTTTGAACCATACAAAATGGGAGAGTTCCATCAACTTTTATTTGATGAAATTTCATTTCCAGGCGTCGTTTATACACCGTCACATCCCTCTTATCCCACTTCCCAAAGTTAAACGAGTACAAACAAATACGATTAAGGCACCTATTTCGGTGGTGCCCAAAACCCATACACCACCCCCTGTTTTACGTGTTTGACGGCCATTTTTCAAGGTGTCAAGTTGTTCAGAATTTGTTAGTTTTTCAACTCTTTAAAACTTATCTCCAACACTATCTATACCTGCAGATTCAATGATAGAAAACAAGATCATTTAATATCAATCTTTAAATTTTATTGCGTTAATGATATCAGATAGGTGAAACGCAATTTTTAGCTCTTAGATCCTTCTTTCAAAATGACAGATTCTCCAGGTCAATTAACAATGTCGGTTCCAAACACTGATGCGGAGAAAGTCCGAATTAATTCCTCAACACTATAAAATTTGCTGTTGCAGATCAGTACCATGAAATTAAATGGTATGAACTATTCGCTCCGGTCACAATCCGTGAAGATGTGTATCAAGGGTCATGGAAAGTTGGGGTATTTTGTCGGGGAACAATTCAGGCTCTTGATCCAACAAAACCAGCAGTCCAGTGATGGAGGACCATCTCAACACAACTCACAAGCTAAGCAAGATGATCCATGTCAAATGCACAAAGGACCAATGACAATGTTGAAAGCAAAGAAGATCGGTAACACCTTGAATGCCTTGGTGATTGAATTGCACTCCTCAACCATGAATCCTCCTGCATCTACCACACCTTCTTCTACCTTGTTATAATAAGGCCTTGTATGGCTATAAACTCTTTGTTGGGCTTGTAATATATTATGTCTTGTTACGGGATACGGATTTGAAGTAGTAGATGATTAACTAATAAAGAGTCCTAGATTAGATAATGTTTATCTTTGATGTATTTTAAATAAAGGTGCTATGATCTCCAAGACATCCTAAACCGCGGATCATGGCACCAAACACAAAAAGGACAAGCCTTGGTGTGACTGTGACCAATGCAAAAGAACAGGCCACACTAAAGAGAATTGTTGGAAGCTTCAAGGGAAACCAACAAACTGGATATCCTCAAGAACGGATCAGGTGAAGGAGAATTTTGGTAAACATGCTACTAATTGAGGAAAAATCAGATTCTGATACTAGAGTATTCAGCATGGAGCAAATGGATGTCCTACGGAAGATCTTAACTTCTCAACCCCCTCAGAATTCTGAACCCCGGGGAACTGTTTCTTTGGCCAACACAGGTATCCAAAATACCTCTTTTTTGGTTATGAATGATCTGAAGCATCTCTGGATTGTTATGTCCGGATATTTAAACTTTTTCTCTAATTATTTTATCTGCAAAAACCCTCAAACAGTTCAAATTGTTGATGGGTCTACGTCGACTGTTTCTGGAAAAGGGGCGGTAAACTCAACGAAATATCACCCTTAACAATGCTTTATATGTTCCAAACCTTAAGTGCAACTTACTGTCAGTGAGTAAGCTGATTCAGGACACTAATTGCGTTGTTGATTTCAGTTCAAATGTTGCACCTTCTAGGATTTGAATTCGGGGAAAACAATGGGCAGTGCTGAAGCTATATCAGGACTGTTTGTGCTCAAGGGAGTGAGTCAAGCCCATTCTGAAAAACAAGTTTTTAGGTGTAATGTCAATACTTTTTCTGGGACTTATGAATCTGATGTAATACTTTGGCACAATAGACTTGGGCACCCTAGTTTTACGTGCTTGCCAGAGTTGTTTCCTCTTCTTTTTTACAAAACCTCATCCTAAAAAAATTCGATGTGAATTTCACCAACTAGCAAAAACACACTTGGAACACCTTCACAAGATGTATGGATCTGTCAGTGAAACTAAAGTGATAGAGTGAATCTGACATCGACAAGGATGAGGATAGAGCGTTAATGCCTGACAGCAAAAACAAAATGGTCTGTCTCCCTTATGCAAAATGGCTGCATCTTAGTGCTTAATGGGTCTATGAGTGCAGAATAGCATTCAAATGGTTATTACACCTCAAATCCCTTTGAAGAAGGAGGAATTGTTATGTTTTTTGGCAGTTGTTGTGTCATAAAGAGCCTTTAAGCAAAATGGAATCAAGAGAAAATGCAACCAAGAATGAGGTTCAAACAAAGTACACAAAGCTAAGAATAAACTAATTGCATCTTTGGACATTTTTCCCCTTGAATTTTTTACCCATTTAACGTAAGTAATATAAGGTACAAGGATGTAAAAGGTGTTAGAATATGTTAAATCTAATGCTCCTCCTTAAGTGTTGTTAGTGGCTTTAATTAGTTAATTATTAATTCTTTATGTTGACTAGTTAATTCCCCTTTTTCTTTGTCCTTATCGGGTGAAAATAATGGACTCAAAGTCCTACTAGCCGTTGGACATGACAGCCCAACGGCTAGTTCCCTGTTTTCTGCTTTATGGGATAGTTTGTGTGTATATAAACAAACTCCCCATCTCTTGTAAACTTAAGTCCTTTATTCTACTGAAATAATACTAGTTATTTCACCTCTCTCTCCTTAACTTCCGCTCTTACAAAAGGTTTAAATTAAAGTATAAGCACGAAATGTCAATAAATAAAAGTTTAACAGTCGGTTTTTCATTGAGCTTATTGTAAGGATCAATGATGCATATTTCCACGTATAAAAGCATAATGCTAACTTCATCCATTAGTATATGTATACGGCCCAAAAATGCCAGCAATATTTTGTGTTGAAGCGAATGGTATTTGTTTTGTTCTTTCATAAGAAGAAAGAGGTAAGTGCCACCAACTATTAGTTTTTAGTAGGATCTACTCCCAGGAAAATATAATGTTGAGAGCAACTGGAGCAAGTCAAAGAAGCCAGCAGAGTCCGTCCGTCTGGTGAAGGGAGAGGTAATCTAGCTCAACTAGGAGAGGGTACGATGTGATTAAAGAAGCCTTATTTTTTAGGTTAGGGGGGCACCAAGTAAAGAGAGCCTGAAGCAAGTTTCTAACTTTTACTAGCTCTATACTTGGTATAAAGGGAACAATCTCATACACATCAGCTTTTATGTACTACATGGTAAATTGATTGGAAAGGCACACCGTAATAAAAAAAAACAATATATAAATGCTTAGATTTTAAGAGTGCACAGCTAGGTAACTTTGTAAGAAAAGTACCTCATGAGCTGCATAAACCTCAGTGTTGAAACCAATTTCCTCACCATTTTCATTCGTACCAAATCCCCTTGGCTTCCCAAAGTAGATGCCTGGTTCCATATGAAACAAGGAAAAAAAACACATTAAAACACGCAAAACATATGTTTAAAATCCAGTCAGAAATTGGGCATAAATATAGCCAGAGAAGAGGAAAATCTCTCATGACTCATGTGATGCCAAATACACCTACCTCCTGTAAGTTCTCTCACAACCATCAAATCTACACCTTCGGCAACTTCTTTCTTCAGAGTAGAAGCTTCCACCAACTGAAATAGGTGTGGTAAACAACAATAAAGTCGATGAACTTATGACAAATAAATTCATGGGTCGAATTACTATGATAGGAAATGATCTTTTGCAAAAAAAATTTAAAAAAAATTTCAAAGTCGGATATGGTGTGACACCATGCAAATTGATGGAATGTCATCATTGGCAGCTTAGAGAACAATTGAAAAAACTTAGAAAGCAATGAATTTATGGTAGTCCTGGAAAAGTTTTTGACCAGCATTTCATCACTTTTCTATCCAATCAAACTTCCTAAAATGGAAGTTTTTTTCTAAAAACAAGGGTCCACGAAAAAATCGCTTCCCCTTTTATTGGTTGGATACCACCAAATTAGATTTGGTCCAAGACCAGAATAAAATTTGTGGTGAGAAAAAACCCAAGCAAAGACGACAACATTTTTCCAGGTACAATTGAACCGTCGCTGTTTTAACGCAGCTGGACATGCGAACTACGTTATCAATATTCATCAAGGCTCATTTTATTCTGTAATGGTTAACTAATGTAACAAAATTTCAAGGGAAGATAGAAAAATTCAAAACTTTTTAACAGGTAATGAAACATGTTAAGAGTAACAAGTCTAGAAAGGCCAATCAAGCAACAATGCCACCACATGGATGGGAAAGTGATTACAATATAAACAGAACCAAAAATCAAACTTCAGCAATTTGACAGAGCATCTGCAAAAACCTTGTCCCAAACAAACACAAAGTTTACCTGTGGTAGAACAGTAGCCGGCCTCAAGTTAGCAAAAACCTTGAGGCCTTGCCGAAGCTGGAGCAATCCTGTTTCTGGCTTCAAATGCTTCTCATTCTTGTCCCATTTATACCTTTACATAAACAAAAACATGATCAAAAATCACCAATTTTCCAACACTGGAAATCATACCGCTCTAAGATAAACCATTATTAATTAAAACGCAGCATTATCATGAAATTTTACCCTCCAATAGCCCCAAGCAAAACAGCGTCAGATTGCTGTGCAGTAGAAAGTGTCTCATCAGGTAATGGCACACCAGTCAAATCCAAAGCCACGCCGCCCATTGGCATCTCCTTAAACCCAAAATCAATCCCTAAAAAAGTTCCAGATTCCACCCAAAAAAAATATTCAAAATTAACCGTTAAGACAACCCCGCAGTCAATTATTTACATAAAAGGCACAACAAGCCAGACACACAAGACAAAACGGAAAACAAAGACCTTCAAGAGCACCCGTGAGTTTAAGGGCATCTTTGGCGATAGAAATGACTTCTGGGCCAATACCATCACCAGGGAGGAGAGTGATAGAATACCGTCTGGTCGGTGCGGTGGTGGCACAACGGATTGTGGCTCGCTTATGCGATAGAAGTTTGGACTGGATCTGCAGGCGAAGGCCGCAGAGCTTCTGGTTGATTTGCAGCGAGGCCGCCATTGTCAGCAGCCTATACCGACAACCGGCGGGAGATTTTTTTTTTTTTTTTTTTGGTGCGTAAGGGACTTGAGAGACGATGATTTGAACAAATTATTCTGTTTTTTTTTTTTTTTTGTCGGAACCGGATATTTTATTAATAAAAAATATGTTCAAACTGTACAAACTATACAAACAAGGCCAAACAACTAATTACAAGAATTTATTTCAAACTCAAAATCAGCGCCAATCTAATAAGTTTATATTTCATGGACAAATTTTCTAAATAAATATCGTCTTCGAGGGTCGTGAATTATTCTGTTTGTCCATAGTAGAATGGGAGCGCTATTGCCAAGGACACAAAATTCCTGCCAGAGCACCAATACCTCGATTTTTCTTGTCTTTTTTTCCTATTTTAGATTAAAAACAGTCGTCTGCAACATTTAATCTAAATAAAAACGGCTTCTATCGGTACATTAATTTACTATCGACACATTTTTTTTTTTTTTTTTCATTTACTTGACCACTATCCCTAAATTGCTTTTTGGCACCGCAATACGTGCGTCAGTGTCACTGACGTTGTATTTCACTTATAACGTCGGTGGGCGTGGGTTTGACGTTTCACATCAATAATACATTTATAACTGTAATATCAGTGTCACTGACCTTAGTGTCAGTGATGTCCGTACCGAAAACAAACTTCAGTGACACATTACACAAAAATAATAAAATATTATGATGATGTCAAAAATAATTTTAAGGGTATCAATTGAAGCAAAATCATAGTGCCAGTAAAAGTCGGGAAAAAAAAACCAATATATCAAATTTTTAGGGTCAACCTGGAGGATACTACTTTTGCCAGAGCATTTTGGCTTCGTGCAAAGCAATTGACCCAAACTACCCCCTATGTGGATGGACAACTTTTTGGTACGGTTATACTTGAACAGGCTCTCTAATTAATGTGACAGTAAGTTTTTGTGTGGTACTTCACATATACCGAATCGATTGGAAAATAATTCTGAATCACACGGTTTTAATTCTGGTTAAAAATAAAAGATATACATGTATTTCGTCAGAAGTAATTTGGCATGTGCCAATAAAACCCACTTTTTTCTCCAATCAAAAATACAGAAATTAAATAATAATAATAATAATAAAAAAAAATAAATAAATAAAAAAAAACAGAAATGAATTTAGTACGGGATCAACATTTCTGTGTCTTATTTTCATGCAGCTAGCAAATGACATCTTTTTCAATCGCTCTGTTGTAACCCATCCAAAACGATTGATCCAACAAAAAACCCAATAGCACTGATAGCAAGAGAACCGGCCACCACCGCTTGAAGCGCCACAAGTCCTGCAGAGTCGTCTGGAATCAAGATAATCGCCACAATTGCTGCCACCAATATCGGCAGAGACGCAGATGCTAAAGCGGCTGGCGAATAACTCGCAACCTTTTCTAGCAAACTAAGTAGGCCTAGTTCTTCAGCTTTTGAAAATAAGCCCAGTTTCTCAATTGATGAAAGAGTAAAGCCAAACTCTTCGGCTTTTGATAATAGGCCTGCCTTTTCTACCGTGCTTAAAACTTTGCGTTTCTCGAGCTTTTTGAAGACATCCACTTCTACTGCTTCACCACCTTCATAAAATAGGCCTGCACCGAACCATTTCTTTTTCCAGTTGCGGTCATACTTATTGACCTGAAAATGTGGTCATTTTTTTCAATGCATAATATGTGTTTATTGAAAGGAATGCGTAATACGTGTTTAACTGAACTTATATTTTGAGACGGAGGATTAGATATTAAAAGGGAGATTTTTCATCTGATATTGATGTTCATGAATATTTTGCCTTTTGTGTTGAGAAATATTGTACTTACATAGTGGGCCGATTACAATGTAGACAGATTTAGTATAGGTTTTTTCATATTATCGGGAGGTCATAGGTTTGATTATTTTTAGAATCTGATCATGTTAAAGACCTTTAGACAGTTGTTTGTCTCGAAATAAGAGTCCGGGCAAACTTTCAATTAGGCAGACCAATTGATCTCAGACACATCATGATATTGGTTAGTGGTATTGTTGTGCATTATAAAAAAGAAGGTTGAGTCTAACACCAAAGACCTTCATTAATGCATGGTGGATGTAAATCAAGAGTTTTATGGATATAAACCTTCAACCCAACCCCAACGACCTTCATTGTCCCGTTCATAGAATTTCGTCGTGGATGTAAATAGAAAGTTATGTTTCAGTGGTCCAGTTTACAAAGACTGTGGACAACTTGTTTTTACTGAGAGAAGTCGATAAATAATATCGAACTAATACACCCCGATTCAAAGGTAAGGTTTTCAGTACAACACCATTTCTCTTTCACTATGCATCTAGGGGTCACACATTATAACTTTGCCATTGGGCTAATTATTATTGGTACAAGACCCATTTTCTAGAAGGAAAAAAAAAAGGTATTTAAACCATAGTTATCAAATCCGGTTCGGACCGGTAAAACCGGAGACCCTGACACGGAACCGGTCCGGTTTAATCATTAGACCGTTTAAGGAACCCGACCGCTCAAAACCGTCGAACCGCCGGCCGATTATTGATCTAACCAATGGGTGTTTTTAATATTTATTTTTAAATCACTGTTTTTTAACTTACAAAACCAAAAACAAGAAAATATGTTACCCTCGTATAATCATAGCAAAACGCAAAAGCCCTAATTTCACTCCTTCATAATTTATCAAGATCAAGTCATTCAACGTACACTTCAAGCTCATTTGAAGTTCATATTCTTTATTTCTAAGTTTCAATCTCTATTATGTATAATCATGGCATGCGTTTTTTCATTCTTCATCCGTTTTTCCTTTATTTCTGGCCTTTCGAATGTTTTTATCTATGTGGTACTAGTTGGGAAATTGAGGACTAATGTGTTAATGTTACCTTACAATGCACAACCTGAATCTATTGTTTGGAACTTTTCTACGTTCATTTGGAACTTTTGTAGGTTTTCACGATTATTATGCTGTTTTTTCTTTAGGTTAAAGGTCGTAAAGGACATATTTTAATCTAAAATGGTTGAGAAGGACAAACATGTAGTAACACGTGTAGTAACACATGTACAAAATGCCAGTAACACATGTAGTATTATTTGTCTTCTCAACTATTTAAGTTTAAAACATGTCCTTATGGACTCTGACCCCTTTTTCTTTTCTTAAGAATTTACATGTTTCATTCGTATCTAATTTGGATATTGAAATATTTTGAAAATGATTTTGGTTGTCATATTGTAATTAATTTTTCTTATATCCGGAAGACATTATTATTTTTTTTAAATTATATAGGACAAATTCAAAGAGCTAAACATATTTATATTTTGAGACGGATGCACGTAGTAGGTTTCCACGCATAAATATAAGCAGAATTATTAGTTATAAGCCCAATCTACCACGTACAATTTCCAATATTGTGTTGTAAATAAAAATATTTAACTTAATCTTCTTGATAAATTAACATTTTTTTATGTGGAAAAACAAAGCTTTATTTGAATCTCTCCCAGAATATATTACTCCAATTAAAAAAAAATGTGTATGTATGCCAAAATTTGCGAGGTCATGGTGTAGTATAGCCAAACAAAAAAAAAATTTGTGTATCCATGCCAAAAATTGTGAGGTCCTGGTGAAGTTATTGCTATACTCCCAATGCGAATTTGCAATGACACTAAATGCTAAAATGTTTCAATAACTCAGATTCTGGTCAACTAAGAGATTGATGCAGGTATAAATTAAGTATAAATTGACAAAAACACGTATATTAAAAAGAATAATTAATGTTTTGATTTAACATTAAATGACAATAACTCCTTTTTAATATAATTAATTCAATATTGTTTTCAACCCTTAATAAATAAGTATAATTGTTGAAAAATACAATAAATAATATTTTGAAATTGTCGATACAACAGATAAAAATGAATTTTTATTTTTAGAAACTACGACAATTAAATAGAAATTGAAGGAATAACATAGTAAATCATAAAATCAAGGACGGACATATATAGAACATTTAGGGGCTAATGTAATGCCCCTAAACCCCGTGTCTAGTAGCACTAAATGAAGCATAAAATATCTGGTTAACTGCTTAGATATCGTTGTCGCTTGGTATAAAATGGCTAACCCGAGTTGACAAGACATTTAAATAGAGGGTGATAATTATGTTATTTTAACTATGTGCGACATTACATTCTTACCCTTATGAGTAAGGGACGCCCTCGCCAGAATTTGTCCATTCTCCCCCTTATAGGCATTGGGTATTCTCATCAGGATTTGTCCTAGACTCGTCCTTACCAGAGAACTCTAAAGGTGGCCACCACCGTCTGTCATAGTGTGGCATTAAGTCCACCCAGACCAAAATTAATTACATTAAGAAAATGTGCACTATAGTTCAATTCATTAAATTTTATATTTTAACCCACCCGATAATTTAAATATAGTTATAGTTATTTACAACTAAACCAGATCGATCCTACTTATCTGTTCATGCACATTTGGAGCTGAAACCCTGGCTTAATCTTCTTAATAAGAGAAGTGAAAAATATTAAATAAAAGGATTTTATAGAACATTTATAATAAAAAAAAAAATTACAAAAACAAGAAATGAAATTTGAATTTACATCAATACATCACTATAATTAATATCAATATCATTTCAAAAAAAACATACCTTTTTCTGTGGTGCCATGGCTAAAAATCGAGGGGCATAATTCCTAGGATAGGACTCAGAAAATCGAGGCGACGATGTGACGAAACCAAGTTTCAGGCATCTGAGTTGAGCAGCTGGTGTTACAACCATCGAATAAATTTTTTTTTTTTTTAAATGAAAGTAAATTTGCCACACCTTTTTTTTCTTTTTTCCCCTTCAAGAGACAGAATTTGCTTGGATAGGAACAATTGAAAATCAAGTTTTGTATATATCTCTCTCTCTCTCTTTGATGTCCTAATGGACCTCTCTTTTCAGTATGGCCAATGAGGTTCCTGCTTGTTCTATCCATTTGTGCATACGTGGCATTTTCTAATTCTAGTTCCAAATTCGGCACCGGCTACCGATCTATTGTTGTTAAGGGAGTACGCGGTTGAATTCGGAACAGGTAATGTAAGTAAACGAAATCGAAGCGAAATTTTTAGATATTTGAAATCTGCTCAAACCGAAGAGCTATTTATTTTAGCGCAAGTAACCGAATGGGATTGAACCAAAAATATCTGATTCGGTTCGATTGAATTAATGAACACCAAGTAAAATTTAAATTCCATTTGGTTATAAATAATTCGGCTTTTTATTCATGTTTTTAATTCCGTTATAAACACATTTCACAAACAATTTTAATATTTTGGTTATAAAAAATTACTTATGCACGTTATATATAAACGGTTCGGTTAGGGAATTAAATATGACATAGTGGTATAAGTCAATGCACTTTCCGGTGAGAACAAGAGTTCGATTCTCATCTCTGACATGGGTAGAATCCGTAAATTATGTATATCATTCATATTGGGTCTCAAGCTGGTTAAAACGGTCAATGAGGCAGTTCGACATAAGCCCACAATTAGGCCATAAGTCTCAAGGATCCAGTTCGCAATAAGCCGACCTCGTTCGGGTCGCTCTCAGAATTCAACTGACCTCATATCATCATAAATTAGCCTACCCGGCCAGTTAGATTGCTCATAAGAAGAACTGATCATCCCTGGCCTCCAAAGGCGGTTATATTGCCTTAATGGGCATAATATACGATTGATCCCCATTAACTGCCATATACCCATGACTGATTACATCCTATGATGTTAGCCTAATTGAGCCATGATTGTCCCTACGATTGGCATCACACTGGCCGTCAATCACAAGCCTTACAAATCAGGGATCTTTACACTTAATCTCTCATCTCAGAGGTCAATAAAAGGATTATCATCCTCAACCTTCGGGAACTACGTTATTGGCTTGGTTCCATACATACTGGCAAGTAGGCAATCTATGTGACAAGCCACAAATCATCGTCAAAATCTCCAGTTTCAGTAGTTGGAATTATGTCAAAAGAGTCCAATTACCTAATAAAATTACTTAACAATATTCCAGTTTCGTCAATTGACGCTAGATGGAGGGCCAAAAAATTTCTTGTAGTAATTAGCCCTGAATTCAGTCATGATGAGAAGCAAAACAAGTAAGACAGACAAAATTTCCAATAATAATCAGACAGGAAAGAAGAAAGTTGTTACGCTGCAGCAACTCACAAAAGTGAGGAAGAAGTTGATACACATGGAGAAGACGCACTATAGGACAAGCGGCCGTAGGAGCGTCACATCTAGGTCAAACAACCAATTCCCTAGAACAAGTGGCCACTCGGGTAATTGCTTCTAGCCAGCAAGCAAATCCATTGGCACATGATGCCACATTAGCGACTACTTTGTGACAGACATCAAATCTATTGGCATAGGATGGCGCAGGAACGTCCAATTTGGGCCCAACAGTAGATTTGGATATTGCTCAGGCTATGCTTGAAATTTCTAAACAACTGATGGGGAATGACACAACCTTATTTGTTAATGTATGGAAGCAGGTGCATACAAGAAACGGACAAGAGACCCATGAGGTTTCCCAAGGGAAAATCTATCAAAGTTTGCCAAAGAAAGAAAATAGAAGTCTCCAGCAGGCTGAAGAAAATGGTGAAAACTTCCACTCATCTAGAGGTGCGAAGAACGGTTCAGAGCCAACGACCTAAGCTCTAAAGATGACCAGACTGAGGTCGATAAATCCCTGGCCAAAAGCCTTCGGGAAAAGGGCATGATAATGAGCTGAGTATGTACTAACCAATTTACTAACATGACCCGATCAAGGCCTTATGAGTTCTATGTGCATGACTTCCAGGTCATACCATGTAAAACCGCAACCTAGAGAGAGTTGAAACAATAAAATAATATCAATAGTTTGAACCACAACCTAGAGAGAGTTGAAACAATAAAATGTATCAATAGTTTGAAAATAACACGAAAACTGTTAAAGAGTATTATTTTATGGCAACTACGCATTCGTTTTCTTCTTATTCTTCCTTTATTTCTTTAATCCCACTATTCCGGTGAGTTTTTTCATTCATTTAATGCTTTTATCAGTTGTCATGACAAACTTGCTTCACTTATGCTCTTAGTTTATTTTTGCTAGAATTCGGTTGTGTGGTTAATTCAATTGTGTGGTTGTTCTTTGCATGTGGTTGTCCTTTCTTAAGCTGTGGTAGCTGTCCAACTTGGGTCTTATCTCATCTGATCTGTTCAGCTGAGTTTGTTCGCGTCTGGTCTACTCAGATGTTCTTCTCTGTTGCTGCTGCTCATCTCGTCTGATCGATTTGGACCGGATGCGTCTTCTATTTTATGTCCACCTGTTTGTAATTAAGTTGCCGTTAGCTATCTTAGCCAACGGTAACATATCTATTCTAACTGCCAATCTATGTTTTCTCATTTTAGCCATTGGGGGGCTTTCTGTATGAGTGTAATTCGATGCTCAATGAAACCTTGAAGTGAAATTTATTATTGAAATTATATTCAATTTATTTGTTCTTGAAAACTTTCATGGTATCAAAGCGTTTGGTTCGATTAGTTTGGAAACAGACTGTACACTAATTCATATTTTTTAATATGTCAGAAATGACTGCTTCTAGCATATGTTTGGATTCCATTCCTCATGATAATTCCACCATTACAGGAGATTCACAGCAAATTCAAGATGTTTACAGACTGAATGGAAAGAATTATTTAAAGTGGTCACAATCTGTTCAAACTTTCCTTAAAGTGAAGGAAACTTAGCATCTATGGAATTCAATGGTCCTATAAATTAGTGACACCTGTATGTTTTTGGGATCAGCTAAAGATATTTGGGAGTCTATTATAGAAACATACTAAAAAATAGTTCAGATCAAGCGCTTACCATTCTAATAAAATCAATTGGTGTTAGTGAATGCGTTACTATATTACTTTACAGATTCAAGAGTGTGGGAAATCTCTCCCAACACTTTGACAGTTTTTAAGCTGTGTGTTTTCATAAGCTAGGATAGACAATCCATATTTCCTCTTCATGTCATTTAGTTGTAGTGCATGTTAACACTTCAACTATTCATGAACTTCGAATGCTACATTTTCTTGTGTATATTCTATATTATTAAGAGTGCTTTCTACATGTTGAGGATATAGTTGTCAATACATAATTACATTAATAATTATTGTATTTATATTTACTTGGAGGTTAAGTTTGTGTACTCCTATATAAACCAAATTGTACTCACAATATAATCAATGGAAAATAGTTGATGATTTCTAATTACAATATGGTATCAGAGCTAGGCTCGCTCTCTCTCGTCGTTCTACGTTAAACTCGTTTCTTCTTCAAAAAAAAAACCCTAGCCGCAAAAAAAAAAAAAAAAAAAAAAAAAAAAAAAACCTAGCCCTTCTTCTTCAGCGTTCTCACCCCACCGGAAACTATGTCCGGCGTCACCACCGATACCTCTTCTGCCTCTTCTGCTTCTTCTCTTCCCTCCTTTACCCCATCTTCTTCGATACACATCACCAAGCTCACTCGGACAAACTTTCATCTATGGCGTGCTCAGTTGATTCCCTATCTTCGAGGCCAAGGAGTTTATGGCTACCTCGATGGCACTATTCCGGCACCGGACAAAACCGTCACCAACTCAGCTGGCGTTGCCTCAACAAATCCAGCCTACACCGAATGGGTAAAACAGGACAACTTGATCTTGAGTACAATCACCTCTTCTTTGTCGGATGATGTTCTTACACAGGTTTACACCGCCACGACCTCGTCAGAAATCTGGAACGCGTTACAAACAGCCTTTGCATCAGCCACCCGATCTAAGCTCATTCAACTTCGATCTGAACTTGCATCCACCCGGAAAAATGATTTATCCGCTTCCGACTATTATTTTAAACTAAAGCGCATTGCTGATGACCTTGCTTTAGCCGGCCACCCCATCACCGGTGATGATTTTGTTGCGTATTTGCTCTCAGGTTTAGGCCCTGATTAAGCCCTGGTAACCATGATCGGATCTCGATCCTCGATTACTATTGATGAAGTCTATGCTCAGCTTCTCACCACAGAATCTCGGCTGCTCAACCACCGGCCTGTTGTCCCGTCTCCATCTTCGCCGTCTACTTCTTCCACTCATCCTGCTGCTCATGTTGTCTCCTCCCCCATGAACAACAATTCCAGCCCCAACCCCAACTGTGGTCTTGGAAATAATGGCTATCGAGGACGGGGGCGTGGTCGTGGTCCTTACCATCCCTCCTATAACGGTGAAACAACCCCAACCTGTCAGATTTGCTCTCGGATCGGTCACACCGCTCAAACTTGTTATTACCGGTACTCTCAGCCTCCCTCCCCAAACCCAAACCCGTCATACAACTACCCTGCTCCTTGTCCCCAAGCCCCAGCCCGACCCCCCATTCTTATCATGCTTACTATAACCAACCCTACCCGTACACACATGAATGGATCCCCGACACCGGTGCTACTCATCATATGACAAACGACCTTCAGAATTTAAATCTCTCATATGAACCTTATGATGGTCCTGATAAAGTTCACGTCGGTGATGGTACAGGTTTGACAATCTCACATCTTGGCTCGTGTTCTATCTCTTCCCCCACTCGTACTTATCTCTTGCACAATGTTCTTGTTTCCCCTTCCCTTACTACAAATTTAATTTCTGTACGTCAATTTGCTCATGATAATTATGTATATTTTGAGTTTCACAATAATTACTTTCTAGTCAAGGATTACTCGGGTCGCATCCATCATAGGGGATTTGTCAAAGATGGTCACTACCGCTTTTCCTCCACCTTCAACTCCTCCTCCGTTCAAGCTTTTGCCGCCACCTCCAGCTCTTCTTCAACTTGGCACCGCCGTCTCGGACATTGCTCCTTTCCAGTAATACGTCAAGTCTTAGGTCATCTTTCGATTAGTCTTCCCAATAAAGCACCTACTACTGTGTGTGCACCGTGTCAATTAGCTAAGAGTCATCGTCAAACTTTGTACGTTTCAAATTTTACGTCTTCTGCACCTCTTGATTTAATTTATTCGGATGTTTGGGGTCCCTGTACTGAATCTTCCATTTACGGTTCACGCTATTATGTTAGCTTTCTTGACGATTTTACAAAGTATTTATGGTTATTTCCTCTTAAACGTAAGTCGGATGTCGAATCTGTTTTTCGTGATTTATTGACTATGATTGACGCCAATTCAACGCTAAATTAAAGGCCATCCAAACTGACTAGGGCAGTGAATATCGTCACCTATCTCAACACCTCACCTCTCTTGGTATTATCCATCGCCTTTCTTGCCCACACACACACGAACAAGTTGGTGCCATTGAACGTCAACATCGCCAAATTGTCGAGGTCGGTCTTTATCTTCTAGATCAGTCCAACCTTCCTCTTCCCTATTGGGAAGATGCCTTCACCACCGCCACCTATCTTATTAATCGGCTACCCACACGTGTCCTCAATGACAAATCCCCGTATGAGATGGTCTTCGGTCGTTCCCCTGACTACTCCTTCCTCCGTGTCTTCGGTTGTGCGTGTTGGCCTAACCTCCGCCCCTATAATCATCACAAAACCGACTTTCGTTCCAAATCCTGCATCTTCCTCGGATAGAGTCCCAATCACCAAGGCTATAAGTGTCTAGATCTCTCATCAGGTCGTGTCTACATTTCACGCCATGTTGTGTTCGATGAATCGGTCTTTCCCTATACGCCATCACCGGACCCTATTGTCCCTAACCTTATTACAGTCCCTTTACCCACCACACTTGCACCACCTTCCACACCCGTGGTCTCCTCTCTAACTCCTGTCGGCACAACCAATGTCTCGGCCTCCCCACCCTCCCCGGAACAATCTATCTCTTCCTTGGCTCCTACTCCGCCCCCTTCCCCTCCTACAAACCCTCCTCCCCACCCCATGGTAACCCGAATGCGCACTAACTCCCTCAAACCTACTCAGATGCCTGACTTCATCCGTTATCCCTTACCGCGGGCCCTCGTCAATTCTGTTCACAACTCTGACCCTACATCATATACGGAATCCTCCAAACATCGAGTTTGGCGTAATGCGATGAGAGATGAGATCAATGCTCTGCTGCGCACTAATAAATGGGATCTTGTTCCCTTTAATCCTAATATGAATGTGGTAGGTAACAAATGGGTTTACCGGACAAAGCATCATGCGGATGGCACCTTCGAGCGTCATAAAGCTCGGTTGGTTGCCAAGGGTTTTCATCAACATGAAGGTGTGGATTTCTTTAAAACTTTTAGTCCCGTTGTTAAACCGGTTACGATTCGTCTTTTGCTTTCTCTTGCTGTTTCGCAGGGTTGGACTATGCGACAGGTTGACATTCAGAATGCCTTTCTGCATGGACATCTGCAGCCTCAGGGCTTTATTCACCCGGACTATCCAAATTATGTATGCCGTCTCAAGCGCAGTCTCTATGGCCTTCGCCAGTCCCCTCGTGCCTGGTTTGCTCGGTTTACGGAAGCTCTCTCCATGTATGGCTTCACGGCCTCCAAGGCCAATGCATCGCTTTACACATTTTCTCGTGGCCCGGATCGAGTTTATATCCTTCTTTATGTCGATGATGTGATTATTACTGGGTCTTCTCCTACCCTCGTTGAACAGGTTATCCAGTATCTTGGATCACAGTTTCTTGTTAAGGATCTTGGCACACTCTCCTACTTTTTGGGCGTCGAAGCTCTTTTTACGCCTGATGGTCTCTATCTCACTCAACGAAAATATATACTTCAGTTACTTCAGCGTGCTGACATGGATAAGTGCAAGCCATGCCCGACTCCTATATCTGCTTCCACCCGCATTACGGCTGTGTCATCCTCCCCATTTGCCGATCCCTCCCTATATCGCACCATTGTCGGTGGTCTACAGTATCTCAGCTTTACTCGGCCCGATATTGCGTTTGCGGTTCACAAGGTTAGCAAGTTCATGCATGCTCCGACTGATGATCATTGGCTTGCGGTCGACCGAGGGAGCAAGGTGGCTCTCGGTCGACCGAGAGCAATCACTCGGTTGACCGAGTGTTGATTCC
Source organism: Gentiana macrophylla (assembly GCA_026214975.1). Lineage (NCBI taxonomy): Eukaryota > Viridiplantae > Streptophyta > Magnoliopsida > Gentianales > Gentianaceae > Gentiana > Gentiana macrophylla. Next base: position 107,317,270 of record CM047813.1, on the reverse strand, counting down.
GCCTGAAATGGTGGGTTTCCGGCCCTGTACCGTCCAGTGACTGATTTGGTCGATCAGAAAAATATTTCGACAGGATTTTCAAAAGTGAGTAAAAATGGTGAAAGGGATGAAGATTTTCAAAACATTTCCATTTAATTTCTACAAGGATTTGGAAAAAAGGGAGATGGAAGAATTTTGATAAATAAGATGGAGAAAAGGATGAGGAAAATGAAAGAGAGGGTGAGTGGATTAAATAGAAAAATGGAGGTTGAAAAGTGGAATGTGATTGGTGGATCAAAGTTGTTGGGGATTGATGAGGTGGAAAGGTGGAATTTGAAAATTTGAATTGGAAGAATAGAGAAATTGGGAAGAGAAAAAGGTGAATGGTTGGGAAGAGGGAAAGGTGAATGGGGATATGTAGAAATTAATGGTGTAGACCATTTTAGTTATTTTGACACACCGTAAATTAACTACAACAAATAACCATGCCAAAATTTATTATTTCACTTTTGCAATTCCAACCGCTAAATTTTTCTCTAACCAACCAGCAAGTTGTTTTAAGCACAAAAGCAACCTTATTCTTATCATAAATAAATCAAACAATCTGGTCTAAGCATTTGTAAAATAACGCATTACCATTTCCTTAATCAACAATTTTTACAAAGATTCATTTACTACACTTCACTTCACATAAAAACGATTCGAATAAAAAAAAATTATTTTGCACATCCTTAACTCAACAGTCGTCGGAACACGGCAAAATAGAAAAAAAAACAAAAAAAACTTCTTATCGTTTAATGCTACTTTTATTTTTTTTTAAAATAAAAATAAAAATAAAAATAAAAATAAAAATAAGAATAACGAAGGATAGAAATAGTTCTACAGTTTAAGTCTGTAGCTCGACTTTCCAAAAATCATCACAGTCTACGAACTGCTCTTGGCTTGCCAGGTTTTCACCCGGTTGGCCTTTACCGAAAATGTCTTGCTGTCCTTTTGCACGAGTGCCTTTCCGTGAGGTGTGAGTCCAACGAAAAGACAGTCGAACTGTCCATCCAAGCAAGCTCCAACTTTCGTAATATTTTCAGAACTAGATGAGCTCTCTTTAGCTCGAACTCTACGAGTTCGTTGCTTTGTTTGCTTCCTTCTATTCTTGGGTCTGGAGAAAGGCAGGCCTTCATGATTATGATTTTCTAGAACAGGGGCAGGCTCGACAGCTTACTCATGACTCAGAACTGTAAGGGTCCCATCTCTTCCTTCTATCTTGTCATCAACACTTTTTCCTAGGCTCGGAGTAATATCTGGTTCTGAACTACCAACTCCTATAACATTCACGCCACTTGAGTAGGAAATCTGAATTCATTGTCCCATAGGTCTCGGAACCTCTAGCATCGAAAAATGTGATCTCACGCCTGGTCATACAATTAGGGCTCTGAAGTATTGATAAATGCTCTCCCTAAAATGATCAGGCGGTGAGGTGCTCATCTATATCCATAACAACTATATCCATCTTAAACCCGAAATGCCCTAGGCCAATGATCATATTATACATATTTCCGGACATGATTGTGTTAGAAATCTACGCGGGAACGCAATGAATTCAAAAATTTATTTCTATCGACCCAAGATCGACTTCGTTTAAGCAATAAACAAACAAGTAGTAGACGGTGGTTACCTTGGTTGATCTATAAGATCGACGCTTTGACCGTCTAGGAGAGTAGTTCTGCATAGAGCCGCCCAGTGTTCGGCCTCACCGCTAGTCCCACACGAACACCCCGCGGAATCCCATCATGGATTGCTATTGGAAAACTCCGGTTGCTAGACCGGCCTTTTCCCTCTCTCCAACTCTCTAAAGGATGCTCTCTATTTTACACAAGAACTATTAGCTCTTGGAATTATGATGTACAAAAGATCTTGACACCCACCTCCTATTTATAATGAAAGTGGCGCTCTGTAGAAGGTGTGGAGGAGAAGAAAACATTTTCCCAATAAAATAAGGAAAATATATTTGATTGATTTATCTCATTTATTATAATATCTCATATTAAATAAATCTAGGATATCATCAATATCTTATATTGAATATTTCAAGATATTGTCAAGATCTTATATTGACAATATTTATCTTTTATTATATTACCATAAATCAATTTACACATGTGTATATATATATCACATATATAAATCTATATAAAATATGTACTACTAAAATATGTCAAGTGGATGCATATCACATATATGATCCACGCCACATATATATATATTTATACATACATATTAATATCTAATATTAATATAAGGTAATACTATTAATTAAATTGCACAATCCAAAGTGTACCATATACACTTCAATGTGGCGCCCATATAGCCAAATATTGGCTTCCGGAATATTATTTAATTAATATAATACTATTAATATCTTGTATTTAATTTATTCATAATAAATAAACACCACCATATTAATTTACCACTATAACCTTTATAGTCTCGAGATAAACTTTCCTTATTTGGTTATCAACTATAACCACATTTTAATCCGCTAGATGTTCTTATGTGTGTGACCCGATAGGCTTCCGAATATGTTGGCCGTAGACACAAAGTGAAAATTACGAAAATGCCCTTCATACTAACGATCACGGGATAGCGTCTGAGCAACACACCGTGACCCCAATCATCGGAAGAGTCAAATGCAATGACTACTACCTTTCATGTGAAACAGATTACCGTGTAACTTACAATCCTATCATTTGTAATAATATCCATACGGTCGCGACGTCGAGTGTCAAACATTAACAACCGTATCTTATAATCTGGATATCATGCTCTCGAAGTAACTCGTTTACTCCCACTTTGCAAAGATTCACGAGAGCTAGACATTCCTTATAAGAAGGCCATTTCGGATATTCGATCCCAATCATAGGATACGCGATTCCCGGACGACCAATCATGTATACTCCGCGATGCTTGAAGATCACACCCAATCACTACCGCATGATCGCCCGTGGCTGTGGAAACCTCAATAGTGTCAAAGCATGACAATCCACACCGTGATGCCATGAAGACTCGGTCTTAAGGATAATTACACAACCGTCACATAGTGTGACACTTATCGTGTAAGTGGGTCGATCTAACGACGCATTCTCTAATACACGTCCACGCATGGTCAAGTGTCTCTACACTTCGATAGGCGAGATCTATCCTCGCCCTAAAGGCAGAAGACATCAATACGTGCTAGTACATTTTATACTATCAATGCCCTGTTTAATAGTACATCGCCCTAGAGACATTTAAGTATCAAACTTATTAAAGTGATTAGAGATCTCATCAACCATAATCGCCTATCATGGTTTCTCTATCACAGTTTAATACTAAGGACGTTATCATATAACAATTCATAATTGGTTCTTCAAAAGAACATATATATGACAACATAAAAGCCATTTAATATATGTACAAACATAAAGAAATAGTATAAATGATCCGACCCGGTCGGATCCGGTCCAACTTGATTGGGTTTAGGACACTATTCCAAATGATTGTAAGTGGTCCCATCTCTTCCTTCTATCTTGTCATCAACACTTTTTCCTAGGCTCGGAATAATATCCAGTTCTCGAACTACCAACTCCTATAACATTCACGCCACCGAGTAGGAAATCAATTCCTTGTCCCATAGGTCTCGTAACCTCTAGCATCGAAAAATGTGATCTCACGCCTGGTCATACAATTAGGGCTCTAGAAGTATTGATAAAGGCTCTCCCTAAAATGATCGGGCAGTGAGGGTGCTCATCTATATCCATAACAACTATATCTATCTTAAACCTGAGCTGTCCTAGGCCAATGATCATATTATACATATTTCCAGACATGATTGTTCTGGTCCCATCCGCAAATCTAACTTGCAACGGAGTATTCGTGGGAGTAAGGATTAGATTTCTATCACAAAGACTCTTCGGGAAAATGTTCAGACTCGAGCCAGAATCTATCAAAGCCAACCCTAGGTATGCTCCTTCTAAGGTAACCTCTACCATAAATGCTCCTGGGTCATCTAGTTTCGGCATCAACCGAGCTTCATTCTCAATATGCGCTGTATCTCTAGGACCGATGACTATAGGGCGATTTAAGTCTACGCTATCCTCATAATCAGATTCTATATCTGACATGTGATGCATGTAGTCATATCCTGAGTCGAATCAAGAAATCTCTTGAGATTTAAGCTGGGACATACCTCTGTATATGTAAGCATCTTTAGACTCTTTTGACCTCTTGGCTTCGTGAATTCTTGCCTTCATCTTTGCTATTCTTTCCTTGAGTTTAGGTGTCAACGGCTTTCTAGGTGTGGTTTTGGTTCTCAAAGACCATGACTTCTTCTCCTTGAACCTCGTAAGACTCGATGTGATGGCATTTTGCTAAAGCGGTTCGCTTGAGTGATTCCTCCGATTAATCGCATCATATGAAAAACAACAACGGTTATTGAACTAACAGCAAAGATGATTACTCATACTGCTGCTAGGCTTATAACCTACTAACAGAATCACAGGGGGAAAACAACTATCAGATAAAACATTTAAAGGGCTCGGTCGACCGAATATACAGATTTTTTTTTTTTTATGTTTTATTTATTTTATTTATTTATTTTTATTTTTTTACTTACTGTAACAGAAAACAGAAAGACGAAATAATTAAGTTGATCATTTAAGCAGTTTGACCATTGATTCCCCGGCAACGGCGCCAAAAACTTGATTGAGGTCAAGTTAAATTATTAAGTCGATTCCTAAATAACCACTAGCAAGTGAACTAGGTTCAATCGCAGTATAGCTAGATAGAGTCGAGGTCGATCCCACAGAGAATCAATTTGTGGATCCTAACTTAAATAGTCAACCTATTTATTTCGTTTGACAAAGACGGTCTATGACCAACATAGAATACGAGAAAAGAAAGACACACTCAAACATATAAACAAATAACATGTAAACAAATAACGTAATCAACTGCCCAATTATAACCGTAATTATTTGGATCTAGACAATTTATATAACAACAAGACTCAACAACTATTAATCCGTTCATATCTATTTATATTGGCTACGGGAGTCATCCCCTAAAACTTGATGTAGCACCGGTAGGTCACTATATCACTGTGGTATTGTTACGTGACTTCGCCTTTTGGTGCCTCCATCTCATATAACTCACACGCTTACGGCTCTAAGGATGCCGATATTAACGCACACCTCAAATGCAGGCAACATTCCTATGGTTAGGCGCATTTCTAAACGATCACTCGACTCTCGCCCAACTAACAATTACCAAGTTATAGTCTCATGCTAGTTTACGATCTATGTATAACAAGTCACGTGCGCGCAATTCCCTAATATAAACCTACCGAATATAACGCGAAAGTCCAAGATCAATTCATGAGCCTACCAAGAGTTTTATATCGGTATTTCCTTTCTACACGTTTTAATTAAATTAAGCGAGTGACGAGCCATAGCCATACCTACCGAGATAACAGATTCAATTAAGCTAACCTAATCATAAAGACGTGGATCGATTAACGGATAAACAGTTTGACTGCTCTCGGTCACCCGAGTGCTTACCTCCCATTTACATCCCCGAATATATTTCTCAGCGTTTCATATACGAATCGGATTATATAGCGAATCATCAGGACATCATATAAACTAATCTAAATACACGTAAATTAAACACACAGATTCATCCGTAGATATTAGGTAGAGGACGTAGGGTATGGGAACCTCATAGACAAGGTATCACCGCTGCCCTAACGTCATATCCTAGATCTACATCATCTAGATATGAATAACTACTCAAACAATCAAAGCATAATTGGGAAATTGATTACTAAAAAGAAAACAAGAAGATAAACTAGGGCTTACATGTTTGCAACCCTAGCAACCTCCAAAATCCTAAATGAATCCTTATTTGCTTATATGTAGATATGAAATAATATTGGTGAATGTATCCTAAAAAATACAAAGGACTTGTGTTTATATAGAGCCTCAGCCGACATAGCAAACCGACTTAAAACACCGACACTACTGAACCCTAACCGCCTCAAACATTGTTCGGACTCTCTTTGGACTATAGGCCCACTCGGTCGATCGAACGCGCGTAGGCTCGGTCGACCGAGCCTTACATGCTCCTGGGCTTCTCGCTTACCATCTTGGGCTTTCTGAACTTGTCTGCGATCCCTTAAAGCTTCTCCGAAGTCCATCCTTGTGCTCCACAATGCGTTACTACAAATATAGCATGAAATACAGTCTGTAACATCAAATAATATAATAAAACCTCTTAATACATAATAATGAATCGTAACCCTCGGCATATGCAAATTAAACGTATTACGACTTAATATTACTCTATTATAGCTCCTTTAAACTAGAATCGGAGATAAAGGTCATAGAATAACGGGCACAAAATGACCGTTATCAATAATCATGAAACAAACTTATTAAAGTCGCATCTATTTATGAAGTGAAACTTCAAAAAATCGACTTTGAGGGGGTAGGATATAGTTGATTCTCCCTAGAAACGACTTTGGCAAAGTAGTATCATGCTGAAATATTTTTAACTCATTTTGAACATCAAAATACATCTCTTATACATCAATCTAAACCAAATAGATAGTGTGCTAAGTATTATATATGTTAGACAAACAATGTCATAACGTTTTATTGATTTGAAAGGCTATAATCATGAAACAAACTTATTAAAGTCGCATCTATTTACGAAGTGAAACTTGAAAAAATCGACTTCGAGGGGGTTGGATATAGTTGAATCGACTTTGTTAGGGTTGCATCTACCTGATTTGACCTTGCGAAGGTCGAATCTAGGAGAAACGACCTTGCTAGGGTCGAATCAAGGATAATCGACTTCCCGTAAGGTCGAATCTCCCTATAAACGACTTTGGCAGAGTAGTATCATACTGAAACACCCCAACCTTTCCCAACACCCCCATCATTCTTAACACAATCTTTGCGCACGTCACCTCCCCTTTTACAAGCGTATTTGACATAAGGACTGTGATTTTTTGAGTAGTCTGACTTCCACCTGATTAGTACCATCCCAATGTTTCGTGCAACTGATGTTATCCATTTAATAGCTTCGGTGTCAGTGTTGAATACCCACACATGTTATTCATAACAACAATCAGCGATCATATGATTAACTTTTCACATCTAACGCCACTTCATTGAATATATTATTACATGTTCAGTAATGAATGCATCACCGGAAAAAATCTTGGTTGGTGTAATTTCCTCTACTTCCACTAACATCATGCTATTCACTTGGTTCACCAATTCTAATGCTATTAGTACGTTCGCACTAGGGAAGTTGTCATCACGACCATCATTTTATCCAATGGTGCCATCATTTTGGCCAATGGAGTCATCTACATGTATTGTTACACACACCCGTCAAATCATGAATAAATGTTGACAACAAAGCTATTTTAATGCTTTAGAATGACAAGGTAATTATACATTGACATGAACTTCAGTTTGGGTTCCTTTGGCAATGTCATCTAAATTTGGCAAATCTCGAATGATGTCGTCTTGTTGTATTGTTCGAGAGTCTTCACCAACAACCTAATGCATCAAAACACCACGTTACAAGTTCAAAATATGGATATTCATCACCAAAGTCGATTGTCACAGGTAAAAAAATGCCATGCACTGGTGCACATATATTCGATTATATCCTAGTCAAAAAAATGTTCAAGATTCGATAGTGCCAAGGTTGAATGTCTGATAATCGACTTCATAAGGTCGATTCTCGCGTAAGTCGACCTTAACAAATTCATTTTAGCCTATAAACAACTCTGTTAAGGTTGTTTTCATCTGGGCGAACTAAAAGGCTTCAACTTTTGTAACATTGAATAGCCAAACCCAAAATAAGAGTACAATACAATAATTTCATGTACATTATAGATTTTTACATGTCGATTTCATGAAAACAACACACAACAGTATATTGATTTTAAAAGTACATTCTCATTGATTTTGCTTGAAACACCAATATCTTCATTTGGGGGTTTTTGATTCCACTCTTTCATCCATTGAACCTTGGTATACAACCAAGCATGTTCATTTTTGGTATGGTTTGGATGAATTTTGTGTAAAGATGATTATGAAGAAAAAATTGATGAAGATTATGAAGATGGTGTGGGTTTGATGAAGATTATGAAGATGGTGATTTTGTTTGAAGATTGTGTGGGGTTTTAAGGTTTTATGATGATGAAGATGAAAGATTTATGGAGACGAGGGTTTTGTGATGATGAAGGGTAATGGATATAATGATTTAAGATTTTGAGGGTGATGAATATAATGAGGATGAGGATGATGATGAATTTCATGAAGATGAAATGTATGTGAAAATGAGTTTTACGAGGAAGAAGATATTTTTTGAAGGGAAGTTATGGAGTGTGTAGGTATGGGTGTGGTATGTAAGGTATGTGAAATCGATGGACCAATTTGTAATAATGGATAATTGGTGTGGAAATAGTTTAAAAGTTTGGTGTGAAGGTAGATAATGTGGTGTAAATAAAAAATTAAATTTTTTTGAAAATCAATGTGGTGCAAAGATATGTTGTGTGAAGTATAAAGTGTTGCAACGATAGGTTTGTTGTGGTGCTAATAAAGACCTCTATTTTATCATCTTAGATTTATTTTTCAATAGATTGCCCTGGAGGTAATATTATAGCTCGTCAACAAGGTATTGACCCAAAGGTAAATGTTGTGGTTCTTAACCCAGATGTTTCGGGTTTTAGTTCCGGTGAGATAAAAAAATGAGGGGTTCTAAAGGCACCTACTTTTACTTCCGGCACCACATTACTCCGACACCACAAAAAATTACTCTGGCACCACGATTATTTTTAATGAACGGAAGCTATTGAAAACCAACGTCAAATGAAAGTCAGTGACACCGACATTTACGTTATAAAAGTGTCACAACTTAGAAACGTCAGGTCACTGACTTTCGTTTTTGAATAGCAACTTCAATGTCATTGACGTTGGTTTTTAATATCGATATCACTGCCACTGACGTTCCGTTCATAAAAAATATAATAAAAAAATAGATGCAAATAGTAAAAATGAGGGGATTTTTCCTGACCTACCACCATTTTCTGCTCTAAATTGTGGATATACCACCCAAGGCAAAAAAAAAAAATTTTGGGACTCGATTTTCTCCCATTTTTCCACAAATGCGCACGATCTTAAGTACTCAAATCACTATCGTGCCTCTTCCCAATTAGGGTTTAGTTTGGTTCAAAAACACCTAAAACGCAAAATGGGAGTGGTATTTCGATAACAAAGTTTCAGTATCTGCATTTTCCTTCTCAAAAGTGGTATATTGATAAATCCCCGTGAGAATGAGGGCCTCTTTAGAACACCTACAAAATTTACGCGCGTGTGTATATTTTGTAACGGTAAAATAATAGAAGTAGGAAGTAAAGGGAAAAATAAGATCTGAAATGGGAAAAGATACAAAAAAAAAATGGTTGAGGAAGAAAGCAGGCAGCGTGGATTGCAATGGCGTGTAATGTATACGATTTTGTCTTCTTCTCAACCAAGATTCTTTCTTTTTTTTTTTTTTTTTTCTTTTTTTTTTCTTCTAATTTTAGATAAAAAACAATCCTCCGCAACCTTTAACCTTAGCTTTGGCAATAGTAATACTAAGACCCGGCAGAGAATTGCGATTTACCCCCACCCTCCGAAGGTCCTTAATCTACAAATTGCCATTACCGCAATCTAAAACGCTCCAGTTTAGCATTCCCAAAATAATTATGGATCCTTCATGGCATCACCACCGCTATCCACCGCCACCTCCTGGCGGTGCTACACCTCATGCCGCCATATGTCCAGTTTGCTCAAGTTCCCACTTTCCCTTTGCCCTCCACCTTACTACCCTTCCGGTCATCAATATCCTCCTCCCCACCCCACCCTACCGATCAATTCTACCTTAGACCACCTCCTCCTCCGCCACCTCAACCCTTTCACCAACCTCCCCACCAGCTTCCGCAGCACCCTACGATCCTTTCGCTGACCATCAGGGCGGACCTGCAATGAATCCAAACCGAACGCCTGCTGGTCCATGGAGCAGTAACTCCGTCTTCGATAGAGACACGTATGCACAGGTCTATCCTGGTTACGATCATGGCAATGCTGGCGCTAAGAGGATTCGGTTTGATGATTTGGGATTTAATTCAGGTCAATCTGGCTCCTACAAGAATGAAAATCCTCCCAAATTAGCCCAAGTTTTCTCAGATGATGAGAGAAGATTAAAGTTAATTCGAGATCATGGCAGCACAATGAATGCTGATAGGAATACTTCTGAACCATTAACCGAAGCAGGGTTGAAGCAGTTGGAGAATTTTGACTCGAAATTTTCTAATTCAAGCCATTCGTACAACCAACATAGTAAATTTGATAGGGGGAATAATAGCTTGAATGTTGAAAATCATGAGATGGAGAATGTTGGACAGAAATATGTTAAGAGGAATGTAGAAAAAGGACAGTTTGGGTACCCTCAACCTCAAGCTGATATCAGTTTGAAACGCAAGAATGTTTATGAGAATAGTCAACATGGAGCTAAGCACAGTAAGGATTTATTAGGGAGCAATCAATTTCACCAAAGATATGGAGCGCAGAATCAAGTAGGGTGTATGCAAAATCATTATGAGGCGGCCTATTCAAATAGACAAGGGTCTAAAATCATATCAGGTATAGGGATGGGACTGGATCATCAGGTGTTTAATGGCCAGCCTTCTCTTCATGCACCGCCCCTCCCATCTCTTCCTGTGGAATCTCCTAGACCACTTTTTTCAGAGGGAGTGGTTTCTCTATCTCCATCCAGATCATCTGTTTCTTTGTTTCCAGATCCCCTGGCTTCTTCATCAGTGGCAAGATCAAGTACTGGTAGAGGCCATATTCATGTTTCTACTGGTTTTCGTTCTGAGGTATGTGGCAAAGTATAAGACTTGATATGTTGATAATCTCTCTACATGTGTTTGGTTGACCATTCTAGGGATATTTTGATGGCTAATTGCGACAAGTGACGATCTTATGTGCCTAATTATTTAGACAGGGAATGCATAAGTCAATGTCAGCCAGACTTGAATCCTTTTGTTTTTTTAGTGTTATTTAATAGAAAATAGATATGGTACATAACTAGAGCGTATACTGAATTTCGTGCTGGTTGGATTATTCGCTGGAGTTGACAACACTGGATTTCTGTGAATGCAGTTTAGAATTTTTGGCTGCATTGCTTGTTTATTTGGACCCCTTGAATTGGACTTTGTTTCTCTTCACCAGTGCTGCATATGAATCAGTGCTTCACACACTTTGCTTACTGCTCGTAATTTAAGCTTTTTTCTCATCAATTTTGGATCCAACATTATAGTTATGATTTCTTGTAACTATTGTGTTTTCAGGGTTTTCGTGAGATACAGCAAGTGCCATCTAATGCTTACATGTCAGGAAATGAATTTATTCCTGCCCGGTCTCAATCTCCGGAGAAGCACAGAATATTTAATGCCTCACACATAATTAAGCCACCTCATCGAGCATCTCGTCCAGACCACATTGTCATTATTCTTCGTGGGCTTCCAGGTTTTTCACCCTCTTTGTTTGTGTTATAATTTAATGAACAGAAACATCTGCTTATACATTTTAGGACACTTGCTGAGACACTTGCTCAAACATTGACACGTATATGTTGCTTTAATATCGTTTTTCGTTCTTACAATTTTATAGACTGTTTAGACCGAAATAATTATATTTTGGGTTGCATAGACAGTGTATTGTTACTGAATGTTGTCATATTGTGATTTTGGACTTGAGGGACAATTGGCTCGAATGGGCCATTTCTGTTCTGTTCATGAATGGTTCCTGGTTTCCTGTCTGGACTTCGGACAGGGAAAACCTTGTTCCAAACTTCCAACCAAAATGGATTCGTTTAGATGTTAAATCGACATACTTTTACCTCAAAACAGCACCATTTTGATCGTGACATGGTTTTTCCTCTCCGGATCGCGGGCAAGGAACGCCCTCCCTCTCGTGAACAAGATGCTCTTGGATGTGTGCAGAATGGGATGTGAGAGATGTTGAAATTAGTGTGCTAATTAAATTAGTGTGCTAATTAATTAGTGTGCTAATTTGTTAATTTGTGTACTGATGTACCTTTGTTTTTGGCCCTTTATTTGTGCCTTTTGTCCTCTTGTTATTCCAGATATTAACTGGACTAGTGGGCTGCTTTTACTGTACAGTATCCGTTGGGGACACTGTACATAGCCGTTAGAATGTTTTTTTGCTGTATCAGGACTTCCTGAGTCCTTTATATAGCCTTTTCCTTCCTTCTTGTAATCTACCAAGTATTATTCAATTAATAAGACTCTTTTTTCTCCTCAATACTTGTCATTCTTTCTACATGGTATCAGAGCATTGATCCAAAAATCGCTCAAATTAAAAATTTTCTGAGATTTTTTTTTCAAAAACCAGAAAATGTCATCTGTTTCACAATCGACCTCCACTGATGTTGTTTCACATTCTGAGGGAACAAATCTCATTCAGGGAGGAAGTGATACAAACAGTCATCTTCTCACTAGCCATAAATTCGATGGTAATAACTACCATTTATGGTCTAGATCTCTGCTTATGTATGTGTCTGGAAGAAGCAAAGAAGGATATCTGACTGGAGATATTCCTCCACCAAAAGAGGATGATCCAAAATTCAGACAATGGAAGGCAGACAACAACACCATCATGTCATGGCTGATTGGATCCATGACTCGTGAACAAAGTGAGAACTTTATGTTCTTTGATATCACGCTCAAGAGGTCCAGGAGAGGTGCTCGCCATGATCTCTACTCCAAGAGGACAACACTTCAAAGAATATATGAGCTCAAATCCCAACTTAAGGATCTGAAACAAGCAGATTCTACTATCACCCACTACTTCAATCTTCTCACTAGAATATGGCAGCAACTTGATCTGTTCAATGAACATAAATGGAATTGTTCTGAAGATCATAAAAACCATAAACTGTTCATTGAAAAGATGAGTTTTTCCTTCCTTATGGGACTCAACCCAGACTTGGATGATGTTAGGGAAGAGTCCTTGGCAAATCCCTCTTCCAACTTTGAAAGCCGCGATTTGCTTTGAGGTTAAGCATGAAGAAAGCAGGAGGAAACTCATGTTGGGCAAAGACTCAGCCGCTTTGTTATACCTCAAAATTCTCAGCAAAACACTTCTGCTCTTGCATCTCAATATATACCTCAAATCTCTCAGCAAAACACCTCTGCTTTTGCATCTCAATCTCTCCAACACAACAAAGGAAAGAAGGAGAGGCCTTGGTGTGATCATTGCAGAAAGCAAGGGCATATCAAAGATACCTGCTGGAAACTTCATGGAAAACCAGCAGATTGGAAACCTAAGGGCTGGGAATGGAAGGGAGCCTCAAGCAAATCTATCTGTTCAGAAAGAAGTCTTCTCTCAAGAACAGATAGAAGCTTTAAAAAGGCTCTTCCACCCAGATTCCAGCTCTGGAAATCATCATTGTATATCTCTGCAGACCAGAGTACTGCAGGCATGTATCATTTCTCAAGCCTTTGAATCTCATGTTAAACACCAATGGATCATTGATTCTGGTGCATCTGAGCATATGACTGGTGACAGGACACTCTTCTCCTTTCTTCATCCTTGTACACAAGAGGAGATATGTCGAATTGTCGATGGTTCCACCTCTAAGGTAGAGGTATGGGAACTATCAACATAGAGGCATATGTCTCAAAGATGTACTCTTTGTTCCAAAGCGTCATGCAATCTGATTTCAAGATTATGATTGGCACAACAAAGACAATATGGTGCTTAATTTTTCCTCCACATCCTGTGATTTTCGTGACTCCAAAAGCGGGAGGATGATTGGCAAGTGCTAAGACCAATTCTCGGTCTTTATCTCATGTCCGGAAATGATTGCTCTAAGCAGAAGCATCGTTTGTCTTGGTTCTAGTACCAATAGTGAAAATGTTATCTTTGGGCACTATAGGCTTGGACATCCAAATTTTGTGTATTTGAAAAAATTACTTCCTGCTCTGTTTATCAATAAAAAGCCCTCTGAATTTGTGTGTGAAGTTTGTTGTCTTGCAAAGCGATCTTAGAACTAACTTTCCTCGGAAAAATTATCAACCATCTAAGTCTTTTAACCTCGTACACAAGTGATATTTCGGGACCTTCAAAGGCTAAAAATATCACTGGTACTAGGTGGTTCATCACTTTTATTGATGATCACACTAGGCTTACATGGGTTTTTCTGATGAAAGATAAGTCTGAAGCTGGTATGATATTTAGAAATTTCTATCACATGGTTCATACTCAATTTGAAACTGAAATCAAGGTTTTAAAGTCTGACAATGGGTCAGAATACTTTGAAACAACCCTTGGGACATTCATGAGAGAGAAAGGCATTGTTCATATAAGTTCCTGTGTTGATACCCCTCAGCAAAATGGAATTGCTGAGAGGAAAAACAGGCACTTACTTGACACTGCCAGAGCACTTATGTTTGCTATGAATGTTCCTAAGTTTTTATGGGGAGAAGCTGTTTTAACAGCCACTTACCTCATTAACAGAATGCCTTCAAGAGTTCTTATGTTCAAAACACCTATTGGTGTGTTTAAAGACATATATCCTAACTGTCAGTTCACTCAAAACCTTAGTCCTAAGGTTTTTGGGTGTACTGTGTTCATTCACAATCACCACAGAAACAAACTTGATCCAAAGGCTATCAAATGCATTCTGATTGGGTACTCCCCTAGGCAAAGAGGGTATAAGTGTTATTGCCCTTCTACAAGGAAGTTCTATAACACAATGGATGTAACTTTCCTTGAATCTAAGCCCTATTATGATACTCTTGCAGATTCTGAAAATGACTATTTGAATTCCTCTCAAGGATGGAATTTACAATCTCCTCTTGGTCTTCCTAGAGAAACAGAGTCCCAAGTGGACAATGAAACTCAGGACCTCACTACAGAGGATCTAAATATCTCTGATAGAAGGATTACTAGCTATCCTTTTGGACCTGAAAAAGGATCCCAATGTGACAGACCCCCTGTGGAACTGGTTTATTCCAGAAAACACAGGAGATCTGAAAGATCTTCTTCACCTACTAATCAAGAAACTGAACATCATAGCCCTGACAATCATGAAACCCCTCGCGATGATATTTATGATGATACTCGATGATAGGCCAATTGCCTTGAGGAAAGGAACAAGGCCTGTACTAAGGTTCCCTTGTATAACCTTTTCGAGGCATATCAATCCTCATGAACAACCTTAACGATAAGATGTGCCTTGTACCATTCAGAAGCACTTGCAAAACTCGAATGGAAACAAGTGTTGATGATGAAATTGGTGCCTAATTAAAAATAACACTGAAAATCACCTATCTTCCTAAGGAAAAAAGGTGGTGGGTTGTAGGTGGTCGTTCACTAATAAGTATAACTCTGATGGGTCTATTAGCAGACATAAGGCAAGGTTAGTTGCCAGAGGGTATACTCAAACCTATGGCATTGACTACCAGGAGACTTTTGCCCCTGTTGCTAAACTAAACACAATCAGAGTACTTCTGTCCATTGCTATAAATCTTGATTGACCTCTATTCCAATTAGATGTCAAGAATGCATTCTTAAATGGAGAACTTGAGGAGGAAGTGTACATGAAGATTCCTCCGGGTATGAGACCCTGAACAAGGAAATCTGGTATGTAAACTTAAAAGGCCCTTTATGGGCTTAAACAAATCCCAGGGCATGGTTTGGTGATTTACTAAATCAGAAAAGCTTATGGCTATCACCAATGCCATTCAGATCATACTATGTTCACCAAGTTCACCGATAATGGCAAAAGAGTTATCCTAATAGTCTATGTTGATGATATAATCATCTTGGTGATGATTTGAATGAAATTCAACTCCTCAAGCTATCACTGGCTAAGGATTTTGAAGTCAAAGATCTGGGCCAGCTGAAATACTTCCTTGGCATGGAAATATCTAGAACTGCTGCTGGCATTCATATATCTCAAAGAAGATATATCTTGGATCTTCTTGAAGAAACTGGGATGGCAAGTTGCAAACCTGCAGCCTCTCCCATAGAGCCTAACCTGAAATTTACAAAAGAAGGCTCCAAGAATTATGTTGATGTTGGGAGATATCAAAGATTAGTGGGAAAACTCATCTATCTTTCTCACACAAGAGACACGACATCCGCTTTCTTTCCGGGTCTTGTAAGTCGGGCTTTATGCATAAACCTTGTGAAGAACATCTTCAAGTTGTGGATAGAACCTTGAGGTACCTAAAGGGGACTCCTGATCAAGGACTTCTATTCACTAAAAATGAGAACAGAGGGCTGCATATTTACACTGATGCAGATTGGGCCAGCTCTATAGTAGATAGAAGATCTACTACTGGGTATTGTTCATATATTTGGGGCAATCTAACTACTTGGAGAAGCAAGAAGCAGGCTGTTGTAGCTAGAAGCAGTGCAGAGGCTGAACTTAGAGCTCTATCTTTTGGGATCTGTGAAGGCATGTGGTTAAGGAAGATTCTCACTGAAATTCAAGCTCCAACAAAATTCCCTACTCACTGCATTCGTGATAACAAATCGCCATCAACATGTCAGAAAACCCCATTCATCATGACAAATCCAAACATGTTGATATTGATAGGCATTTCATCAAAGAAAAGGTTGAGAACAAAGAAATACAGATCTCCTTTGTTCCTTCTCATGATCAAATGGCTGATATCTTCACCAAAGGGACATCTATTGCTCAGTTTCTGCATATTAATGGCAAGCTTGGCTGTTCTTCTCTTTACACAACCAACCTTGAGGAGGGGTGTTGAAATTAGTGTGCTAATTAAATTAGTGTGCTAATTAATTAGTGTGCTAATTTGTTAATTTGTGTACTGATGTACCTTTGTTTTTGGCCCTTTATTTGTGCCTTTTGTCCTCTTGTTATTCCAGATATTAACTGGACTAGTGGGCTGCTTTTACTGTACAGTATCCGTTGGGGACACTGTACATAGCCGTTAGAATGTTTTTTTGCTGTATCAGGACTTCCTGAGTCCTTTATATAGCCTTTTCCTTCCTTCTTGTAATCTACCAAGTATTATTCAATTAATAAGACTCTTTTTTCTCCTCAATACTTGTCATTCTTTCTACAAGAGATTTGCAATGTATCGAGTTTAGTTCCTGTTGCTTTAGTTTTATATGTATTGCTTAACCTAGGATGCTGTTTCTTATTGAATTATGGCCATGGGACTAGCAAGAAAGTTATTATTATTAAATTCAAGTATGAGGATTCCCCCTCTCCCCTCCCCCTCCCCCTCCCCCTCCCCTTGAGGAAATATCAGGTCATTGAGACAGATCTTTTGCACGGCAATAACAATTCTGCCTGGCGCTCTGGTAGTAATTGAAATGATAGTTTTTAATTTGTGATTTTGTGGATCTAATCAGCGTTTTTTCCTAATGTAATTGTTGTCAAATTTGCAGTTATCCTTTGCATTTTCAAGATTCCGCTCACGGAATCACTGTCCTTTCATGTTGCTACATTGGACATGTGCTTGTGTTTGTTTTCACCTGCTTTTGGGTAGAATAATGTCATGCAATGTTGTTTTTGATAAGAAACATAAATGTCTTGTGAACATGTACTACATTTTGCGCCTAAATCTCATGATCAGTAGTTCCGAACAAATATCAATCAGGACTACATGACAATTATTCTCATCTCCGTTTTGCGCCTAAATCTCATGATCAGTAGTTCCAAACAAATATCAATCAGGACTACATGACAATTATTCTCATCTCCGTTTTGCTCAACGCTTGTACAGATTTAGATGCGTCATGAAATTAGACTTGGGCAGTAACTATAAGTAAGGGACTATGTTTGATTCACTGAAATTTATTGCACAACTATGCTCGTTCAATAAACAAAATAAAGGATAACCTTTTTAATTAAAGAAAACATAGACTTCTTGGTGTGCACTTTACAACTAATGTTTCTGTGTTATTTAGTTAGTATCAAAAACCTCACAGGAACTGTTGTACTTTTAGGTAGTGGAAAGAGCTACCTTGCAAAGCTGTTACGTGATCTTGAGGTCGAAAATGGCGGCAGTGTTCCGAGAATTCATTCTATGGATGATTACTTCATGACTGAAGTTGAGAAGGTTCCATTGCTCTATTCCTGTTCTGTTATGGATTGCTTAATGATTTGATCTTTATAATTTACTCTTTGATGAAATGTTGGTTGCCTCAATTGCGCTTGTAGTTAGAGCTGGTATGGCTGATGACATGATTTTGATATTTCCCATAGGAAGAGGCTACTGAGGTTTCCAAGTCTTCTGGTTCTGTGAGAGGGAAAAAGCAATCAACTAAGTCGGTCTTGGAATATTGCTACGAACCTGAAATGGAGGAGGTAACAAAAGTCACTCTCGAAACGTCTTTATGCAAGCAAACTCGTTGGTGTTCTTCTCATATGGATATTCTGTAAACAGAATATCTTAAACTAGAGGGAAACAATATATGAACTGTGCATGCTGATGCATCTGTTGGACAAAATTACATGATGTCTGTAATTGGTGTTGTCAGTAAAAAAACATTACGTGAAGTACATTCTGATTTAGTCTCCTGGGATATATGTCAAAATTAGGGAAAATTGAATCTGTATGCTTGCAGAAAGTGATAATGACAAAAATATCACCTTTTTCTGAAATTGGAAAAGTATTCTTTCAGTGATTTTTATCGAATTCAATAACTTTTGTCGATTTAAATGATGTATGAAGAGTTTCATTAAATTCGATTTTTCATCAAATTCACAGAAAAATGTCATCGAATCCACTGAAAAAAATATCGAAAAAATAGTTTTCCAGTGTCAGAAAAAACATGATATATTGTTGTTAAAACTTCCTCAAAGGCATATAGATTCAATTTTTTCCAAAATTAAGATGTTATGCCCTGTGATAAATTTGTATAATTACTAGGACTGGTATCTATTTAGATTTTTTGCTTCGAAGCTTAATAATTTTCAAGTGATTATGGGTATGTTTGGAAAAAAATACATTAAATGATGTATTGGTTTTTCAAGTAGACACTTTTTTTGGGACATTTTTTTCCTTTCAAAAAGTGGATATTCTTTATGGGATGGAGGTATTATATATATATATATATACAGAAAGAGAAGCAAAAGTCCAACATAACACACCCCCCCCCCCCTCCCCCTGCCCCCCAATAAAAAAATCAATAAAAAACTAAGCAAGGTGGTGTCATGGCCAATTTTATTTTTTAAAGGGCTGGAAATATAACATCTTTTCTCTATAAAAAAGATGAGGGACTTGTGGCTGTAGATAGAAGTCCTAATTATGGACTTCCTAGGCAAGTATTTCCCCTGTTTCAACTTCATACCTATGAAGTTGCGGAGTACTTGGAGAAGTTTCTGGACAATGTTAGGGTCAATTTATGAGGGATGAAGAGAAGTTTATGTTTACTTGTTACATGCCTATAGACTAAACTGTGGGTATGATTCTCTGACATCTGGAAAAATACTTAATTCAAAGAAGCTCCTAATAGTCTCCTCTGTTCCTGATCAAGTTAAGCTTTTTGTGCGGAATGTCTCATAGAATACTTTCATGGTGATACTTGTTGAAATGTTAAAGTTCTAGTTTACACATCTCCCTGACAACTTAAGATTTTATATGAGATGGTAACTGATTGGTACTATTGTCGGTTCTTACTTCCAGCATAGCCACCTTATTTGTGTAGTCCATGTTGGGATGACCTATTTGTATTGTTCGCATGTTATGCCTGTTGATGTAAGTTTTATTGCCCCAGACATGAGGGTGTTAGGATCACAATGAGGGACGTGTTAACATGTGTAAATATTGAGATACACATCCCTATTGGCTTAAGTTTTCAGAGGGGATGATACTTTAAGAACCGTATGGCAACTCGACTCTAACAATACTTCTATATTTGAATAGGCATTTCGGGGTAGCTTCTTGAACCAGTTTTCACTTTCATCTTATAACATATATATATATATATATATTATGTCGTCTTTTGAAATATTATCGTTTTTACTCTCTTGTTTGTGCATTGTTTGTTTGTTTCATGCTTTTGGGCACTTGATTAACTTTGATTCTTTGCATCAGGCTTATCGGTCAAGCATGCTGAAGGCTTTTAAAAAGACTCTTGATGAAGGGGTTTTCTCCTTTGTAATCGGTACGATTTCAAATGGCACAGATGCCATGTCACTTGAGAGGATTAAATATGCTTGTCTTTGATATATATGTCACTTTATGTTAACTTTGAAGATCTTCTATTAATCTCTTCCATAGAAAATATGTTGCAATGAATGCCTTCCTTATCTGCAGTATTAGATGACTTGAGTATTTTTGAAAGTAATTGCTTTGCCGATTAGGCTTCATCGTGTGATATTGCTGGAGTTCATCAGTTCAGGCACATGATACACATTAGTGTATATTTTGTTTCCATATCAGCTGGTTGTGCTGTCTGGGATTTCCATTAAAAGTAGTTGAACGACTTTTGCTCAATAAGCCCTAGTGTGATGTTAGATTTAAGTGGTGATGCAGTGCTTCTGCACTGCCATTCCGTTTCTCTAACTCCGGGTGCAGTTTTCTTCGGCTATTGACCTGTTTCTTGCTGGTATTTGTGCCTCGTTTAGTGGATGACCGCAATCTGCGGGTAGCTGATTTTGCTCAGTTTTGGGCAATTGCAAAGGTAATCCCTTGTTTCTCTCTTTATCAAACCTGTTTGCATCTCTCCTGCTGGCCTCTTGTGTGGAGGGATTGTAATGGCTAGGTCCCTTTTTTATTTTTATTTTCTATTTTAAAACTCATGGACAGGTCTATATTTGACTTGTAAAATTTCCACATTACTTCGTTGGTGTAAAGAAATTGATCTGGACTGCCTTATGATATTTCAGACTATTTAATAGGAAAAGTGCAAAGGGAAAGAATTTCAACCATTGAACTAATGTATTACAACGAATGATAAATAAAATTTTCTTTTGAACTTTATTTTACTGTCAGATAGGTACAAAAGAGTGATTTGGATGCATGTGAATTAAATATTGTTCACTTCATAACTATTTCACTTTGTCTACTCAAACGAGAAGATCTTCTAGAGAAGAATACCATTTCAAACTTTCTGAATTTTCTTATGCAGGAGTTTCAGTGATTTGTAGTTGGAATTAATTTGCCCCCTGTTGTCCATGATTAATTTTATAAGTACCATAAAGTTACATATGAATGCCATGGCTAGGCTTACGGAAAATAAAATGTAAATGGTGTTCTGACTTTCTGCACAATAGAATTCTAACTACACGTGCCCCCAGGTCTTGCAATTTGAGTTCAATTTAAAAGCCATTGCTTGCTGCTAGACAAACGGGCCAATACTGTTTCAAGTTAATTGCTGTCTACACTAATTTCATTCCTACCGAAGTGATGTAATAGTACACTTTCTTAGTTCCCTTGTAAGAGCCAATCTCTTTGTCAGTGGAGGATTTATACAGAATATACATGTTTATAGGGTTTCCAGACCTTATAATAGTTTCTTATGGATTTCTCATGCGTTGCAGCTACATGTACTTCGACATTTTAATGGATGTCAAATGGCAGTTTTGTTACTGCTTATTACATCAGGTTAAGACCCTGGAGGCCCCTAAACTATCACGATCATAACATTTTGACCCCTTAACTTTTATTTTTAACAAACTAAATTGGCTCCTAATTAATTTTTTTGGTAGTATATTAGTCCCTATACCTATAAAAATATCTGTATTTGTCCCAACGGTATGAAAAAACAATTTTTGATCACACCATTAACTCTTGTTTTCAGGAGTTCAATGCAATAAACGATGTAAAAAACGGACTTAAACATCATCAACAATTCCGCGGTCAAAATCGATCTCGTATTGCGATCAAAGTTGATTCTGATAAGGATTTGAAGTCTATTTTTTATTCCATTGCTTTGAAATAATAAATATGCATTGGTGTGATCAAAAGTGAACAAACTGGGTTTTGAATATCCAAATGGCCAATATGTGCTGATGAGGGGCTGATTTGTTGCCAAAAAATTGGTCCGGGGCCAAAATGTTACAATCATAGTAGTTTAGGGGCCTCTGGTGTCTTTTGCCCTATTTTAACACCTCTGTCTAGTAACTTAATGGGATCACCTTATTCTTTTGTATTTGCTGTGCTTTTTTGGTTCCTTTTGCTTTCACAGACCTAAGATAACTCATTGATATTCTTATGTTTTGGGATTCTGAAGACCGTTGATATGTGTACTGTAGGGTTATGTATATTTTTGAATTTTGTATTGCATGCTTTTTGGGCACAATGGGCTATCAATTCACCCCCCCTTTCATTTTGTTCTAGAATTGCATCATGGTGGCACTTCACATGCATATCATACCAACTATGATTGGTCTGAAACCGGATAATGAGAATTCCTGTTCTTCTTTCCCTACCACTTTCCATCATAATTGCTAAGTTTGTGGACAACTTTTCTCGAAGATCAGATATCTGAGAATCCGTCTTTTTTTCCTTGCATGTTTAGTACTCACTTTCACCCGGTTGACCTTATGACCCAACCCTAAGACAATAAGAGCACTTGCAGTAGATAATGTAAATCCTTTAAAACCTCTATTTTGGAGATTTCAACTGGAAAAATAACACTGCAACAAATTACTCTAATTTTTAATTTTTACTGTAAAATACAGATTCTGTAAATTTTTTCCTTTACTTCTATCGCATTCATTCAAATTCTGTAAATTTTACTATATCTACCGCATTATGTAAAATAGAGAATCTGAAACATTTCATCTTGCCATCTTGGATAGAGATTCTGTAAACTAGAAAAACATGTATTTAAAACTATAAAATAGAGTATTCGTTAAGAGTATCTGATGCGAGTGCTCTAAAAGATGTAGATATACCCGATTCCACATGAGTACATGTGGATGAAGGATCTTCGGATATCTGGGAATTTAGGAGTCTGTTTGGCTGCTCTAGTTGTTCCTCAGTGAAGAGAGAGACCCCTGGATCCATGACAGCTTGGTTGGCCGACTTCCCCTGGGGCCCTTGGACCCTCAAGCAGGTTTCTCGTGTATCTCCCAACACGTGTCCTGAGTATGACCCACTTTCTTGAAAATTTGTAGAATACAACCGTTGTATGGAGGTTGTACCAAGTGAGACATTATAGCCTTTCATTTTTACTCTCTCACACACACTAAAAGTGTATTATATGAAAGAGAGTAAAACTACATGGCTACAAGGAATGCCACTTGGTACAACCTTCATAAAACGGTTGTACCATAAAATCTCTTCACTTTCTTACATTGATCACACCTCAGCTTAGATTTGTTCATCTTTTTGGACAGCAAGGGCCGAATTATCCACCTCAGAAATCGGACTCCTGTGCATTACCTGTCTCCTTGTCTCCTTTCTCACTAAAGCAAAGACCTCCTGTAAGGATGGTAAGGGTTTCCTTCCGAGGATTCTCCCCTTTACCTCATCCAACTCCGGTGTCAATCCTGCCAAAAAAGAATACACCCGCTCATTCTCCTCTCTCCGTTTGAACTTTATACTGTCTGCCGGGCATTCCCAAGAGTCGTGATAACACATCCAATTCCTGCCATAACGTGACAATTTCGTTGTAGTAAACTGTCTCATCATGACCTTCCTGTTTCATATTCCCCACAGTCTCGTTTTAAACTCATGAATTTGAGATGAATTTTGAACGTCAGAGTACATCTCTCTGACAGCATCCCATATGTCCTTGGCTGTCGAGCGGAACATATGCGGTCTGGAAATTGCGGGCTCCATAGACTTTATGAGCCACGCCATGACCATGGATTTTTCAGACTTCCAGGTCCTGTATTTCGGGTCTGTTGCAGCGACTCTTTTGATTCCCAGGTCAAATATCACAGCCTGCCTCTCCCATCGACCGCCAGCTTCACCGTCTGGGCCCACTCCAGGTAATTGTGGCCGGTGAGTTTGCGAGTTGTGAGGAGATGTCCGGTCTGGCTTGCTGGAATGCCGTCGTCACTGCCAATTGGCCGATCCAGCCTAGTCACGTTCGACGATCCCAGTGATGGATCGTTGCCAGACGTGGAGGAGGTGGGGATTCTCTCTCCCTTCATGGCGTGGTTTAGGGTTTATTTGGATGCGGCTCTAATGCCATGTTAATATTATAGATATAAGATCAGAATGAATTGTATTATTTCAGAAATAGGAGAAAGCCTTAAATAGGCGTTCAGACTTGAACAAAGGGAAGAAACTTAAAACCTAGTTGACTAGCATAAGACTCTTTTTATTACTCCCACAGCCGCCACACACACGTGGCTTACAATATATAAATATAAAAATAAAATAAACAAAGGTCTTCGACTCAGGCTGATTTGTTGTCTAGGTTTTTTTCTTGCTCCATTTTTTATGTATCATGATGCATGTGAAGATGTAGATGGGAATTCAGATGGCGTATCTTGATTGAACTTCTTTTGCAGTTTCTCAGATAGTACTTATAAACGAGTAGATGTATGGGTTTACTGAATGCCTGGGTAAAACTCAAGGCTTTAAAGTGGATGAAATCTTCTATTTGAATGTGCTGCTGGAATACTCGGCGTCTAGTGCTTGTAATGTTATCTTCTGTTTATGATGGCTATTATGTGTTACTCGTCCGAATCTAGGCAAAAACCTGTTAAACAGGCAATTTTTCTGATTTTGATGTGAAATTAAGGATTATGGAATCATTTAGAGCGGTCAGAGTGAACAATTTATAGTGTTACTGCGTAATTCTCTGTCCTGCTGTCCTATCAAGGCTTTCAGAATTTCAGTCAATGTGTATGGTATCTAATTAGTTTTTAGATATATATGATCATTATACTTTTCACCGATATCTATTGATGTTTAAAGTCATACTATTGCCTTTTGTGATTCTAAAAAAGATTAACCTTCCCTTCAGTATTCAAGAAAAAATCATGTTTGGAGTTTGAAAAAGAACTCCGTATTGTCGCTCATTTTCTTATTTTGTTCCATTGATCAATGTCGACACGTTTAGTGAAAGGGTGAAGAAACAAGTAACTCTTGGGTTTTCCTATATCGTCTTTTAGCTCTAAGATGAGGTGTTTTTTTTTCACTTTTATTGCTATCCATAGGCAATATAACTTTATTCTTTTTATGTGCTTGCTTTCCTAAGGTTTGAATGTTGCTGAATTTTCGGGTATTAGTTGATGAAATTTGTTATGCGAAAGAAATGTTCTTGCGACATTTGTGGGTTTTGAAACCTTCAGCTGCAATCTTATTCGTTCAGTTTTTGAGCCTTATCCTTGAGTTTTGTTCAATCAGCATTAGATTTTGTGACATTTTCTTTGCCCTTCTATTTCAGAGATCGGGTTATGAAGTTTACCTGCTGGAAGCTCCATACAAGGATCCCATTGTAAGCTTACTTGGTCCTTTTCTTTTCTTTTCCCGGTCTCAGACTATGACTGCTGATCTTTTATTAAGAAAATGATTGGTTGTTGAAAAGGACATGGTCTTGGTTAATAAGATAGTTATTATTCTGTTTTAAGTAAATACTGTGTACTTTATTATTCAATGCTGTTTCTCTGATAATATAGGTAGTTGCTAGGTTGTTAGCTGTTTGACCAATATAGCCTGTTTTCCTTAAATGTTTAGACGGCTGGGAGACTAAGAGTCTCTTCCTCTCTCTTGTATATATTGATGTAAGCTTCTCTTTTCAAATAAGAAAGAATTCTTTCCTTGCATCTTTCTTATCTTTATGGTATCAGAGCCATTGCTTTTTTCTCTCCTCTTTTTTCTTCTTTCGTTCCAGAAAAATGTACGGAATCCACTTCCAACACTTTGTCCCATTATTTTTCCCCTGCTTCTCGTTCTACTGGTCTCGGAATTTAGAATCCCAATCTTCAAATCACTACTATGAAGTTGAATGGTACAATTGCCTTCAGTGGGTTCAATCCGTTAAAATGTACGTGACAGGGAGAGGAAATATGGGCTACCTTACTGGAGCCACCAAATCACCAAGTGAGGAAGATGCTGATGCCTTCTTCACCTGGGAAACTGAAAATGCAACCATCATGACTTGGCTGGTGTACTCAATGGAGCCTGATATCGCCAGATATCGGTCAGGTCCACGTATTTTACCCAACATCCAAGGAAATGTGGGATGCTGTTGCTGCTACCTACTCTGACCAAGGAAACTTTGCCCAAAGCCTTTGGTGTTAAGTCCAATCTTAGAGACTTGAGGCAGGGTTCACTTGATGTTATCAAATACTTCAGCACCATGAAAAAGCTGTGGCAGGAGTATGACCAACTTACTGCAAATCAATGGGTCTGCACCTCTGATGCAAGGAATTTTCAGAAATTGCTTGAAAGGGATAGGGTGTTTGAGTTCTTGGATTGTCTCAACCTTTCCTTTGATGCAGCTAGGGAAAGGATTCTTGACTAAAGCTCCTTTACCTACTACTCAAGAAGCCTTTGCCACTATTAGGAATGACGAGAGCAGGAAAGGCGTTATGAATGGATCCACTCCTGGGCAATTTGGTGACGATCTGCCCATTCTTCTCAAAACAGAGTCTGCCCATCTTATCAACGAAAGAATGATCATAGGACAGCCCTGTGGTGTGAACAAGCTTTTCCTGCCTCCTCCCAGCCTTTCACAAAAGGAGCAGCTGGATATTCTCAATCAGCTGTTTGGAAAGCAAACTGAATCAAAGCAGTCTAACTCCTCTGTTGGTGTTGTAGAACATAAAGGTAACACCCTCTGGATTGTGGACTCTGGAGCATCCAGCCACATCACATGTTATTTCACTCTTTTTTCAACTTATAGTCTATCCAATGGGCAACACAAGGTCAGGGTTGCGGATGGATGCATGTCCACTGTTGTTGGAAAAGGGAAAATCGGCATATCTGACAATATATGCGTAGAATCTTTTTTACATATTCCTAACTTGACTTGTAATCTGTTCTCTGTTAATATATTCACTAATGATAACAAGTGTATTGCTAAATTCTCCCCCTCACTGTGAGGTTCAGGAACCGGAATCAGGGAAGTGGATTTGCAGTGTTAAGGATAAGGATGGACTTTATCTCTTCAAGAAGGAACCTTTTGAAATTGGCTAGAGTGCTTCTTTGAAGAATAGTGACATTGTTTTGTGGCAAAAAAAGATTAGGGCACCCCAATTTCGCTTATCTGAAATTTTTGTTTCCTGACTTGGTTTTTAAATAGAAATCCGAGTGAATTTCAATGTGAGGTTTGTGAACTCTAAGCATACCCGTTCTGTCTTTAAGTCAAGACCTGATAAAATTTCATGTCCTTTCTATCTTGTTCACAGTGATATTTGAGGACCATCCAAGGTTCCAAATCTTACTAGCAATCAATGGTTTGTAACTTTCATTGACGACCATACACATTTGTGTTGGGTGTTTTAATGAAAAACAAATCATATGTTAGTAATGTATTTAAAACTTCTCTTTCCATGATTGAGAATCATTTTCAAACCAGTATTAAAATCTTTAGATCTGACAATGGAATTGAATATTTGACATCTATTGGTCTCCTCCTTGATGAGAATGGATTGTGCATCAAACCTCATGCACATATTCCCCACAACAAAATGGGGTGGTAGAGAGAAAGAATCGCCAAGTGTTAGAAGTGGCTAGAGCCCTCTTATTTCAAATGAATCTTCCAAGATCCTACTGGGGAGAGACAGTTCTTACTGCTGCTTTTCTCATCAACAGGATGCCTTCTAGAGTCTTAATTATTTAGACTCTTAATGTGTTTAAAGATCTTTTTCCTAACTCTCAACTTATCTCTTCTTTCCCTCTTAAAGTTTTTGGGTGTGTTGCTTTTGTTCACAACCAATTCTCCTTTGTGAATAAATTAGACCCTAGAGCTGTGAAAACTGTTTTTGCTGGATACCCATCCACTGAAAAGGGTTATAAATGTTTTGACCCTTTAAGGGGGAAATTACTCCTTTTGATGTTACTTTTTTTTGAAAATATTCCTTTTAAGAACACTAAATCTATGGAAGAGCTTAGTAATTTCTGGGAGGTTGAAAAGACCTTCCCTTTGATCCCTGTTACAGATTCTCCTCCAACAGAGAGTATGTGGAACCTGCTGAGAATGAATCTGGGGGCACAACTGGAAAGGAAGACATAATCATCTACACAAGGAAAAAGAAAGTCCATTCTTCAACCCAAGCACTGTTCCGACCTTAGGACTTGACCCCGTTCCACACGAAAGAGGGCAGACTGAAGAAAATGAGAAAGATGTACCTCAAGAACCTGAACCAGAATCGGAGCCTTATGTTATAATACCTATTGCACTGAGATAGGTGTTAGGGCTTGTACCAAACACTCTATCTGTAGTATGTTTCCTACTGTACCTTTTCAAAACCTTACAAATCATTTTTTTAACAAACCTGGATAGTATCTTTGTTACTGAAATTGTCACTCAGGCTCTAGAAGATCCTAATTGGAGGACTGCTGTCCTTGAGGAAATGAGAGCCCTTGATAATAACATATGGGAAACTGTTACTATACCTAAGCATGTGAAACCAGTAGGTTGCAAGTGGGTTGTTAATGTCAAATACCAAGCTGATGGTACTGCGGATAGACTTAAGGCACGTCTTGTTGTTAAAAGCTACACTCAAACCTATCGTATTGACTTCAATTAAACCTTTGCTCTTGTTGCTAGATCAAGCACTGTTCAAATTTTATTAGCCCTTGCAGCCATAAAAAACTGGTCTTTACATCAAATGGATGTTAAAAATGCCTTCTTGAATGGTGATCTCAAAGAAGAAGTGTTTATGAGTCCACCTCCTGGTATTGAGCATATATTCAAAGAAAACCTAGTCTGTAGACTGTGAAAGTCCTTACACGGATAAAAATAATCTCCAAAAGCTTGGTTTGACAGATTTTCTTAAGCCCTGAGAGTAGGAAGGTACACATGCACATTCTGATCATGCTATGTTTTACAAGCATTTAAAGGGAAGGGAAGTAGTCATTTTAATTGCCTATGTGGATGATATTATAATTATTGGGAGTGATGAAACTGAAATTGAAAAGCTAAAAGGTTTTCTCAAATCTCAGTTTGAAGTTAAGGATCTTGGTCACCTCAGATACTTCCTTGGGATGGAAGTCTCTAGATTCACTAAAGGGATCCTAGTTACCCAAAGAAAATATGCTTTAGATTTCCTGAATGATTATGGCATGTTAGGGTGTAAACCTACCTTTACTCCTGTTGATGATACTTTGAAACTTATTGACTCTTTTGACAGTGATCTTGTAGATCAAGAAGGGTACCAAAGGCTTGTTGGCAGAATAATATATTTGTCACACACTAGACCTGACATACCTTTTGCAGTGAGTCAAGTTAGTCAATTCATGCACAACCCTAGGAGGATACACCAAGAGATTACATTCAGAATTCTAAGGTTCCTAATTGCAGTGTTAAGTTAGTCAATACCAAGAGGCTGCTTTCAGAATTATAAGGTTCCTAAAAGTGAGTCCATGGTGTGGCATTTTGTTCAAAAATGACTGTTGAAGGCTATGTTGATGCAGACTGGGTTGGATCAACTGTTGACCGAAGATCTACCTCAGGATGTTGTATATTAATTGGTGAAAGCTTGGTGTCTTAGAGGAGTAAAAAGCAACCTGTGGTATCATAGAGCAGTGTTGAATCAGAGTTCAAAACTGCTGCTCTTGGAATTTGTGAATTATTGTGGATCAGAAGGGTTTTACAAGAACTCAATCAAGAATTTATTTAGCCTATGAAGCTATATAGTGAAAGCGAATCTGCAATTGATATAGCCTATAATCCTGTCCAGCATCACAAGACAAAGCATATTGAAATCGATAAACACTTTATCAGGGAGAAACTTAATGATGGAAGCAGTTGCATGATCTATGTCCCAACTCCCAACCAAGAGACAAGTGGCAGATATCTTCACAAAGGGGTTACCTAGAGTTCCTTTTCAATACTGTGCAAGCAAGCTTGGTTTACTTGACATCTTCCAACCAAGTTTGAAGGGGAGTGTTGGTTAATAAGATAGTTAATATTCTGCTTTAAGTAAACACTACCTCCCTCCCAAAATATAAGTCCGTTTAGACTTTTTAACACATATTAAGAAAGTAGTTAAGTGTCGTTAATTTTAATTGTAAAAGTCTAAATACCCTTCGACTCTTATTAGTGTAATAGTTGTAAAGTAGATGAATGTATAATAAATTAGGGGTAAAAGGAAGAAAAATGTAATAAATGCTCCTTTGGTATTCTAAATGGACTTATTATGGGACAAATTCAAAAACCTAAACGGATGTTCTTAGTAGCATTGCTATCTGGGTGAAACATCAGTTTTCCTTTTTGAGATGAAGGGCTATGTAATTGGTTTTTATGCCAACTGTTAGAGTATGATGAAGCGATGGTGATAATTTGGTTCTCATGACTTTTATTTGCTTGAGTAATAGGGATGTGCAGCACGGAATGTCCATAATTTCACCCAGGAAGAAGTACAGAATATGGCTGACCTTTGGGAAGAGGCTCCATGCATGTACTTTAAGCTGGACATAAAGGTTTTCTGTTGTTATCCCTATAGTTAAGCATACCTTTATTTTTGGAAAAAGACACACACGCACAGACACACACACACAAAAAGCCCCGAACAGGATAGCTGCTTGTTTTCCTTGCCTAAACTTCAGATTTGTCTGTTATTTGTAGTCGTTGCTGCATGGAGATGCTTCGACGGAAAGTGGAATTCAGGAGGTAATTAAGTCATGTACGGCTTGGTTTTCTGTTGCTTTGGTATGCTTTTCTGCACTATCGAAAAAAAATAATTTAATGCCCTTTAATTGGCATCACCCCTTGGGAGATTCTGCTAGTCTTGAACTGCTCTTTTCAAAATGGTTTCTAGTACTGGGCACAACTTACCCAACCAAGCATGTAATAGGCTGTCACTAATAATGTCCTGATTTACCCTTTAGCAAAGGTGATATTATTTTAAAGGATGAATAATGATATGTAGATGGTTGACTGGTTAAGTGAATGAATTACAATTGTTGATATACCGTAGAAGGTACAAATGTGGGGTGACGTTCTACTTTATTTATATTTTTTGAATTGCAAAGAGTTTGGAGCTCACTGTTTAATTAGCTTACATCTGCTAATGTGAAATTTCAGGTTGACATGGACGTGGAAGAGGAGATCCTGGTTGTATCCCATATGGTGCAGTTGAAGAGAACAATGAAAAATTAGCGGTACCTCATGAAGGAGATAATGCATTTGATGGTATGTTAAAACTGTGTAAATGTAGTTAGCGTCATGCATCCCACCCCACAATCATCTTTTTCTATTATCATTTATTTTTTAAGTTTTCCTCCCCAGCTTCCCTGTTTATCTTCAACTTTAGAAATGCTGGATACATTGAACATAAGATTTCCAATTTCTTCGTCTTTTTTCCCCTCGTTTACTGTTGTTTCTTCCATCTGTGTTTACTTGTCACTGAGTACTTTGTAGTAATGGAAGATGAACAAAGTAGAATATTGAGGAGCTGGATAAGCTGTGAATTGCCCTTTTCATGTTCTATTATCAGGCATAGAGCCCGTATTTTTCATTGATTTATTTTTTAAGCAGTATTTTTTACCCTTCAAAAGCTGGGACAAAATTGTTGAATTACCATCTCTCCCAAAAGCTTAAGCTGATGAGGAGGTAGATAATTTAACATTTTATATATGACAACACGCCCCCTCAAAGTGGGGGTCTTTTATAGCCTAACACTTGAGATATATATATATATATATATATATATATATATATATATATATATATATATATATATATATTTTTTTTTTTTTTTATTATTTTTTTCTGTTTAAGGAAGGCCTGCGGCAAGGGTTTGAACTCAGGACCTCTGCACAGATACCATGTTGAACTACCATTTCTCCCAAAAGCTTAAGGCGACGGGAGGTAGATAATTAACATTTTATATATGTCAACAAGAATGAACAATATTGCAGCAGAAGAGTAATATTGTTTGACAATCTCCTGCTTTCACTTTGATCTACTTGTGTGTGTGTGTGTGTACTTTCTCTTGGGGTGATGAGAACTGTAATACAATTCAATAGATGCGCATACAACGTATTAAGATTTTCCAGTCATAGAGCTGGTGCCTGTTGATTATGTACATCTATATTGTATTTCACTTCACACTGGAACTACTTATTTCAGCAGCTCATGCTGGTATCAAGATCTTAAGTCTTAGTTTGATGTTTTTGAAAGACATCAAATTCTTTTTGCGTGTTCTATTATGCATGCACATTAGGTCCTGAAAATGATCAGAGATTGGAGGGTGAAGCTGATTATGCAGTGGAGAATATAAAAGAATTGGGAAAAAGCAAATGGTCTAATGATTTAGACGAGGACAACATCCGAAAGACTGAAATGGTCAAGGCAAAGTCAGATTCACTGTCTGGATTGAAGCAGTCGTATCGTAAGGAAGGTAAATCAGTGCGTTGGGGAGATGAGGTATGTGTTTGCTTAGTCTACAACCTATCCTCTGCAAAACTCTCCATGTTAGAAGTGGATTTTTTTCTCCATACAATTATTGTATCTTGCCAATTCACATGACGAAATACTACTGCAAAGAAGAAACTCCAACCATGTAGAAAGACAATAATGTTTATATTTCTTTTTGTATCTAATGAAACTATAACGTGAAGCTTGCTGATGTCGTTATTGTGTTCTGTCATTGTTTTTAAATTGTTGTAAATAGAGTCTCCTTTTTATAGGGCAAGTATTGTATGCTAAATGGATCCCAAATCTGAATGTAACCTTTCACGTTTTCTGAAATTATTATATAATCTCCCCCCATTATCTAAATCTTTGGTTATCCAAGAAAACACAATTCCTATTTCAGGATTGTAATGAAACTCATCTCGGTAAAGCAGGTGGGTAATTCAGGCTTTTCAATAGCTGCTGCAAAGACAGTGAACACTTTCTCTTTGGTGATTGGTCCTGGTTCCGGATACACATCGGTAAGATAGCACCTTTCAAAGGATTATAATTTTGTTAATTAAAGCAGTATAACTAGTTCGCTAAGTAAGTTCTTTAGAAGCCAGTTGGTTACTTTTTATGCTTGGTTTATGCTTGACCTGAGGCGCCTTCAACACGCTCACTGATTTTTGGTTTGAATGTGAACCTAAGTACTAAATTTTCATGCATTGACCAATATACTTTCCGATTAGTCCGTTGTACCCACTTTGGGGACGCAGAGTCTATGTTGCACCACACCATTGGATGAGTGACATGTTTAATATATTCATACAAATCACACATATTTTTGTTTTGAGTTTTTAACCTCCCAGTTTCCTGACATGGCCTATTTTTAATCAATGCGGGATTGATAGAAGTCAAATCCGTTACCTGAAGATGAGAAGATATCTGCTTCTCGTTATAAAGGGGAATCAAAGAAGCAAAACATATTTCAGGAACAACTACGAGCAGAGCACGAATCATTTAAAGCAGCGTTTGATTATAGGAGGCAACGACTTGGTGGACTCAACGGCGCAGATGATTGATGAACGTTTCCAGATGATAGCATATATATGATTAATGTTGATGCTAAAGAAAGACAAAATGGCAGCTTCTCACCACAATACAAAGGGTTAATCAATGCGGCAGAACGGCGTTGGCTTGGTTTGATAACTGATGATCCATTAAAAAAAAACCCGCGAAGACATGGGCCAATGCTGCATGCGACATGTACTTGTTGAGTCCATAGTTTGTTGTGGTTGAGGTATTATTTAAAGGAGGATATGAAGCTGAGTAGATGGCTAAGTGACGTGGGAAGAGGGGAGCTCTACGTTGAGGCGGCTGCTTCCACAGTTTCGTATCGTCATGTTTTGTATGTAATGCAGGAATAGGAGCTTACAAGTACGACATTACCTGTAGTTTTTTTTGTATCCTAAAATATTAGATTAGTTTTATGCATAAGCGGACGGATCTACATACAACCAAAGGGAAGAATATTGCCCCTTTAAAATTTTCATTTGCCGTGTTATTTCCTCACCTTACCCAAGAGATTGTGTCCGCACCGATTTTACGCATTTGAAATGTTGTCCCATTAGTAATGGCATTTAGACCAGCAGGTTTGGTAGCATTTGTCTTGAACCGATCGAAATGAAGGGCATTGAAAAGCAATGGGCATCAACTTAATAATTTAAAATGGGTTAAATTAATCATCTTTCTATGCAACTATGCAAGCATCTTAAAACAATTTAGCAAATATTAATATCATTTTCTGAATTGAGTTTAATATCATTTTGTATTAATTAAGTTATTGTCTCGGAAATTGTTGGTCACTATAAACACCGGTCTTTGGTCTTAGTTCTTGATATTTCAAACTTAATCGAATGTTCGTGAAAAAGGTACACGTCATATATAAAAAGGAACCCTAAATTGTCCTGCTGTGATTCGGACTGTCGGCGCTGCTCTGGTCTTTGATCTCTTCCTAAAATCCAAAGATACGGAGCACGTGAATTCGAACCAAACTATAGAAGTGGGCCAATTATTGTGAAGTGTGGAAAGACATAAGCCTATTGAAAACCCTACCATTCTGTCGGCTTGGATGGGTAGGAGCGACGTGGATGTTATCAAAGGTGATAGGATCAAAATATTAAGGTTCTTAACATAACAGTGGGGGTCAATGGTTTTTTCCAAACACTTCCTCTTTTTAAACTTCTTTATAGTGTGTTAAGTGTTCTGATCTTTTTGTGAAGATAAAACCAAAATGCTCAAGTTCTGGGGGGAACTTTTGAGTTACTACAATGCTGATGTAAGTGATCAAACAAGATAGAACATTCAAAGCATACAACCAAGAAAAGATCAAGACTGAATGTATTTATAGGCAGATCAACACAACTCAGCAACGGACCCAGCTAAGAAGGGGGATCGTAGCGCCCATTGAGATACGAAAATTGGCGTATTTTATAGGTAAAAAAATGTAAAACACAGCTATTGATCTGCCACTCTTTTTAGAATTTGTTCGACGATCTGCATTGCATTTTTTAAGATGGCCCATCATTGCTGCAAAGAACTATGTTGGCATGATTCAAACTATGGCTGTTTGATCCAAATTAATCCTTTCTTAATCAATGCTTAGTGGCGCACAGAACATTCCTTGAAGTTTCCTCTTTTGATCACGCTATTAATCAACCAATTTGACCCAGTTAACAACAAGATATCCGTTGCACAATCTATTGGTAGATGAGATGTGGCACTTGTACTTGAAACAAGACTTTTAGCTCATCTTTAACCATTGATATTTGATTGGATCCAAGGGCTCTCTATCTATCATATTAGTGAACACATCAAACAATTAATCAAAGCTTGTTACACAACTTAACGTCATCAAAAAATTGATCTGCAATTAGGCCCAATTTTCATCCATTAAGTGAACATAGAAATCTGCAATTTATACAAAACTGTTTGATCTTGACCAAGCTTTGATTCTATGATTTAATCTTGGATTCAACTTGTTGAGATGATCAAATACACATGTATTAACCTGCAATTAAACTTAGAATACTTTTACATCCATCTAGAAGTGATTTAACTCCAGATTCCATTAGTACATGCTTATACAATTATGGTAAACACCAATAATGAGGGGAAAATCAAATGCGAACGGTCAGAAATAGACTTTTAATGAGGGGATATGATTATTAATGACATGAAACAATTTACTTTGTTTCAAATTACCCCTTAATTTGATACATAGATTCAATTAGAAATCGTTCTAGATTCAATCAGGGGCGGACCCAAGGCTTGACCCAGGTGGTCTCAAGCTTTTTTTGAATGGTCAAGCCCTCCATATGGTCCGGCGCTAAATTTTTATTATTGTATTAGTAGTAGTGTTAATATTAGTATGTTATTATGCTGCCTTTTATTGAACAAATGACTTTATATCCACAGTGGTTTAGAAACAAACTCTTTTCGATCTCATAATCCCAGGTTGTAAGTTCAAATCCCACTACCAACATTTTTTTAGGCTTTACAGTTTATATCAACAAACCCCGAAAATTTTTCCTGGTTTCGCCACTGGATTCAATGTACCCTCAATTCGGAAACAATCAAAACCAATAAGATTAATCCATGTCCATGGATTGAAGATCATTTCATAACAATCTCCCCCTTTTGATTGTTTCCCAAATTGCACAAATCCGTTTCACAAATTCTTCAAAGATATCGGCCTTAATTAACCAGTGCTCCCTCTTGACTTCTGCATAGTACACATAAATTAAAGGAAAGCTGAAAAATACCCTATTTATGTAAAATATTTTTCTTATACACTTTTATTTTTTGAAATTTTTTTATGTCCATCGCCGGCAAAATTCGACGGTATGATGCTTCAAACCTGACGGTACCGCGCTTTATGACCGCTGAAATTATCGACGGTACCGTAGATAAGTTAGACGGCACCGCAGATAAGTTGGACGGTACCGTCCAAAAAGTTTCTTGGTGCTTGATATCACAAAGTTTCTTGATATGCTTCTCCAATCCCCTTTTCCAAACTTGTCCAAACCCAGCAAAAACAACCTACGAATCAACCAAAAAAAGGTGCAGTTTTAGTTTACAGATATAAGTCAATTTCTTTAGCCAATTGTTGATTTTAAAGTGAGATTAACATACCTATGTTCTTCTTCGGTCCACGGTATCCCTTTCCGGCGTTCTTGTTCTGCTTTGGATCCTCCTCCACCACCACTTTTACCACCATGGCTAGAAGAATCCAAGCTTAATCCTGAAAACCTACCTCCGAAACCGCAATTCGACTTCTTTTCGGCTGCCGGACCGCCGGAAAATCCATGATTGTCTTTCATAGATGATGAAGAAGCTTCCTCTCCAAGGTAATTAGGAACAGGAACTTGCCCAGATTCTATGGCACCAACATCTTCAACTAGTAACTCATAGTGTAGCTTAAGTTCACCAAGAAAACACGGTGGAATATGGAGGAATATCAAGAACCAGTAAAAAAAAAAATGATTATGAAAGAAGGGGAAAGGAGAAAACACGGTGGAATATGGATTTGAAGCTGAATATCTTTTTTGGACGGTACCGTCAAACTTATCTGCGGTACCGTCGAAAACGAGGGTGGTACCGTCGATAATTTCATTGATCGATAAAGGCGATGCCGTCAGGTTTGGAAGCTGATGCAGTCGAATTTTAAAGCGATGGACATAAAAAAAATTTCGAATAATAGGGGTGTATAGGAAAAAATGTTTTACATAAATAGGGTATTTTTTGAGTTTCCCCTAAATTAAACATGTAAACACATATGCATACTTAGATCAGATCCTTTAGTTTTGGCTCACTAATTTTGCTCTGATTACTATACTTTTAACAATGCAAATATGATAAAGTTGTACTTGACAGACACTGGTTTTTTTTAAAAACATTTTGAAATCAGTTGATCAGTTTTAAAACAAGTTTTGGTACATCATCTCATAGATTTTGAAAATAAATTTTGAAACATTTGCAAAAATAGGTGAAGTGTGGATCATCATTCAGAGGGGTAACATATAGATGTGTTTCTAGTAAGTTTTTTATTTGATCATAGCCTAGAACATCCAAGAAAAACCTATTTCTGAAGTCACAGTTTAGTCATTTATGAATTAAAATAAGAATAAAGATAGTGGAATTATAAATTGGGTGATAAGAACAAATCCACTGTTTATAACCCTAAATTTACTGTTTGATGTAGTGGAACTGACTTCAGATCTAATGTTTTACTATTCCGCTGTGTATATGTTATTTACAAAAATGACCTCGAAAATAACGTTGAAAAAATATCAAATGAGATGTCTAAATAAAGGGGATGAAAAAAAGGAAAAATGTGATGAAAGAATTACCATCTTTCGACAATCAGATCAAAAAGATATATTCGTTTTGGTAGTTGAATACGAGAGAATTTAAATCAAATCAAAAAGATATATTCGTTTTGGTAGTTGAATACGAGAGAATTTAAATTACAGTGGAATAAAGAAATGTCCTTTTTTACCCGAAAAAAAATTCTAATGTTTTCTTTGCATATTTCTATATTCAAATTGTCTTTTTTAACACTAAACTCAAAAACTAATTTTATAGAAGTAGAATAATTTACTTTTTTTTTGAGTGGATTATATATACATATATTTTTAAATGGAACGAATTGAAATGCGATTGCATTGCCTTATTGTTTGTCGCTTTGATTTAGTAAATAATCCAGGTATTAATTTAGGAGGCTGAGCTTACCAAAACAAAACCTTAGAAAGTCATCCAAAGTTTCCAAAAAAAAAAATATTCTTTGTGTTCTCTTCATGCATTTAAGATTACAATTAAAATGCAGAAGAGAACCAAAGAGTTTGATTTGTTTGAGGAAATTAATATTATCTATAGAAGACGACGTTATTAATTAATTCAAAATGAGATGCATCGAAATGGGAAATTGCTTTGGAAGTTTTAACAAAGTTGACAACGTTAAAAGCTCTTATGTTCATAGAACAATGTCCACCTCCCAAAATAGCATTTCCGTTGATCGTAATGCGCCCATTCCTCCAGGTAATTAAGGCTGCAGCCTGCAATGCATGCCTTTTTTTTTTTCCTTCAATTTTTTAAATTTTGATCCTTGTGTATTGGGTCGTACGTAATTATGAAAATCTGTTCGCTTAATCATGATCTTTGTTCAATTATCATGGATATAAATGCCTTTTGATTTGATGTGTTTTGCTTAATCTTTTTCCTTTTTAGAATGTATTCAAGACATTAGAAAGAAAAAAGAAAAAAAATTTACAATTGAATAATGAATCATTTGTCCTACTGTATATGCTTTCCATTGAAATCTGTATGCACCCAATTTGAATAATCAATATTCCTATGAATGGATGAAGATGGAAATTTGTGTGGAATTGCGAAATTCATGTTCCGTTTTTATTATAAATTAGGATCCTTTGTTTTTGGGCGCGGTGAAAGCGCGCATAAATGTATATGATAATCATAATTTAGGCAATTTTTCAGGTGTCACAAGATTTTCAAGCCAAAGTAGCCATCCCTTGCCAACACCTGATTCGACAACAGGAATGCATAAACACGAAAGTGAAACTATTTCAACGGCCGAGCGTCAAATTTTGTCATCCCCGGAGCTCAAGTCGTTTTTGCATAGTGAACTTAAGAAAGCTACAGAAGACTTCCATCTCGATAATCTTCTAGGTGAAGGTGGCTTTGGTCTTGTTTACAAAGGATGGCTGGACGAGAAAAATCTTAAGGCTGCAAGCCCGGGTGCTGGGATACCGGTTGCTGTAAAGAAACTCAAACCTCAAGGCCTTCAAGGTCATAAAGAGTGGTTGGTGCGTTTTATCTATATATAATATCGATATATTTATGTGACGTTTTTCATTCTTTTGTTGTTGTCTTTGTTTTCTCTGTTGATTTGTGATACGGTACGTTGTAGTGTGAAGTAGAGTATCTAGGCCGACTTCATCACCTGAACCTGGTGAAGCTTTTAGGATTCTGCCTGGAGGGTGAAAACCGTTTGCTTGTTTACGAGTACATGCCGCAAGGTAGCTTGGAGAATCATTTGTTCAGAAGTAAGTGAAAAACAAAAACTACAATTATATCCTTAAATGTTTGTTTAAGCTTTTTTGGGGTGAGATTGTTATTTATATATCGTTAAGAAATCTTGTATTTTTTCCGTTTTACAAGTAATTTACGGTTTCACTAGAAGTACATTTCGAGTGTTGAATTTTGCAGGAAGTACTGAAGCTCCTCTTTCTTGGGAAACAAGGGTGAAAATCGCTATAGGCGCTGCACGAGGCCTATGTTTCCTGCATGATTCCGAGTCACAAATTATCTATCGTGATTTTAAAGCTTCAAATATTCTCCTAGATTCGGTATGCTCGATCTGCATCATTCCGAGTTTCAAATTATCTATTTGCACGTCTTAACTTCGCGATATCATTTTTCAGATACGAGTATATATCTAACTTTTTCCACTGCATTTAATATAGGAATTCAATGCGAAACTTTCGGATTTTGGCTTGGCCAAAAAGGGTCCAAGTGGTGATGATACTCATGTAACTACTGCGGTCATGGGGACAGAAGGATATGCTGCTCCTGAGTATATAACAACTGGTATATATATTTCTTTCTTCTTTTGCTAATGTAACGCCCAACACGGTTCTGATCCAGAAATTTTTGACCTAATTACTGTCCAACCCGGAAATTGTTTAAGGTTACTATGTTTTTGTGTTGGGTGACCCTACTGAACTTTTTCTCTGGATCTGCCACTGCCTCCTGGCATTGACAAACTCTTGATTCATGTGCGGAAATTTCTTAACTGCTAGTTTCTGTCGGAAATTTGCAGGAAAATTGAGTACAAAATGTGATGTATACAGTTTTGGAGTGGTGTTGTTCGAGATGCTTACAGGTCGTCGTGCTGTAGATTACACGATGGGAAAAGCAGAGCATCATCTACTCCATTGGGTAAAGCCCCACCTTCGCGACAAGCGTTCTTTTGTTCGAATCATGGACAATAGATTAGA
Source organism: Gentiana macrophylla (assembly GCA_026214975.1). Classification (NCBI taxonomy): domain Eukaryota; kingdom Viridiplantae; phylum Streptophyta; class Magnoliopsida; order Gentianales; family Gentianaceae; genus Gentiana; species Gentiana macrophylla. Next base: position 107,276,625 of record CM047813.1, on the reverse strand, counting down.
GGGTCAGTATCCAAGAAAAGCAGCTTTTATTGCAGCAACACTAGCATTGCATTGTGTAAACCACGAGCGAAAATTCCGACCAACCATGTCAGAAGTCTTAGGTTATTTAGAATTCCTCGAATCACCGAAATTCATGAGCCTGCCACCACCACCACCACCGCCTCTTCAAAAGGAACATATCGATCACCAGACGAATTCTCCACCTGAGTCCCCCGAGACACTAGGCAGTAGTGCTGCCTCGTCTCCCGACTGGCCCGCTACTACTAGTAGTAATCGAGCTACACCTCGTTTGTCTTCGCCACCGAAGCCTCATCGCCCAAATCGTAGATGCTCGCCAGCAGGGCCTAGACAGCCTCAACATCGGTCACGTTTTTCCGGATCCTTTGTAACTCCAGGATAGTTGTGGGCATTGATTTATTTATTTTTAATTTTTTTTATTGCGATCACTTCTTGGGCGCTTGAGAAGTTGAGTACCTTTTATTTGGAAAATTTTTAGGAGGTGTATCCGAATGGTGCGGATATAATTATTTTGATTTAAAAACATCAATGTTTTTTTATTATTTTTTATTTTAGAAGAACATCAATGTTTTTAAGTGTAACTAAATAGCCCTACATGCACAACACCCTGCAAAACACATGAGTTTTAAAATCAAATAGGTGTATCCGCACCATACGGATACATTACGCAAAAATTTCCCATTTTATTTGGTTGTTCATGCAAGCCAAAAAAATGCATTTAAACAGAGAGAGCCCATTTAGTGACGCACAAATCTTAGGTTGGTCCATATGCAAATCCTACTTTGTGGTCCTCAACCAATAGGAAATGACAAGGTGGTCTAAAACTTGTACCTAGACCACCCTAAAATTAGTGTTAGTGACAACACATCAACATTATTTCCGATACTCCTTAAAACAAAGAAAGGTGATATAAAGAGCACTTACGATAGATATCAGTAAAACAATACAAATTCTAAAATAGAGATTTAATTAATATTTACTAAAAATCATCTGCAGTGGGCCGGGTTTTTATTCAAATCTTTAAAATACAAAATCTGTAAATTTTATAATATATGTAGTGCATAAAATACAAATTCTCTGTACAAATTATACCTTAAGAGATTTTGATGTATTTATTCTAAGTAATGATTCTGTAAAATAAAGATAAATGATTATCAATATTGTACCATAGATAATATTTTTAATGTGACTGATGCAAATGCTCTACTGGTGGATGTTATTTCCTGAGCAATTGTGCTCCGAGCATAGCAAATTTCCAGAACTACCTTCATCTCAATATTTCTCTATTTATATATTAGTTAGAATTAACATTGAAATTTTACTAAAAACATTCTTAGATTCATTTCTGGTGCAATGATCCGATTAGAATGTTGATGAATATCTTATCAGTATTTGACTTGCCATATGGCAGTCACATACACAACCAGGTGTGAAACAAGTACCAAAACTACCCTACACATAGTGATTTAATACTATATTATCTAACAACCCCCTCAAACTAGTGTGGTGGAAATCACATTTAGTTGCTTCTGATGTTTAGAAACTGAGTTGCTGGAAGACTTTTGGTGAACACATCAGCAGTCTGGGATGTTGAGGGAATGTAACTCACTTGAAGTTCTTTGTTCAGGACTTTATCTATGAAATGCACATCCACTGCAATGTGTTTAGTTTGAGCATGGCAGACCAGATTTTGAGCCAAGGAAGCTGCTCTAACACTATCAGCCACGGAATTTTAATTTAGCTGAGATATTGGTAAGTATTATGTGTTTTATGTAGCAACAACATGTTGTTTCTTGAAACGCCAAGACACCAAAGAGGAACCAATGTATACACAATAACCTGTGATAGACTTCCTATCCGGAGGAAACAGGCCCAATCAGCATCAGAGAAACCTTGCAACCTAAGGTCACTGCTTGCTGGAAAAATTAAAAGCACAGTGTAGAGTGCCTTTGACATATCTCAGAAGTTTTTTCGGAGCCAACCAATGATCAACAGTTGGGGATTGCATATACTTGATGCGATAGTTCATTGCATAGGTGAGATCAGGTCCGTTAGAGGTCAGAAACTATAACCCTTCAATAGAGCTTTTATACAAGGTAAGATTTGACATAAGTTGTCCTTGGTTTAGGACTCAGGTGTGAACCAACTGCAATGGGAGTTTGACTAGGTTTGATGTTCTCCAAGTTTAGTCTTTTGAGTAGCTGAGCTGCATAATGATGTTGTGACAGTAGCAATCAAGATGAATATTATTCTGCATGCATACCCAGAAAATGAGCAATTGGACCTAAGTCCTTAAGAGCAAATTTAGACTTCACCATTCTAGTGAATTGTTGAATAAGATCTCTTGAGCTGCATGTAACAAGGATGTCATCTACATAGATAAAAACATACATTAGTTCATACTTAGTTTGTAACACAAACAAGGATGTATCAACTTTGGAGTGATGGAAACCCCAGTCCAGCATCTGATTTCTCAAGGTTGCAAACCAAGCTATAAGAGCCTATTTTAGCCCATACAAAGCTTTGTTTAGCTTGCACCCAAAATAAAGTCTCTGAAAATCCCCAAAGACCTCAGGTTGAGGCATGTAGATAGTTTCACTGATAGGCCCATTCAGGAACGCATTGTTGATATCAACTGATAATGTCAAGATTATCACAAACAAGGTTTAACGGTGGATATCTAGCTGTTTGTCATTAATTTTTCCAGCGGTTACATGGTGGTGCATAAGAACATCATGAATTGCATATGTAAAGACCGGGGGGGTATTTTTTTGAGGATTAAGGTCGAGCCGAGGTGGCTTCCTACGTACCCTCGAGTTTAAGGGATCAAGTCAATCAAGTAGTTTTGGTGTGTGATAGGACATCGCTATTTATAGATGATATAGTCGTTGTTTACAAAAGGCGGTAGGGAGAAGTGTATCTCGTTTGGCGAGCTTGTTGGACGGGCTTATGCGAGAGGCCGCTGTGAGCTCTTTCATCTTTAACTGGCGTATATGTACACTGTTTTCTAGTAGAGCAGGCTTTGTCCGAGCTGATGATGGACAAGCCAAGGGCGGGCAGGTCCGCCCCCAGTTTTTGGACGGAGCTGGATGCTTTTTGACCGATGTTTGCTGCCTTGGCCAACGATGAGAATCGTATAGGCGTGAGGCGAGCGGGATTTTTCTTGACTTGGTCCAGCTTATGGCGATGAGGCTGGATGGGCCGTTGGTTTTATCCACTGCTGGGATTATGTGTGGGCCAGGCCTTCAGTTTCGCGGGCTCTTGTCGAGTTTGGCATATCATCAAGTTGCCTAACATTCCAATTCAGAGTTACTTCCACAATCAACACTACTCTGATGGTTGAGGCTTTGGCTACAAGACTGAAAGTATCAGTAAAATCCACCCCTTATATCTTATAGAACCCCTTGTCCACCAATCTAGCCTTATGTTTCAGCACTATCCCATCAAGGTAAAGTTTTAACTTGAAAACCCACATGTTTCCCACTAGATTCTGCCTTGACACGGGTGGAACCAACTCCCAAGTCTGATTTTTCTTGTTACAATTATTTAGGTTTTGATGATGAGTTCCAGATTAGTTGTTATAGATGCAAGCAAAAAAGTTATCTAGAATCTAATGTGTAGGTTTTACTGATAAGTATACTGAACAACTAAATACAATGCAAGAGGAAACTAACAAGCAGGCTCCTGAAGAAAGCGTTGTAGTCTAAGAAGGCAGAGATGATGTTGTGCTTAAAATGTCTGTACAAGTTGAAGAATTAGTTGAGATTCAGACAACTGAAGGAAAGTCAGTTGAAGGAGAGTTAGCAGAGGACAAATCTGCTGAACCACAAACAAAACCAGCAGATATTGTTATAGAAACTGCTAAGGAATATGAAATATCTACTGAACAAAAAAAAGGTCGATGTATCAATTGGATATGGAAGGATAGCCGGAGATCAGACACCTGATCTTGTTCTAACAGAAGTGAGGATAGTTAGAGATCAGACAACCGACCCTCAGGCAGAATTAACGTTTTATCAAGGAAATATGTTTAAAGATGGAACTATTACTTCTTCAAGCTCTGACACAGATGAGCTGTTCAATGAAATATACAATATTGAAGTGCGAGATGAAGGAACTTCAACACTGCCTGGTACTTTATTTGATACAGATATTTAGCTGAGCTTTTAGTATTTATCTCAGAAAGAAAAAGATGTGGACGAAATCTGAAGATTGATATTGATAGAGTCAGAGATGTAGCTAATGATTCGTTCAACAGAATAAAAAAGGTTGAAGAAGATATCAAGATACATCATGAGAAAGATAAAGAATTTATCAACAAGTGTGAAACTGATATCACTACAAAAATGACAACCATGGAAGCAAGGATGAAGATCATGCTCAAGCTCAAGTTAGATTTGCTGATACTCAAGAAACTTTAAATTCAACTATTGTTGCTCATTTTTTGAGTGTTGCCAATAAAAAAGGGGGAAGAAATTGAAAAAGCAAAAGATAAAGGTAAACAGGGAGAAGAAGCAGCAAAAGCAAAAGACTGAAAATATGATCAGTCGGAAAATTAAAGAAGAATTCAAGAGGCAGCTGAACAACCTGAGCACAATAGAGGAACTTAATTTCTATTATTTGTACACAGCTTTACTTTTCAGTAGTTTGTAATAAGCTGAAGGACAAAAGTTTTTTAATGAGAAATTAGAAGTTTTTCAGTCTTTGTTTTTTTCTTTTTTATTTGCTTTTTGAGGGTTTTGGCATCAACAAAAAGGGGAAATTGTTATAAATATTTAGGTTTTGATGATGATTGCTCAGACTAGCTGTTATAGATGCAAGTAAAAAGATGTCTAGAATCTAATGTATAGGTTTTACTAGAATCTGTTAGTATAGGTTAATAAGATACCTATTGTAATAGTCGGTTGATAGGATCTTAGTAGACTAAGATTAGTATTAAAAATCTAGTAGAGTCTAGAAACCTAAGCTATATTGAGCTGAGATGAAGGCTGAGGTGACAAACTCAGTTATGAAGATGAAGGCAGAGAGATCAAACTCAATATTGAAGGCTGAAGGCTGAAGGCTGAGGCTTCAAACTTAGTAATTAAGATTTAAGCCGAGACTATAAAGTTATATTCAAGCAAGTGTGTGATGGCTTGATTTAACATTATACATCTTGTGTAGAATGCTTAAAGTTCAAGAAAAATGTGATGAGAAAATTCAAGTTAATGAAAATATGGTGTACTCTGATATCACAAACTAAGATCAGATGAAAAATCAAGAATCAAGATTCATTTGAGCTAGCCTGGATCAGATAAGATGAGTATAAGTGTTGGTCGAGCAAGACAAGTCAGCTGAGATAAGCAAGACAGAATATTTCAGCCAAGATGAGTCAAATGCTGAGCTAAAAGGTACAAGTACTATTAATCCTTCATGCAGAATATTTTGAGGATATTATTCAAGATAAGGATAAATTTGGGACGTCTGATCAATGAGAAAAATCAATAGACAAGTTTAAATGACTGTTGCAAGGATCATTGAAGTAGAATATTCAAAGAATTTTTTGAGTTTAGGAATTTTCACTATCGCTTCAGGTTTTTTATTGTTCTTGTAATGGTTGTCTAATGGCTTTATTGTACTCTGTCGTATGTCCTTATAACTCTTCCTTTGACACAAGCCACTGGCTTGTTCTCTTAAAACAATAGCCGTTCTAAAAAAGTTGCAAATGAGAGAAAATGATAAGAATGGAACCATGGTTTCATATGTAAGGTTTGCCTGCCTGAAGAGTTTTAGTTTCAACCTCCTAGAACTACTGGGAGGTTGTCAAAATCGAAGGAATGCAAATTCTGGTTTTTGCAACAACCAAGGGTGCCGATGAAATGCTCACCGCTAAGCCGATGGTTGGCTTCCTTTTGCGGACCACCAAACGTTTTCAAGGGTATTTCCCGCGGTTGGGGCTTACTACACCACTTACCCAACACCTCTTTCCTACACCCATCAAAATGACGTAGTATTAATTATTTGCTTACAATATATTTTTTTTTTCTTTTTGCGTAATACCTCCATTCCTCCCTTTTGCGTAAATAAAAAACTAAAACCCAATATAATAAAAACACCCCATCGTTGATTGCCATTTTTTTTTGTATGTAATCCAAATGGGTAAACTATATATATATATATATATATATATATATATATATATATATATATATATATATATATATATATATATATATATAGATGGTCGCACGCATGCTTATGCAGTGTGTGCCTTCTTTATGTTAAATATACAAGTTTGTACATTATGGGTCAAAAGTACTATTTATCGTTGATTGCATACATAGATAATTTTTTTGTAGTTATGTTGTGCCTTATGAAGATTCAAAGTGCTATATACTTGGATACATATCCTTGCTAGTTTTTATGTATAGCAGTCTTGCATACATGCTTACAAAAGTAGGATTCATATATCGACAATTTTATGAGGATATACAAAATGTGATCATTATATATTCGGAAAGTCTTGTTGTCATAAAGCAGAGTCTTTGAGTGAAACGACTTTTGCTTATTTGTCCTTTGATGGTGGTTCTTTTCATCCGGGAATTTCGACTTCACTTTTTGAGTGTGGCGAGAATGCAGTCGTCATATGTGCTACTTTACGCTTCTTGGATTGGTCGAGGTTCGGTGTCTCTCAGTTTCTGTGATCACTTTTTACCCTTCATGTTTGTCTCAGTAACAAGGACATGAATGTAGTGTTTTAGTAGTTGTTTTAGTATTTAAAGGTTTGGTTAAGAGTGTTAGTTTGCTTTGTTGTACCGGAGTATTCTTTGAGTTGTTTTGTGGTTTCATGGATTGTCGATGTTGATGATTCAAGAAGTACCTGACTTTGATCCGATCTTGCACGGTGTATCTTGTTTTCTTGTCTCAGTATATTTCTTGCTTGTGCCTCTAATTTCGACAATGAATGCTGTTGACTTGAGTTCCTCATTAGTTTTGGCAAGGAGATCTTGTATTTGCTTTAGTATTTGTATATGAGGATTGATTAGTATTTCTATCCATATGACTGTGTAAAGATACTGTAAAATTTTGTTTTTTTACCTGAGGATTCATTTCATAAAGCTTGCTTGCTGACTGGTTTAGAAGCTTTTCCGCACATTTGTCGAACAATGTTGCTGTTATGGTTGCACTGATATTTTCTACCTCAACACTGATTCTGCACCTGTGTTTGTCATGGTGTTTTAAATTATTGTGTGTTGTATAGTATGTGATTAGTTTGGTGCAAATGTATTTGTGAATGTACCAGGAAGTGCAATCGATCTGTCTCGCAAGTGTTGCGATAAAGAAACTCTTCGTTTCCTTGTGCTTGGTGAGTGAAAGCATTTGGGACACGTGGCATAGTGAATTTTTAGAGTATGTTCGGGATGGACATTGTGGCTTGCACGCACGTTCGCAAATGAGCGATAATATGGTGTCCTGTCGACAGCATTAAAAATAACTGAGTATTTATGCAAGAGTAGTAGCAAACATTGGAAATCCAGCTAATAAAACTAAGAAGAACATTTAAATAATTGGCCTCTGTGCCTCACATATAAGAAATTTAGGTGCTTACGTTCATATGCATGTCTAGAAAAATCTTGGGATTACTACTAAAGGTAATTCAGTAAGATAACCTGGTAGCAACAATTACCTCACTAACAGAATTCTTAAAATGCAGTGTAAGTTTGGATATGCCAAAATACATTTATTAAGCAGAATAACCACATTCAATCTAGTAGGTACCTCCTGTTGAAGAAGAGCAAGTTTACAGCACAGATCTTTAGTAGTCTAACATTTATTACCTATGGCAACCACCTCAGCAAAGATCTGGTTATACATTGCTACTAATGAACATAATGTTCTGCTACCAACCCCAAAAATGGAAGAGGGGATCGAAAGACAGGACCCCGTATGCACGTGAAAACCAGATTGGCCAAATCCATGGCATCAGAAACAAGAGCATGTAAAAAAACTTGAATAAACAGTCCAGGTACATAGGATTTATCTCCCATGAAATAACCTACAGCAATATTTCTGTAAAAGTAACAAACAGTTTAATATGATATGGAAGAACAAAGAACCATCAGTGCAGGTGCCTACGTTAATGCCTATGCATCTTGCAAGTATATTTAACAACACAGAGTAAAAGAATAATAAGATATTGGTGAGGCACAAAAACCAAACACGATACGATCTCACTTGCTGATGCAAAAAATGCAGGAAAATAACAATAAGCAATGTACAGGCATGAATCTCTGAATATAAGACTCAAAAGTAGCAGAAGAAAAACGTTCATATGTATTTTGCAATATATTTAAGAATAGAAAACAATGAATAACATGGTAATAACATAGGCAGACAACTGAACAAAATGCCATGTCACCTAATAATTGTAAAAATTGAGCAAGATGGTAATAAGGGAAGTACAAGCATAAACATCTGAATATGAGACTCCAAAGGATTGAAAGAAAAAAACTCCATAAAGAAAATATTACGTATTCAGAGTAGCTCACAATCTGCAAGAAATGTAATATAAAAGCCTAGTAACATATTGGAAGTACAGGAATTACCTCCAAACACAGAGAAGCCAACAGTTAACTGTGTAACAACATAACCTACGAACTTCCAGAACCTGTATGTTGAAGAACAAATTATCAATGAACAATAGCCTTTATCACTGAACAATAGCCTTTTTTAGTAAATAAAAGTAACTGTCTAAAAGCACATTGGAAAATATAAACCAAAGACTATATGTAATTTAATCAAATGGCAAAAGGCAGAAGCAGTAATGCATTGTATCTTCACAGATATTAGGTAGGCATAATTTTAAAATCAGCCGCCATAAACAAAGCACACAATCTACAATATATACCTAAAGAATAAAAGGGCTAAACAAGATAAAACCGAGATCGTACCAATATGTTGCAAGCAACATCACTATATAACATACATATACCTATTAATGAAAGTAGTAACCAATATTTTTAGTAGAGATGAACATCAAAATTGCTATAAAATTCTATATACGCCACCCACATCTCTGAAGATTAAAAAAAAAAAAAGAATGTCAGAATATTTTTTCCCTCCTATATTGCAGAAATGGTTGAATATATAATTGATCTAGTGTAAGAAAACGAAAATATAAAATTAATTATTATCAATCCTGCCAAAAAAACACAGAAACAGTCAAACCGAAATGCATTCAACCCTCTTTCAATTGCAAAAACGGTGCAACATTATTCGATAAATATTCTTTGCATAGGCATCTATGCATAATAACCTGAAGAACAACATTGGATTATTACATTCTTATGATGAGTTCTTTAGTTCAACCTAGCTGAAAAATTGAATATGCACAGTATCATCCTAACAAATGCAACCATTACCAAACAACATGCAGAACAGAAAAATGTTCGGTATGCATTGTATGATCCTAACAAATGCAATCATTACAAAACAATGTGCACAAAACAAAAATAAACCCACAAAAAACGGTCAAGTAAAAAAAATTCATAGCATTGTCAAAGTGTCGTTGAAAAAAAACGTTGAATACAGATTTTCAATTTTAAAATTTAAAAGCTTAGGCCTTTTACCAAATTTTATCCTCCATAAACAAATATGACCGTCCATTGAAATAAAATTTCCTAACACATCCACAAAATCTACAAAAGAACAATCAGATGAATAGAAGTCTTTGCAGAGGATATGAAGAATACATAAACAGAGAAGAACAAGATTTATCCTCCATAAACAAATATGACCGTTCCTTGAAATAAACTTTCCTAACACACCCACAAAATCTACAGAAGAACAATCAGATGAATAGAAGTGTTTGCAGAGGATATGAAGAAAACAGAAATAGAAAATAACAAGAAAATTACCTGATTCAACCCAATTTCCCAGCCAGAAAACACTCTTTCAACAAACGGTAACAAACCCAGCTTATGATGAAGAAAATAGCAACAATGCCATGCCATCAGACCACCGGAAGTATTATGCTTGAGTGGAACGTTTGAATGGAAGTGGAAGGCGATAATTGGATAAAGAAGGCGGTAGTGGTAAGGAGAAGAATTGCAGAAGCGGTGGTGCGAATGGAATGACAACCGGATGCTGAAGAACAGACACGTCCTTTGCAACCTCATCACAGACAGAACGACGTAGGTATAAAAGGAAACGACGTCGTTTAATTATGAAGGTTATAAAAATAAAAAATAAAAAAAAGTCAGTAAACGATAAAATAGTCGTTCATCACTTGCATATATAATAAGTACTACCTTATTAAGATATATATATATATATATATTAATTGAACTAAAAAAAAGTAAAACCAAAAAACATATGGATCATTCCGTTGATTTGGACGATTAATTGAAATGTATAATCAGTTGATACATGTGACTTTGAATTATTTATTAAATGTATATTTGGATGGATAAAAAAAAGGAAAGAAAAAGGAAACCGAATGAAAACATTGCAGTTTTATAAGACACAGGGTAAGGAGAGTAGGATTAGCGGAGTAGTAACTGTAGTATACTCCGTGCCTATTTCCCGTTAAGGGATAGTGATTTAGGCGCACATACTATCCACATAAATCATCCGCACAACAATTTATAACCACATATTTTAACCTTTAAACCAAAAAAAAAAATAACACAAAAATTCTGGACCACACAATAAAAAATCCGGAGGATTACCGACCCTCGGTGCCAAAATCATTTTCCGTGTTGTATACCATGTATTTAGTGTGCGGAAATGATAAAGCCCCTGACAACTTGCACAGCTTGTCCCCCGAAATTGTGATTATATGGTCCAGGTTTTTTGTATTTTGTTTTATTTATAATTTTAGAATGGATGTGTGGTCACAAACTGATTCTGTGCATATTTCGGTAGAGTTAACAGAGAAAATATAAGATCATGTAACTGTAGTATCGGATATTTTATTTTAGGTCAGGTTCTGACATTCTTTTTTGAGTCCCACTTCAAAATTTGGATGGCTTCGTCAAAATATATACTATCTCGTCCAAATGTGATATGATGCCGTAAAAAAATCAATGCAGGACAGACCCGTCTAAATTAGGACGGATTCCATCCAAATTTAGACGAATCCGTCCAAATTCTGACGGGAACATACAAGTGGACATTGGCATACAAGTAAATACAAGTGGACTTTACAGACTTTGTCCAAATCTGACGGATTCGTCTCAATTTGGACGGAATCCGTCCTAATTAGACGAGTCATTTCTTTTTTGACGGGATTATATCACATTTGGACGAGATAGTATACAGTTTGACGAAGCCGTCCAAATTTTGATGTGGGACTAAGAAAAAATGTCAGATCTGATCTGACCTAAAATGAAATATTTGGTGATACAGTGACCTGATCTTATATTTTCTGGAGTTAATATGTGCCTGCATCACCATCCGTTAGTGAGTATAATTTTTACTATCGAGAAATGAGAAGTTATTGTGTGGTGTCTCGCGTGTGTGAGACACCACGTGTAAGACTTCCCAGATCGCACTGATTTATTCTCAGATTTAAACCGCATACGCTAATCGTTTCACCCGTCACTACACCTCAAATACCATCACCACACAATAACTTCTCCCGAGAAAGGATACATCCCATCCCCCGAAAGCTGAGTAGGACAAAGTTTTTGTATTTCTTTTTCTAAATTTTTTTTTATAAAATTGTTTGCTCACAATTGCTTTTAGGGTGATGCCTAAATCACTTTACTTTATACATAATATCACTTCAACTAGGCTGGCGTGGTGCGGTTTGGTCGGCTTTTCGGTTCGGGTTTTTACACATAGTTATTCGGTTTGGTTGACATATTTTACCACCTGAAACCAAACCCAAACTATGTCGAACCCAATGGTTTGGTTTGGGTTGATTTCGAGTTTGGATCCGGTTTGAGCCGGGTTTCACAAGTCTGAACTACACATTATTATAAATCACAATTTTCACATGAAGTATTTAATATAAAGTAAAAACATATTAAATGTACATCAGGGCTAATTACTTAATAACATTAGTGCACACAATATATTCAAAAGCCACTTAATAACATATAGCAAATGTACATCAGGACTAATTACTAGTGAGTTGTTATTACATATATTACAACAACAAACGTATATCATCAATTCATTCATGGCCCTAATTAATACAACAAAATGTATAAATGTGGCAACTCATGTGCCTAATTAGTACAACATTTAATGTACTACTACTATGATTTATTTGGGTTGAGTAATATTGGGTATATATATATATATATGGTTGTGAATTCGGTTCGGTTTCGGTTTGGGTGGTTTCTAATTAGGGTAATCCGAAACCAGACCATTTAAATTCAGGTCGGTTTCAATCCAAACCGATTTGATCGGTTTTCTCTTGGTTTGGTTTATTTCGATTCGATTCAGATTGGTTTACGGTTCAGATTGGTTTTTCGGTTTTTTTGCTCAGGCCTAACTTCAACCCATGAGTGACGTATCCATGGATTTTTTTTTTTTTTTTTTAAGGAAATCCATGGAATTAAACTCATAGTAGGGGTTATTATGGTGGGGAGGCTTAACAGGGAGCCAGATACCGTGCAACATCCCACAGGCCACACATGATTTGATCAGGATTAGGAATTGTCTATTGCAGATAAAACTGTGTGGTCCAGATGTTGTCACGTATACAACTCCCTATTAAAGCATCCTCATCATAGAATAACCCTGCGGTAGGATAGTTTTCACTCAAGACACAACATGGATGAAATAATTGGAGCACGTGACAAATGGAACATAGAAGCTTCTCGAGAAAAGCCTGGCAAATACGGCTGATGTTAATTACCAAGCAATCCTTCCCAGCCGCCAATTATATTTAACAATACAAAACTACACAAAACACAAAAAAAGAAAAAAAAAGAAAAAAAAAAAATGGTGTTGCGGAGAGGATGGCCACTGTTAATCCAGCAATTCAAATCCTTGATGTACAAAAACATTTTACTCTCATGGCGGAACAAACTCGCCTCCTTTCTCCGCCTTTTCTCCTCCCTCCTTTTTATGTTGTTACTTTTCTGCATCCAAAAAGCCATCGAATCTAGTTACTCTTCCTCCACGTCTTTCAAAACCGTTTTGAATCCCTCTCCTATCGTTTCCTTTCCGATTCCGCAGTGCGAGGACATGTTCCTCATGAAGCTCCCCTGTTTTGATTTTGTTTGGAGCGGAAATGAAAGCAACAAGATTACCGATATTGTTAATCGGATCATGATTAATAATCCTCGAAGACCTGTTCCTTCATATAAGGTCGGCTCTATATATTATCTTTGTCTCAAATTAAAAAAAAAACCATGTTTGTATTTCATAGTATTTTGTCATCTGGTCTAGATAATCTTCAAACTTGAGCTTAGCCGGGGACAGTGAGAGTGTGAGACCCGAATTAGGCAGTAGTAACTGTCCTTCAAAGAACTGTTTAATTTAGTGGAATGCATATTGACGGATCAATTCACTGAGCTTGTAGAAAATTTAAAAAAAAGATGGCCTTTAAAAGCTGTACTATTGACCATCAAGTTGCTGTCAGGATGCCCATTGACTAATTTATTTCTCTTTATTCGTCATTCTACTTGAGTTACAATTGCTCTTTTATAATTATATGCGGTTACGGGGTGCAAGTTAAAAAGGACTTAACTGTAGATGTGATGAAACTGTTGCTTCAAAAGATTAAGTAGTTGAATTCAACTAAAGAAAAACTTCAGAAACATCATGATTTTGAAGTTCTTTGCTAGTGTTTTGTGTGACTTTTAATTTCCTAGTTCAAATAGAAGCCGTTTCTAAGAACAAAATTTGGTTAAATATCCATTTATTTGTCGATTACGTATGCCAGATGTTTACTTACTAATCAACCTGGATGATTTCTTAACTAAAAAAACTGCGCACCTATAATGTTAACGATGAAGAAGTTATTTACCAACTGCATGCTTAACATACTTTTTAATGGGGGAGTGTAAGGACACTCGTTTCCGTGAACTCATACTTTGAAACTCACTTCCTTTCAGATCTTCATTGATCTCCCTTCCCTTGAAAAGGGTCTAATCTAAAATGCCTTTACACTGATCAACCTGCCCTGAAAGAAGATATTTGCTCTCTGACTCTTTTGTCAATACTTTGGACAATTGCTTAAACTTGGAAGATTTATAATGAGCCTCATCACTTATTATATCATAGGCCCACAAAAAACTTGATGCGATGCAACACGTGCAAGACAGCATGTTATACAAGGGCATTGTTCGTAGTCTCTCTTTGCTATTTAATGTAGTCCTGATTGCCTGCAGTTTATGAAGTTTCCTAGACATGGTTTTACTAATCGTGAGTCAGAATTTGTTTTAAGCCAGTGTATTTTTTATGCGATAGGAGGACTACCAAGATGGTCCTGTAACATCTTTCCATACTTATCTGTATCTACTTCTTAAGCATATGTATCAGTGTATTTAGCTTACGATTTATTATTTCTTGCTTTTGGGTCAGCAATATCAAAAGTTGCATTGGAGTGAGTTTTAGTTTTTCTTATGCAGTAGCATCTTTTCTTTTCTTCATGGTTTCCTTTTTTTACAGGTTCAATCATTTACATCCCCGAATGAAGTAGATGAATGGCTTTTTAACAATCAAATGCGTTGTCCTGGAGCTCTGCATTTTTCGGAAAGAAATGCGACAGTAATAAGTTATGGCATACAAACTAATTCTACACAAACTCCTGAGCGAGGACATTATGAGGATCCCACATTTAAGTTCCAAATTCCTCTTCAAATGGCTGCAGAGCGTGAAATCGCTAGATCTCTTATCGGAGGTATATCCTATAACATATCTTTCTTGATCCTGTTTAGGTGTTTTTGATTAGAAATGCTCAGTGTCCAGATTCGAAGTTTAGTTGGGAAGTCAGCCTTAAGGAGTTTGCACGCCCTGCACCTGAAATGCTGGATGCCATGTACACTGTGGGGCCTACCTGCTTCCTTGCTATTGCCATGTTTGGTTTCGTCTTTCAACTCAATGCTTTGGTAGCTGAGAAAGAACTTAAATTACGTCAGGTATTAAGTTGTTCAAAATTTTGACTCAACTCTGGAGTATGATAGTTTGGAACTCTTATCTCAACCCTCTGGTTATCCTCTTGACAGGCCATGACAATGATGGGTCTTTACGATTCTGCCTACTGGTTATCATGGTTCATGTGGGAGGGAATTTTCACTCTTCTCTCAGTATTCTTCACGATACTTTCGGGAATGATGTTTCAGTTCAATTTCTTTCTGCACAACAACTTTGCAGTCGTTTTCCTTCTTTTCTTCTTATTTCAATTCAATATGGTGAGCTGTGCCCTTACCAGGCTATAGTTCTTTAACCCACTTGATTCATATACCTCTCTGCGTCATTTATTTAAAGTGCTAATTTCGTGTCTTTTTAGCTTGTGTTTGCCTTCATGCTGTCTGCTTTTGTCCGCAAGTCTTCTTCCTCCACAAGTGTTGGTTTCTCAGTCTTTATTGTAGGATTTTTGACTCAGGCAAGTCTCTGCTTATGAGTTTGTGATTTGTGTTTATGAACCACTAAAGATATTGATATGTATTTATTTATTGTTTTACTTTTCCTCAGCTTGTCACTGAATTTGGATTTCCTTACATGAGGAAGTTCTCCAAGACATACAGAATCATATGGTCATTTTTCCCACCAAATTTATTTGCTCAAGGACTTCAATTGCTCGCTGGTGCCACATTAACCCCTGAGGATCCTGGTGTTAGTTGGAGTAGGAGGACAATTTGTGCTCCAAATGACACCGAGTGTGTAATATCAATTGTAAAGTTTCCTCGTACTAAGTTTAATATCTTCCTTGTTCAGTCTTCCATTTCCTTCTTTTCAAGGTCGCTATGGTAGATAAACGGTTCATGCGCCTGTGCACACATGCTCAAACGCCCCATTGCCCTGACGACCCCAACTGCCTCTAGATGTTTGTCTGTGCATGAGCAATTAACATCTTTGCCAGACAGCCTTGTACAGTTGGGTTCATGGGGGCAGCAGTGGGTAGGATAAAATCAGCACGTTTTGTCATGTATTATGTTATCTTTTATGTTTGTTTGTTTTTGTTAGCTTGGCTTATCATTGCCTCAAATGCTGATGATTTTGGGTTTTCCTGGTCTTTGACAGAATGATATATACTTATGGCTGGTATTGACGTATTTTCTATGCTTTGCGTTTGCTCTCTACTTTGACAATATAATTCCCGACTCATCCGGCGTGAGAAAGTCTCTGTTCTATTTCTTAAAACCGGGGTACTGGATGAACAAAGGCGAAAACAAGGTAGAAGGTAATTCAAGTTGGTTCATTTAAAAGTTCTTTCCTTTTTGTTTTTCTTGGCTGATGGAGTATTGTTGCTTAAATGGCCTTTAATGCTTTTGCATACAAGAGGGCAGTGCTTGTAGCTGTAAAACTTCTGCCCCACTGCCGGAAACTGTTGTTCCAGATGATGAAGATGTCTTAGAGGAAGAAAACATAGTGAAAAAGCATATGGAGGAAAGCATGCCTGATAATAATGTTGCTGTTCAATTACGGGGTCTGGTCAAAATATATCCAGGAACAACTAATATCCATTGCTGCAAATGCATCAGAACTTCACCATATCATGCGCTAAAAGTATGTTTTATCTGTTTTATTTTATTTTATTTTTCATAATTATTTTTGTAAGGCCTAAAGTACATATGTGTCTATCCCTGCCCAAATGCTTCAGGCTCTTAGTTTTGACCATGCTTATGTTAGGTAGTTGGCAGGTTAGATTTGGGGATTTGTAGAAGTTATTATATTATATTATTAAAAAGATAAATGTTACTACTAGTTTTATTCTTGGTCAAGTATTCATTGACCGTTGTTGTTTTTTAAGCTAGCTGTCTTTAAGTTAGTTGGGACTCTAGCTTTTATTAGCAGACAATAGCTGTTGGTTAGCTGCTCTTTAGCCGCTGTAGGAACAATTGGTTAATATTCTATCTATGTATCTATTATTAATTATTAATTAGTGTAAGGTTAATTCTGGTATTCTTTAGTTTATTTCCGGATACGGCCTAATCTTGATGGGTTATTTACCTGTCTTTTGTCTCCCTTGGTCCTATTTAAACCAAGCTGTAAACTTCAAAAATAATACAAGAGTATTTTTCTCTTGCTTCTTTGACTCTTAAACTCTTCATGGTATCAGAGCTAAAACTCTATACTTCCGCTTAAATTCAAAATCATCGATCCATTATGTCTACCCTTTCATCTTCTTCATCTGAAATTATTTCAGCGGGAAATGGGTCATTACCGCCCGCTGGAAATTCGGAC
The DNA here is from genome assembly GCA_026214975.1 of Gentiana macrophylla. Classification (NCBI taxonomy): domain Eukaryota; kingdom Viridiplantae; phylum Streptophyta; class Magnoliopsida; order Gentianales; family Gentianaceae; genus Gentiana; species Gentiana macrophylla. The sequence goes on along the minus strand of CM047813.1, from coordinate 107,259,258 downwards.
CACAACTCTGCATCAATTGTAATTATTCCGTGAAAATGTTCATTGGCGGAGAAGGGAAGATGGACACTGGTGGCACTGCTGCACCAACAGCTACTGATGCAAATTTCAAAAGTAGGAGACGGATAATAACCTCGTCATGTCATGGCTCATTAGGCCCATGACTTCTTACCTATGTGAGAACTTCATTCTTTATGATACAGCTCACGAGATTTGGACAGCTGCAAAAGAGTTATACTTAAGGCTGACTATACCTCAAGTTGGGTGATGTATATCATACATCCCTAACTTGCTCGTCGATTCCTCAAAGTTGTTAACTGGTAGAGCTTTTGTAAGAATATCTGTCACAAGAAGTTTCAGACACACATGATCAAGATTCGGAGCTCCCAGTTGCTTTAAGAAAAGGAGTACATCATGTACTCAACATCCTCTACATAATTATATTTCTTATGCAAATCTCTCACAAAAGCATTGTTAAAGTATTGAATCTCTGGACAAATTTATGTGCCAAGATCAATTCATGAGGTGCTAAGGACACCTAAATGGAGGAAAGTTACTATGGAAGAATATATGGCTCTACAAAGGTGTGGTACATGGCTTTTGACTGCATTACCACTAGACAATATAGTTGTGGGGTGCAAGTGGCAACTAAAAGGCACATGAAAGTGTCGAGAGATACAATGCAAGACTTGTAGCATAAGGATCCACTCAATTGTATGGTATTAATTATCAAGAGACCTTTGCCTCTATTGCTAAGTTGAACACTGTGAGAGTTCTTGTTGATTTATCAGTATATGTGTGTCGGCCCCATGGCCTAATTATGGTGTTATATTTCTTGTTTTACCCTTACTTTTATCATGCACATGTTAAATGTGTTTAGTATTATGCACATGTTGAATGTGTAATAAGCTTGTTCTCCAAGCATATGCGTTGGCTGATGTACTATATAAGACAGAGTGTGTAACCCTTTATAGCACAAAAATAAAATCAAAGTTTATTCCATTTATCTCTTCTTCATGGTATCGACCAAATATTGCTTTTGTGGTTGGAGCTGTGAGTCCGTTTATGGAGAAACCAACCCAGAAACATTTTGATGCAGTGCAAAGGTTTATGAGATTCTTGAAATCCACCACGGGAAAGGGGCTGTTCTTCAAGAAGAATGATAGGAGGAATGTTGAAGTTTTTACCGATGCTGACTGGGGGGCTTGCATCAAGATAGAAAGTCCGTATCGGGTTACTGTGCTTATGTTTGGGGAAATATAGTAACTTGGCGAAGCAAGAAACATGACGTCGTTGCTAGGAGTAGTGATGAAGCAGAGTTCCGAGCCTTGGCTCAAGGGATTTGCGAAGAGTTGTGGGTAAAGAGGGTGTTGAAAGATATACGCAGGATGTTGCCTTTCCCCTACGACCGTTCTATGATAATAAAGCTGCTTTGAAATAGCCAATGAGTTTGTTCAACATGATCGAACCAAACATGTAAAGATCGATCGACATTTCATTAAGGATAAATTAGTTAGTGAGGAAATTTGAATCTCGTTTTTACCCTCATCGAGACAGGTGGCTGATGGGCTCACAAAGGCCTTACCAACGACAGAGTTTGATGGTTTTAGTACAAGTTCGGCATGATTGACATCTATGCTCCAACTTGAGGGGGTGTTGGTTTACCAGTATATGTGTGTCGGCCCTAGGGCCTAATTAAGGTGTTATATTTCTTGTTTTACCCTTACTTTTATTATGCACATGTTAAATGTGTTTAGTATTATGCACATGTTAAATGTGTTAAATAAGCTTGTTCTCCAAGCATATGAGTTGGCTGATATACTATATAAGACAGGGTCTGTAACCCTTTTTAACACAGATATAAAATCAAAGTTGATTCCATTTATCTTTTCTTCAGTTCTGCTATCTATTGCTGTATACAAGGATTGGCCCTCGTTTCAACTGATGTGAAAAACTCATTTCTAAATGGACATCTCATTGAAGATGTGTCTATGAAGGATTTGAAACAGATCAAACAAAAAGGAAGGTATGCTAGGCCTCAAACAGTCACCAAGAGCCTGGTCCGAGAGATTCACTACAGTCATAAGACATGATGGATACATACGATCCCAAGCATATCACACCATGTTTACAAAGCATTTTACTGACGGCAGAGTTACAATTTCGATCGTGTATGTGGATGACATAGTCCTTACGTGGGACTTCCATGAAGAAACAATGAAGCTCAAACTGCTACTAGCTACGGAATTGGAAATTAAGGATTTGGGTCCTTTGCGAGCTTCCTTGGCATGGAAGTAGCCAGATCAAGAAATATAATTTTGTCTCACAACGAAAGTACACTTCGGATCTCTTGCATGAAGTTGGTATGAAAGGATCTAAACCTCTAGAGACCCTTTTTGGATCCAAACATCAGCTAAAGGCTCGAAAAGATGAACTACCAGCTGACAAAGGACAATTTCAGCGTGTAGTAGGAAGGTTAATTTATTTAACTCATACTCATCCCGATATCAGCTTTGTTTTAAGTCGTATAAGCCACTTTATGAGCAATCCCTCCAGAGTACACTGCCATGAGGGTTTTGAGATACTTAAAAGGAAGTCCAGGGAAATGTTTAATGTTCCAAAAGACTGTCATTCAACTTGATTGAAGATTTTTTTCCCATGGCGCAGCAAAAAGCAAAGTGTTGTTGCAAGAATCAGTTCGGAGTTGAGCTATGGGCATTAGCTCTAGATATTTGTAAAGGATATGACTGAGATTGGTAAACGATCTCAAGATTGCAATAACATATCATATACGAATTATGAGTGATAATCTTTCTTCCATTGCTATGGCCAAAGACCCAGTCCAACATGATAGATCGAAACATGTGGAGATCGACGGACATTTTATTAGTGAGAAGATTGAAAGCAATGTTATCTCCATCAACTATATTCCATCACAAAAGCAGATTGCGGACTAAAGCTCTATTTCGTCCGAATATCATGAAGCTAATACGTAGACTTGGATTTATTTTAATATTAATGAACATCAAATCCCTGAAAATCTGCATAGATATTCGGATCTTTACTCTAATATATTAGGTCAATACTAGAGAATACATTGTTGCGGTAAATGTTGTGAGCAGGTTTATGTAGAATCCTAAACTAATGCATTTAAAGGCTATTGAAAGGGTACTTCAATACCCATAGTGTGACTATGCGTCTCTCTCTCACATACACACACTCAAGCGTGCTTTTCCTGGTGATTCTTTTCTTCTACAGCTTAGATCCAACATTTTTACATGACTGTGAAGTTGATCATTCATGCAGGGGTTGTGGATAAACTTTGCTAAGGACCAGTTATTTTGCCTGCTGGGACCAAATGGTGCTGGAAAAACTACTGCTATCAACTGCTTGACCGGAATCACTCCCGTGACTTCTGGAGACGGTAAAAACTCTGTAGAATCACTACATTTCAAGGGAATAAAATGCATGCTCTACTTTCCGACATTTCTTAATTATTGATTTGTGATGGATATTTTTATCAGCACATGTATATGGATTTTCCATCCGAAGCCCCACAGATATGTCAAATATTCGACGGATAATTGGCGTTTGTCCACAGGTGCCTTTTTTATTATTATTTCTTTTTTAAATTCATAATTTAGCAATCTTTGGTTGATTTTATTTGGTATTATATAGTTTGATATCCTATGGAATGCATTGTCTGGTGAAGAACATCTCCACCTATTTGCCAGCTTAAAAGGTCTACCCCATGATTCAGTGAAATCCGTACGCCCCCTGTTACCCTTACCGCTTAATAGATTTTTCTTTTATAGTTGAAACTGATAAAGATTTAATCAACACACCAATACTTGTTTGACATGGATCTTTAACAAAATCACAGGTTGTACAAAACTCATTAGCAGAAGTTAAACTTACAGAGTCAGCGAAAATTAGAGCCGGTAGCTATAGCGGGGGGATGAAACGCCGTCTAAGTGTTGCCATAGCCCTCATTGGTGAACCGAAATTGCTCATTTTAGACGAGCCGGTTGGTTACTTTGAAGTTTTTTATGATTTTTGATTGCTCCATTGGATTTAATTAAATTTTATGCTTTCTCAAATTTTGTTTTAGACAACTGGCATGGATCCAATAACTAGAAGACATGTTTGGGACATAATTGAAAATGCAAAGAAAGGCCGTGCTATTATTTTAACCACTCACTCAATGGAGGAAGCAGATATTTTAAGTGATCGTATCGGAATTATGGCAAAGGGTCGGCTTCGCTGCATCGGAACTTCAATACGATTGAAATCAAGATTCGGAACTGGTTTTGTTGCTAATGTTAGATTTTCTGATGGGGGGAACCGTACTGGAGAAGACAATATTTCTACTACTCAGCAAGAAGCAGTTAAACGATTCTTCGAACAGGTTTGTATCTATCTATCTATCTATCTATCTATCTTTCTATCTATCTACATTGCTTATGGAGGAATTATGTTTGTTTGTCTGAACAGCATTTGGGTGTTCTACCTAAAGAAGAGAACAAGTCCTTTCTCACTTTTGTTATTCCCCAAGACAAGGAGAGGCTATTAACCGTAAGGCGTTTGTTTATCCCTAAAGTCATTTGCTGCTCATTTGAAACAGAATTTACTGAAATCATAATAAATGTGAAAGTTTTCTCTAGTGTGTATACACACAATGCATAAAACTATGGAAGATTCTTGGATAGGGATTCCTTACTACACCGTACCGTCAGATGAGTGTCATTAATAAAAAACATAAAACAAACAAACAAACAAACATGTCTTGTCTTTTTACAACTCATTTCTTGATCTTTTGTTTAGCAACTCATTTGTATTGTGTGTTTAACATCCAGAAATTTTTCGCTGAGCTTCAAAATAGAGAAAAGGAATTCGGGATTGTAGACGTTCAACTCGGACTCACTACTCTTGAAGAAGTGTTTCTAAATATCGCAAAAGAAGCTGAACTAGAAAGTGCTGCAGCAGAGGGAAGGTTTGCCACACTTAATTTAACTTCAGGAGATTCCCTCCAAGTAAGTTGGATTGTCAAGTTCCCATTTGAAATCGACACGCTTAAAAGTGATTATCGAATATACGAGTTCTTAAATCCCCCTTTTTTGGCTATGCTTTTTTTTGCAGGTACCTGTAGGAGCCAGGTTTGTTGGTATTCCAGGGACCGAGTCTGCGGAAAATCCTCAAGGTGTAATGGTGGAAGTTTTCTGGGAACAAGATGATTCTGGTTCACTCTGCATTTCTCATTACTCCCATGAGATGCCTATACCATCATCCAACGTCGAACAAATACCTTCAAGAAACATATCGGGTCGATCCGGAAGTATTCGTGGATTTGTAATAGACCCTACCCATTTTAATCAGAGAAACTAAATAGAGAATTGGCAATGCATAAAGTTAGGATGACCACGGTCCATTTATAATAAAGATTCTGCAGTTTTTTTTCATAAAGGTTTCTGCAGTTGGCTTCCTACTCTTTTGTAGCATTCTTGTGCTGGTGCTAAAAGTGAACAAAAATTCTGCAAACCAAATCAATTCATTGAATCAAATTATAAAAATAAAATAAAAATAAAAAAATAAAAAACCAAAATACATTACAAACAAAACCGTTTATACCCATTTGATTTCAATTTGAAAAAGTTAATTTACAGGGAAACAAAATATACGTACGCACTTTCCGTCCTCATTGGGATTCGAACCTTGATACTCCGGGTTTAGACAACGAACACCAATGTCACCGACATTTTTTTCATCCGAAAAAATAATCAAAAAATTAGTGCAATAGTAATTTGGGGTGTGCTGATAGAACCTCCCTAAAAATACTCTTGAAAGATACATTGCGATCTAGATACATAATTACTCTATGTATCACTTTATATTAACTGAGCCTCAAAGGAAGTAAAAAGCTATACAGAGCTTTGTTCCAACGTAAAAATAACTGACTAATCTATATATCAAGTAATCTAAGATTTCTTGCTCTTTCCACCATGTTTGCGATAAAAGTATACGCCGGAGGCCATTCAGTTTCCTGACCGTGCCTAGCCTTGTTTCGCCACATCCAAATGCCTTGTGCTGCTTCTTTCCACTTAGACTTCCATCTGATTGTTCCAAGTGAGGAACTCCCATTACAGCCCAGGTTCAACTGTAGCTAATCTTTGGGTGTTTGAGCTCAAATGAATTGATTCAAACTTCCTTCAGCTACACAAAGATTCCAACAATCTATAGCCAAGGTTCAATCGCGCAAAGCATGTAAGATTGACACCTCACCTGCATCACACAACCTGCACTTCGGGTCACTTGCAATACACCTAGCGTATAGGAATTCATCTACCATTAGTGTGTTGTGTGCAATAGCCCATATCAAATAATTGCTTCTAGTGGGCCCTTTTAGCTTCCATATCATACTCCAAAGGTCATCCATGTCTTCAAGCGGGTTCAAATTAGCTTGCAAAGCTGTTAGGAATATTTTATTGATTTGATGATGGTCACACTAGCTCTTATAACAAGCCTGAAATAAGTAAAAATAAGTTAGAAATGTTTGTATAGGCTTTACTTAGAAGTTTGACATTTGTATAAGTTTGGTCAGACAAGCACTGTAATAGTCTGGTAGGTTGGCTCAGTAAAGATGGAGGACCAACAGAGTGAAGACAGCCAAGGCACCAGCACAGTGAAGTGAAGACATATGGACTAACTTACAACCAGGGAAGTCTGTGATGACCTTGGGTAAGTCTAAGTGATGGAACCTAATTTTTCCATAATATGGTGTACACCGATCTTCCATAAACCTAAAACCAGTGAAGTAAATGGTTATCGGCTGATGAACAACATCAGAGAAGGAACAACCAAGTAAAGATCAAGCAGCCAAGTAAAAGTAGTCACTTGAAAGGGCAAGTAACCCAGGAGCAGTCAAGATCACTGGACCGGTAAAGTAAAGTAAAGGCAGCTAAGTCAAGTAAGCTGCTGAGACTCAATATAAGAACGTGGAAAATATGGAAGATCAAGCATTTAATACAGAATCAACCAAGGACAGATTTTATGATGAACGTTTGATTAAAATCCGGATCACTGAAATCAAGGAGAATTAAATCAAGCCAGAATCAAGGATTATTCTGAGCATTAAATAGCCAACAGACGAAAATTCAAAATCAAGGGCTATAAATAGAAGGCATTGACAAATATAAAAAATCATCGATGATCTAAGAATTCTAAGTGCTAAAACTCTGTAAAGAGTGCAAGCCTTCATACTTGATCTAAAAAGAAACATCTAGCCAATCAAGTTTAGAATTATCAAGATCTTCATCAGAAAACATCCAAGTCCGAGCTTGACCAGTTTTGTGGGTTTATCAAATTCACACCCCTGTTAAGCAACTGAATCAGAGAGTTCTGAGAAGGAGTTGTGTTGTTGTGATAGCTGCTGAAGGATTTGTTCCGAATGAGCAGTGTGTGAAGAGTGAGTCACTGAAGCTTTTGTAGCCAGGGAGTGATAGTCTGTAGATTGTGAAGCTTATGTAGCCAAGGACAATCATTGTTGAATAGGTGTCCTAAACCCAATCGGGTTGGACCGAATCGGACCGATTCGAGTCATTTACAGTCTATTTAAGTTCATGTAATAACTTTATTATGATTAATAAAAGCACTTTTATTATTATATACTTTGTTTATTTATTAGACCAATTGTGATTTTGTGTATATGACAACGCTTTTAGTATTAAACTGTGACAGAAAAACCATGATGGTGATTATGGTTGATAAGATCTCTAATCACTTTAATAAGTTTGATACTTAAATGTCTATAGGCTGATGTACTGTTGAATAGGGCATTGATAGTACGAACAGACTAGCACATATTAGATGTTTTCTATCTTTAAAGGCAGTGATAGATCTCGTCTATCAAAGTGTAGTGACACTTGGACTGTACGTGGAAGTGTATTAGAGAATGCGTACGTCAGACTGAACCACTTACACTGTTAAGTGTCACACTATGTGACGGTTGTGTAATTATCCTTAGGACTGGAGTCTGCATGACATCACAGTGTTGATTGACATGTTTTGACACTATTGATGTTTCCCTTAGCCATGGGACGATCATGCGGTAGTGATTGGACGCTTGGACGGCTTGCGCACATCTACTTCTATCGGACGGTCAAAGTTTCGATCTTTAAGATCAAGAAAGGTATAATCTTTGTCCTCCTTGTTATATGTTTATTGTTTAAATGAAGTCAATCCTTGGATCGAAAATCAATTTTTGTTTTCCGCTGCGCTACTCAATTGATTTCCTAACAGTGACATCAGATTCGACTTCGAGCTTAAGCAATAAGCATAATAAATTCGCGTAGTAAATAGATCCAATAGATTAAATTAAGTTTGATATTGCTTGAATAAAGATGCACAAAAAGAAAAAAAAAAAGGGGCGGCGGCGGTGCTCGGCCGACTAGCGGCGGCGCCGCCACCTTATTACTCGTCATGACCTGGGGTCGTCGGTGGTCGCCGCCGACGCCACCCTACCCCGTTTTTGTTTTGTGTATTTAATTTCAATATCTTACATGGTTATTAAATTATTGAATTATTAATTGATTAAAAGTTAATTAATTAATTGATTGGATGCTATAAAGACGAAGTAGTTTAAAATTAATCTTTTTCATAAGACGTGATTGTATGGATGAGATAGTAGATATAATTCGATTATATGGACCCCGATTGATCATAGTCTCGACCAATGTGATAGATGTGAATGCTTTATTTTTCTGCTGGATTTTCATTGTTGTCCTAGGGCGTTATGAAGAACGTGACCTATTTTTATTTTTGCATTATCAGATTCCCGTTAGCTCCCCCCGTGTGCGGCGGGTGTAAAAATTTAATAGTTAGATTTTATGTAATAATGCATTGAAGACAAAGACGAAGACCCAAAGAAAGAAAGAAAAATAAAGATCAATGGAGATGGTGCATGTCACAGATCCATTGGCGGTTGCGGCTACCCTTAGCTTGTGACCCACGGTTTCGTCAGTTTGTATTCGAAACCGCACTTAGGAAAAGTCTATGATCATACCGGTTATTTTGTGCGCGGAATGTTGTGTATGTTTTATTTTATATGATATTGTAGTAATATGCATGCTTAGATGAGACCGTAATTAAAATAAATAAAATTATTCACACACAAAAAATCGAGTCATAAATATGTCTCCCAATATTATAATGATGGTGAAGAGTCCTTGTTCGGATCCAACTGATCGGCCCATGTCGGGAGTTGACCTATCTCGGGTATATCGTTATTATCAAGATATGATCGTTATGAGATCTCATGAATATTTGGGTTACGACTCGACTAAGAATCTCACGGTGATTGGCCCACGTCAGGACCGTTTGATTTTAAAGACATGAGGTTGGCTATCACATAGACGATGTGAATTGTCAAAGAGTTGACTAGTCAAACCACTGGAAGTCGCGTTGGACGCGATTGGTAAGTTGTACCTACCCGTCGAAATTGACCCGGTCGATCGGCCCACGTCGGGGATCGAGTCAACTAGATGGGATTCTAGCCTTTAAGAATTAATTGAATTCTTGAAAGCCAATAGGGAATAGTTGGCTAGTGGGAGCAAGACCTTATAAAATTTAAAGTGCAATTTTTAGGTTTTGTATACATGAACTTTACTTATTCTATCGTTATTTATTTGTTGTAGAATGTCGAACAAATTGAACCTACGTTTTATCATCGATAACAAACTTGACGAAACCAACTTTCTCGACTGGGAAAGAAACCTCAAAATCGTTTTGAGGCATGAAAAGATTGACTATGTCTTGGACGAACCCATACCGCAAAAGCCCGCAGAGGGTGTGGCTGCAGATGCTGTCGAGAAGTAAAACAAGCACTGTTCTAACAGTTCTGATTCTACATGTATCATGCGTCCCTCTATGACACATGAACTGCAGAAACAACACGAGTCTATGGATGGCTACACGATCATTGGTCACCTAAATGAGCTCTATGCTTCTTAGTCTCGAACTGAGAGGTACGAGGTCTCGAAGGCATTTTTTGGTTGTAAGATGGAGGCCAGGACTTCTGTGGGGTCGCACGTGCTTAAGATGATCGGGTATATTGAGAGGCTTGGCCCCAAGTTGGAACACGAGTTAAGTATTGAATTAATCTTTCCTCTACCTGATTCATACTCATAGTTTGTGATGAATTATGACATGAATAAGATAGATTGCTCCCTTGCGGAGTTATTGAACATGTTGAAAACTGCTGAGGGCACTGTGCAAAAGGGCAAGCAAGTGTTGCTCGTCACTTCTTCAAAGGGAAAGAATAAGATCCAGAAGAAGACCAAGAAGGCAAAGGCTCCCCCTAAGCCTGCGCCTAAAATAGCCAAAGACAAGTCCGGGGATGTTTGCTTCCATTGCGGTGAGACTGGTCATTGGAGACGGAACTGCAAGGCTTTCTTATGCTCGAAGAAGAGGCATACATATGCTTCATCTTCAGGTATGTTTATGATTGAGATCAATATTGCTTCTTATAAGTCTAACCACTGGGTATTAGATACTGGTTGTGGTTCTCATATTTGTACGAATATGCAGGCACAAAGAAGGACTAGAGACCTGAAGAAAGGAGAGGTGAACCTACGCGTTGGGAATGGAGCAAGTGTTTCTGCACTAGCCGTAGGAGTTTATTTTCTTTCATTGCCCAGTGGGCTAGTACTAGAGCTTAATAACTGTTATTTTGTTCCTACTCTTACGAAGAGCATTATTTACATTTCTGCATTAGATGTTGACGGATTTTCTTTTACGTCTGAGAATAAATGTTGTTCTTTTTCACGTGATGGAATATTTTATGGTACTGGCATACTTAGCAATGGTCTCTACATATTAGATGTGAATGTTGATGTACTTAATATAAACAATAAGAAAGCTAGAACAAGTGACTTGAATGAATCCTACTTATGGCATTGTAGACTTGGCCATATAGATAAGAATCGCATTTCCAAACTCCATAGAGATGGATTATTGGATCATTTCGATTATGAATCGTTTGATACATGCGAAGCTTGTTTACTTGGCAAGATGACAAAGTCACCATTTAAAGAGATAAGATCCAATGAATTGTTTGAGCTTATACATACTGATGTGTGCGGCCCAATGTCAATTCAAGCCAAATGAGGATACTCTTACTTTATCACCTTCACTGATGACCATTCTCGTTATGGTTATATATACTTAATGAAGTATAAGTCTGAGGCCTTTGAAAATTTCAAGGAATTCAGAAGTGAAGTTGAGAAACAGCTAGGTAAACGCTTCGATCTGATCAATGTGGTGAAAATTTCAAGGAATTCAGAAGTGAAGTTGAGAAATTAAAACGCTTCGATCTGATCAATGTGGTGAATACCTAGATAGAGAGTTTCAAGATTACTTAAAGGAGAATAAGATTCTACCTAAATGGACCTCTCCCGGGATGCCACAGATGAATGGCGTATCTGAGAGGAGGAACCGCACTTTGTTAGACATGGAGCGATCCACGATGAGCTATGCAGTTCTTCCAAAAATCGTTTTGGGGGTATGCACTCGAAACAGCATCCTACGTACTTAACCGTGCTTCATCAAAGACGGTTGATTCTACGCCATACTAGGTATGGACCGAAAGGAAACCGAATTTGGCATATCTTAGACCTTGGGGTTGTCCGACTTATGTAAAACGGATGATGCCTGACAAACTAGAAGCCATATCTGATAAATGTCTATTTGTGGGCTATCCTAGAGAAACTAGAGGATACCAGTTTTACCACCCTGGAGAACAAAATGTGTTTGTTGCCAGGACTGGCCATTTTCTAGAGAAAGAGTTCGTTCTCGAGAGGGCCAGTGGGAGTAAAATTGATCTTGAAGAAATTCAAGAACCACTTACGGACAACAATCAGTTGATAGAGGTAGAGCATGCACCACCCAATGAGGTGGCGCAAGTCCCTGCTCCAAACACAGTAGCACATCGAAGATCCACCAGGGAACTCCATGAACCCGAAAGGTATACGTGCGTATACCTCATGGAAGATGAGGACCCTAAAACTTACGATGAGGTGTTAATGAGGCTTGACAAAGAGAAATGGCTTGAAGCCATGAATTCTGAAATGGAGTCCATGAAAGACAACCAAGTTTGGAACATAGTTGATCCACCTGAAGGAATACTTCCTATAGGGTGCAAATGGGTCTTTAAGAGAAATACCGACATGTATGGTAACGTAGTCACCTACAAGGCTAGGTTAGTGGCAAAAGGTTATAAGCAAAGACAAAGTATTGACTATGACGAAACCTTTTCACCCGTTGCCATGTTAAAGTACATTAGAATTCAGCTTGCTATTGCAGCGTACCATGATAACGAAATTTGGCAGATGGATGTGAAAATAACTTTCCTTAATGGGAATCTGTCTAAGGAAGTGTATATGACCTAGTCTGTCTCATCTTAAAACGGATCCCGTCTAGAGTAATCCAATTCCCCACCCTCCTCTACATTCTCATCATTGGCCAAATCAACAAACATCGGTCAACATCCAGCTCGATTCAGGGCACTAAGGGCCGACCTACTCGCCCGTAACTCGACCATCATCGGCTCGGACAAAGCCCGTTCAACCAGTCATTAGAGTTCATATGCATTGGTTGAAGGCGAGGAGCTCGCGGCAGCCTCTGTACAAGCCCACATATCAAAGCTCGCCCGACGACACACACAATCCCTGCCTTTTGTAAACACCGACTGTACATCTATAAATAGCGGTGTCTCATCGCACACCAGAACTACATCATTTGGCTTGATCCCTTACACTTACGGGTACGTAAGCAGCCATTTCGGCACAACCATAATCCCCCCAAAAAACACCTCCTTTTTGTATTTACATTATTCGATGTAATACTGAAGCATTTTACATTCATCTTCATATTGTCTTTGAGGTAAACTGACAAAAACTAAACAAAATCACACATAATCAGCTAGATATCCACCGGATCATCCATTTGTGATAATTCCGACATTATCAACACTATTTTTTTTCCCAGTCTTAACAAATATATCAAATATTTTATAAAATGATTGTTTTATAGTATAAATAACAAAATATTATTCTAGGGTGCGAGGCTCACTTAACATTATGATTTATGGGCAACGTTTATGCATGAGGGCAACTTCAATAAAATTTAAATCCATGATACAAAGTTTCAAAATAATTCATACAACAAGCATTTTGGACCCGTTAAAGTCCAACCCCCTGTGACAGAAATCAAAGTAGTTGCATTAGGTGTGAATTTTGATTAGTTAGCTCATCAAACTCCCTAGTATATAGCTATACTCTTGTATCATTGTCCACCATATAAAACAATAAAACATATATATACTGCATCAGAATTATACATTACAACAAAAACCCTGAAAACAATTAAATTGCTGCAAGCTAGAGATGAAGTTTTACGTGTGGAATTACTTGTGTTTGGTTATTGTTGCGATTGTTACCAATGGATATGAGTGCAAAACGGTGCAGTTCATCTTTGGAGACTCTCTTTCGGATGTAGGAAACAACGCTCGCCTAAGTAAAAGCTTGGCTCAAGCCAGCCTACCTTGGTATGGTATTGATTTTGGTAACGGGTTGCCGAATGGGAGATTCACCAATGGCCGCACCGTCTCTGATATAATAGGTATAGTCCGTATATATGTACGTCGTTTTTTTTTATTAATAACTAATCAATTTTCGTTTGTTTAATTTTCAACTGACATTCTTTCTTCCTACTTTGATTGATCTTTTTGAATATATACTACAAATTAAGGTGATATGATGGGTCTTCCAAGGCCTCCTGCATTTTTGGACCCGTCTCTAAACGAGGATAAAATACTCGAAAATGGAGTAAATTACGCTTCGGGTGGTGGTGGCATTTTGGATGAGACCGGCGCTTTATTTGTAAGTATTCAAATCAATTTATTTTTTCTTGTCATAAAAAAAAGGTTTAAATCAAATTACATCCTCTTCAATGAAACATGAAACAAGAAAGAAAACAAATTTATATACCGTTTATTATCCATATTTCCCGCACGGATAATTCTGTTTGGTGGTGTATGTGTCGAAAATGAAGTAAAGATGACACTAACACTCCAGAATTAAAGCTAAGAACAAACGAATGAAAAGATGAACATCAAACGAAGAAGAAGAACTTTTTCCAGAAATTTGAAAACAGAAAGAACGGGAAACATTTTTCGGTTGAATTAGTCGAATTGCAGCTTTGAATACAACAACTGAACTTGCTAATTAATTGTTCACAACTTCAATCGAGGTATATATAGGCTGATTCTGTTACAACTGCTCCTAACAAATTCCAGCTGATTTTGTTGTGGAGTGTTCGACTAAATGCCCCAGAGGCAAAACCAACTTTATATTGTGTGTACTTCAACACCCCCCTCAAGCTTGACTCGGGACAATGAATGGACCAAGGAAGCTTGCAAAACCAACTTCATCTTGTGTGTACTTCAAACCAGGGAATGGTGACATAGATCCTTTAGAGGATAAACCTGTAGTAGTCTAGTAAAAGTTGCTTTGTCCAAAGGTTTAGTTAAAAGATCAGTCGGTTGGTTCTGTGTTTGTATTGGGAATGGTTTCAGGACCTTGGTTAGGTATTTTTCTCTAATGAAGTGACAATCTATCTCAATATGTTTAGTTCTTTCATGGAAAACTGGATTTTCCACAATATCCAGTGCACTTTGACTGTCACAATATAAAGGTACTATGTCTGTATGATTGATTTGAAAGTCCTTAAGCAGGTAGATTATCCATTTGAGTTCACATGTTGTTATTGCTATTGCCTCTATACTCTGCCTCACTAGAACTTCTTGAAATAGTAGGTTGCTTCTTGGATTTCCATGAAACTAGGGCATAACAAAGGAATATGAGGAAATCAGCCACAGACCTTCTGGATCTTCTTACATCCTGCCCAGTCAGAGTCACTGAATGCCTTGAGTTTAGGCTGGCTATTTCTAGGAAAGAAAAGCCTTTTTGCTGGTGCTGACTTTAGAAATCTCAAAAGTCTATATGCAGCCTTTAGATGAGCTTCATTTGGCTTGTCCAAAAATTGACTTAATTGTTGAACAGGAAATCCTATGTCTGGCCTAGTATTTCCCAGGTATAATAGCTTTCCTACAAGACTTCTGTAATAGGTATTGGACTCCAATAATGGTGCTTCAACTTCTGTTAGATTATGAGATGTATCCATAGGGGCTGGACTTGGTTTACAATCTAGGAGACCAAACTCTTTGAGTAGATCAAGACAGTACTTTCTCTGATTGATTACTTTGCCAGCTTTAGGCCTTGCAACTTCAAAGCCAAGAGAATACCTAAGTTCTCCTAGATCCTTGATTGCAAATGTTGTATGCAATAGATCCTTAAGGGCTTGAATTTCTGTCAAATTTAGACTTCCAACAACTATGTCATCTACATAAACTAGTAGAGCTGTGAATGAAGCACCAGAACCCTTTGTGATGAGACAATGATCATTAGGAGATTGATTATATCCATTATCTAGCAATTTATGTGTTAACTTGGCATTCTACTGCCTGCTTGCCTGTTTGAGGCCATGTAGATACCTGTTCAATTTAGAGACCATTCCATGTGTTTGCAGGCCAGGTGGAGCTCTCATGTAAACATCCTCTTCTAGATCTCCATGCAAAAAAGCATTGTTTACATCCAATTGATGTAAATGCCACCCTTGTTGTGCAGCCAAAGCCAGAACAATCTTTGATATGAGGCTCAAACCCTTAACACAGATTTTGTGCTTCAGTTATCAAATTTACCAGAAGCACAAAATCTATAACCTAAAATTTCTCAAGACAAACATAGATCTGGATTGGATATCCATGACAGAAACACAGATTTTATGCTTCTGTTATCAAAATTACCCCTTCCTTGTGCATGTGTAGACACAAAACACAGACAACCAAATACTTTAAGTGTCTCATAGGAAGGATCATTGTCCAAACATCAAGTTAAAAGGTGTCTTATTATTAAGTAATGGAGTAGGTATGAGATTAATCAAGTAAACTGTATGACTAACACAATAACGTACCCCAGAATTAGACCATTCTGCTCAGGAGTTCTAACACAAGATTTATGGTGGACAATGCCCTTCTTTCTGTAAAAAGAAGTCATGTTAAACCCACCACCATGATCAGTTCTGATTGTTTTTATACATCTATCAAATTGTGTTTGAACAAAAATACAGAAAGCTTGCAAAAGTTCATCAGTTTCAGACTTTCCTTTTATTGAAAACACCCAAGTATATATACTATAATCATCAACAATAGACAAAAACCTTCACATTTTATAGTAGGCACTCTATTGGGACCCTAAATGTCAACATGAATTAGATCAAAACAACTTGAAGTGACTGAAGTATTAATAGGAAAACTTGGCCTTTTTGTTTAGCCAATAGACAAATCATACACTCATTGTGAGGAACCTTTATTCTAGAATCTATAGATTGCAAAGTCTTAATCCTTTGGGATGAAGGACGCCCTAGTCTCAAGTGCCATAACAAAGAATCTCAAAAAAAATACATGAATTACAAAGAGCACTAGGCAAACTGATAACTGGACTTGCAGAATCAGCATTCAAAAAGTATAATCCATCCTTCTGATTAGCTAAACCAATCTTTTTCAAAGTTCCGTGTTCCTGCACAACACCAAAGTCAGTACTAAAAACCACAGTGCAACCACTATCATTGACAAGTTTCTTTACAGAAATCAGATTATAAGTGAATAAAGGAATGTAAAACACATTCTGTAACACTATGCCTTTATTAATGCTAACTTTACCAGTGTGTGTAACTTTAATAGAAGAACCATTTGGTAGTTTAACAAACAAGTTTATAGCAGGTGCAATGTCAAACATGCATTTAAGGGAAAAAGTTATATGGTCATGGCACTGAATCTAAAATCCAGTGTACCAAAATGCCATTGTTACCTTGTCCTCGTGAGGATGAACCTACCGCCATACCCACATAATTACAATGAGCGGATGAAGGTCAAACTCGGATGAGGAAAGCAGATGATCATATTGAGATTGAGAAATTGTATTTGAATCCGTGGTGGTCTGATCTAACTGATTATCATTGCCTTGATCTTGAAGTTCATCTTCCATGACATTATTTGCCACAGAACCTCCACCTCCACCTCCACCATAATTCTTGAATTTCAGAAATTGGAAATTCAGGTCGTGTCAGACCTGACACTTGCAAATCAGGTCATGCCTTTTCTGACATGGAAAATCAGGTAAACGTAAGGATTCTTACGTTCAAACGTAAGGATCCTTACGTCCAAACGTAAGAAAATTCAAACAAAATCTCATACAAAAAGCACTCAACACAGATTCCTTACGTTTAAACGTAAGGATCTCTACGTTTAAACTTAGGGAATCCTTACGTTTAAACGTAAGGATACTACGTTTAAACGTAGAAAATTTCATGTTTAAAAATGGTTTGTATTTTTAAACATAAATTTTCATCAAACAAAATTTCCAATCAGTTTGAATATGTTCTCATGCGAAATGTATCAAAAAAGAAGAGGCCTGAATCAAAATTACAGTTGGACATAATTTTACCATTTAAATATACATAATATCTGTTTCCTGTAAACAACATTTTTCGGATGGAATTTTCAACTTACTGCTCACCAAAATTAGCAGATGCGTACTTTAAGATTTTCAAGTTCGATTTTACAAAAGGCATAACAACAGGCAGCATGCAAAACAAACAGAAAAAGTAATGTCTTAAGATTGAGGATTTTGATGAAGAAGATGAAGGTAGAGGATAAAAGCACAAGAATTTCTCTACGTTTAAACGTAGGTTCCTTACGTTTAAACGTAAGGAATCAGTGTTGAGTGCTTTTTGTATGAGATTTGGTTTGAATTTCCTTACGTTTGGAAGTAAGGATCCTTACGTTTACCTGATTTTCCATGTCAGAAAAAGCATGACCTGATTTGCAAGTGTCAGGTCAGACACGACCTGATTTTCCAATTTCTGCTTGAATTTGGGTGGATAGCCAAACTTTTTGTAACATTTGTCCACTGTATGACCCTCATTTCCACAATAAGTGCACACTGGCCTCTTAGAACCACCTTGAGTGCCACCTCTGCCTACACCTCTTCCCTGTCCTCTTCCTTGAACATGAAATCTTCCTTGTTGCCTCGCTACCGCATTACAATCTGCGCCAATATTGGTAAATTGGGAAGTAGTGGTCAAGATCACAGTGTCTGAACGAACTAGCGAAGTATAATTGATCTGATGTTCATGATTTAAAGCCACAAAGGCTGTCATGATATTAGGTAAAGGCAAGTCATTAATGCCTATGATTTCATATTACTAAAATTGACATTCAACCCCATCACAAATCTTGTAGTATATGCATTATCATAATACTCTGTAATGATTTGTAGAGCATGACAATTACAATGGGGAATAGGCCTCAAAACCAGGTATTGATCCCATAAGGATTTCAATTTCGTGTAATAATCTATTACTGACAAGTTTTCTTGCTTGTTTTTTTCAATTTCTTCCTCAAGATTCGGAAGTCTGTAAGAATTACCTCTTCCAAACCCGTCTTGCAAATCAACCCAAATTTCCCTTGCTGTGTCAAAATACATGACACTTTCAGCAACTGATGGAATCATGGAGTCTATGAGCCAAGAATGAACCAGGTCCTTCACCTGCATCCAACCAGAATAATCTGTAATATCAAGCATGGTTGAAGAACCATCCACAAAACTGAGCTTGCCACGAGAAGATAACACTTTAGTCATGGCTCTCTTCCAATGATTGTAATTATCAACACCTTTGAGCAAGGGACGAATGATAACCAAGCTAGGATTATCAAGATTATTCCGAGAATATTCAGAAACAACAGCAGCCATTGCAACCGTAAACAAGAAATGACAGGAACTTCAAGGAAGAATGAATCAAGAACTGACAGCGGAAACCGATGTATGCTTTGATACCATGTCTAAAATGAAGTAAATATGACGCTAACACTTCAGAATTAAAGCTAAGAACAAACGAATGAAAAGATGAACATCAAACGAAGAAGATGGACTTTTCTAGAAATTTGAAAACAGAAAGAGCGGGAAACATTTTTCTGTTGAATTAATCGAATTGCAGCTTTGAATACAACAATTGAACTTGCTAATTAATTGTTTACAACTTCAATCGAGGTATATATAGGCTGATTCTGTTACAACTGCTCTTAACAAATTCCAGCTGATTTTGTTGTGGAGTGTTCGACTAAATGCCTCAAAGGCGAAACCAACTTCATCTTGTGCGTACTTCAAAAATATGCTTTATCGGATACGTTTTTGACACCGATACTTACCGGATATTCACAATACACATCTATGGAAAAATTGTAATTTTTGAAAGTTGGATACGTGATTCTTTTATACATATTCATAACTCGGATATGTGAAACATACGGGGAATAAAGTTTAAAACTACGTAAATATCGTTATATAGTGAACGTAAAGTTGTCTAAAACGAGGGATACTGTCACAGATAAAGGAAACATGTATTTATAATTAGTTTATTTACACAAATGTCTCTCGTACCCGTATCCTATATTTTTTAAAAATTTACACCTTCCTATATCTTTGTATCCGTATCCGTGCAACCTAAATAGTTTCCCACTATCCTATTTATCATTACGTCGATTTTATATGGGGTTTAATTTGAAGCTAGCTTTCCGTAAATTATATGATGATGACTAAATTAAGCAATTCGTAGCTAAGTCGTAGGCTCGTAGCCCGGTACAAAATGCGTTCTTCATCTATAATCTTTTTGTTGGCAAGAAGTTGTCACTAATTAACATAAACACGACGTGGACGACATGCATATTAGCTCGCTTTTTTCACTTTCTAATTACAAAAGATGGCGAAGGGCGGATCTTACCGAGGGGGGCTAAGCCCCGGCCACCCGGACAAAAAGATATTATACTATAAAATCTATGTATTCTAATTTGTTGAATAAAATATTCTTAGTTCAGCCACCCGACAAACTCGGTATAGTCCATTAGTCCACCCCGATGAAAATTCTGGCTCCGCGCAACATCATGGGATTAGGCCTGTGAAGTTATCTGTATACGTACTGTCAGTATGATATAACCGGTTAGCAGGGGCGGATCTAGGTTATACTAAAGGGGGTCCACGGATCCCGCTAAAAATAAAAATACTCTACATTTTACCTATAGAAAAATATTCGGACCTCGTGAAAAAATTATTTAGTGTGTTAAATATTTACGGACCCCGCTGAAAAAACATTCTGGGTCCGCCACTGCCGGTTAGTGTAAAAGCCTATGATTGAGCTTTGCTAATTGCTACATGCAATTATGACGGCAGCTCTTTCGAAAATGAATCCGTTTGTTTTGGGTTGAAGTTTTTTTTAGATAAAGTGATTGCAGTAATGATTAGAAAGTTGATGTGGTAAAATAAAGTAGAATAATGATTGGTGTAGATTATGAAATTATTGGTGAATTAAAGTAGAATAATGAATAAAATAATGGTAAAAAGGTAATAAAGTTGATAAAGTGAAATGATGAGAGATGATTTAATATTTTCTTATTTGTAGATGAAGATTTGATTGGTGGGAGAATTATAAGAAATGATTGGTGATGTGATGTTAAAAAAACTCCCAAAAAAAACCATAAGGCAAAACAAACAGGGGCTCCTGTCGTACTTTCACAAAAGGAGGAGAAAGTGGACTTTCTTTTATACTCCCTCCATTCCACAATAACTGAGGCACTTGTTAAAATATTTTATCCATTTTATGTGATGCCGTATAGTTTTCAATGCAACATTTATTGTGTTTTTACTTAATTTACCCTTATTTATTACTAAAAAGAAGGTCACATTAATTATATCCAAGGACATTCTAGTCATTTCATTGTAAAAATTAATGCATTAACTTACATCCTTAATATGTGTGATTTTACAATTTATTTGAGATAAATTGGAGCAGAAGGAGTAACTATTTTGTTGTAGAATTTATTAGCCTTTTGATCATCCCATAATCCATTGGGGTGGGAGCCAGTGTCCCTCCTAAAATTGTGTCAAACGATGTAGTTTTGCTGCGTATAAAAAATGTAAATACAATGCTAATGTCCCAACTAAATCTTCGAATTTGTGCTTCGGTGCCTCCACTGAGAAAATTTTTCTGGTCCGTCATTGAGTCAGTCCGTTGTAGAATACAGGCGTGATTTGTTATGCATTACTCCATCCCTATATATTTGGGAGTTATTAGTATCTGGATTTAGGAGTTGATTAATTAGGAAAGTATTTTTAGGATTCTTCTTGTATATATTTGATGTTGTATTCATCACTGAAAGTAAGGAAAACTTCATTCTCTTCCTTTTGCAATTAAGACATGGTATCAAAGCCTTCGCCGGGGATGGAACCAGGAATTTGTGGTCGGATGTGCTAATAGACTATTTTTATATGCTTGGGTGGGCTGGATTAATACAACTAACTGTGTTGCACTAATTTATATAAGATTTATTGTGTACCGAAAATAAAAATCGGGTGGGCTGCGCCCACCCTAGCCAGGGGCTGGGTCCGTCGTTTATCATTCTAAGCTCTCCCTCAGGGCTCAGACCATGCGAATTGCCAAAAGTGTACGCATAAAGATAAAGGTGGCAGGATCCGGAACCAGTGGCTAAATTATTTGTGTCTAATTTAGACTGTAATAATTTGATCTGAGCTAGAAAGTTAAATAATGGCCTTCTATAAATTAAATGTGAGACAGAATTTTTGACCTAAGACTGGTAATGTTGTAATTTGTACAGATACAAAAGTTTTCCTTGTCCAAGCAAGTAGAGTTGTTTGAAGGAACACAAAACATGATCAAAACAAAAGTAGGCAGCAATGAGTCTAAAAAGTTCTTCCAAGAAGCTTCCTATGTGATTGCTTTGGGGAGCAACGATTTCATCAACAATTACTTGATGCCTGTTTACCGTGATTCGTGGACTTACAACGATGAAAGCTTCCTACAATATTTGATGGAAACTCTCCGTGGACAAATCACAGTAATGCCTTCATTATAAACTGTAACGCCCTCTGCAGATCCCGGGTCTGGAAGCGCTAAATGCATGAGTCATAAATGATTCGGTCAACTGCTATCATAAGATTCTAGAGGTGGCCCCCACCGGCTCTCTCGGTGTGGCACTTAGTTCCGTATGATAGTCGGCTCCCATACACTTAATTCGAAGTTGGCCGGACCATTTATAACTCATTTAGCGCTACCTGACACGGGGTCTGGGGGCGTTACATAAACTTCCATCATATAAACGTTTTTGTTTAAATTCAATTCTCTTGTTTGTTGATTTTGTTTTATTGTAGAAATTGCATCAACTTGGGGCAAGAAATATGATGGTGTTTGGATTAGGGCCAATGGGCTGCATCCCTTTGCAAAGAGTTCTAAGTACTACAGGTGCATGCCAAGAGAAAACTAACAAATTGGCTCAAAACTTCAATAAAGCAACAAAACAGCTTGCAAATGAATTGACTAGAAAACTCCCTAATGCCCAAGTGAATTTCGGAGATGCCTATGATGTTGTCAATTCCCTCATTTCCAATCCCCAAAAATACGGTACGTAGTAATTAATAGAATGTTTTTCTGTTGGAAATATTAGTAGTGTAGTACCGGTTTACTAATCTTTCTGAAAATCGAATTACATGAAATTGCTGAAGCAGATTGCCACTCAAGATGAACACATTAAAATAAAAAAATAAAAACTTTATTCACATAAAATTACTCCAACACATTCGAAACCAAAAAAAATGCAGAAAGTAAGAGTAGAACGGAAACTTATTCAGACTGAGATTAGTTTAGAACTCTGTCTTTAAGATATTATTGCCCTGACTATGTGCACATGGATATTGCAAGATGTCTCCCAAGATACAACAACCTACCTTGTTATAGTCTTGTACTTAGATGTGAACAAGCAACGGACTGATATGGCCTTGAATATCTCTGACTGTATGCCAATGTTTATGCAGAAAAAAATGTTTTTATATTTTGGCAGAATTATGGTATGCAAAAGTGCAGAGAAAAACTTTTGTTTTAATTCAAGACAATGGGATTATATAAGCATTATGACAACCTTTGGTGGAGGAATCAAATGTTCATTAGTTGAAAATAACCAAATTTTGAACGCATGTCATTCTGTTCATTTCAACAAGTTCGATTTTAAACTGATGTCTGCTTCGGCTCACATAAATCACTCTACCTTTAGGCATAAAATTTCTCATTCACCCGATATCGGAATCGAGTGATTCAAAAGCCTAACATCAACTACTATCTTAGTAGTTTCCAAAATTGTTTTTAGCTCCCAGAAATTCATTCCGTAACTCAATCAAATACAGGCATTAAGTTGACTGTTAGCCACTTACACTTAAATCCATTTCGGAGCTAAAACACTATAAAGTTCCAACAGTTTCTACAATATCTGGATGCAAAGAATAAGTTAACTTGAAATGTTTTTCTTTCTCTATTGACAGGTTTTAGCAATGCAGATTCACCATGTTGTTCATTTGGAAGAATTAGACCAGCACTAACATGTGTTCCTGCATCAGCATTGTGCAAAGATAGAAGCAAGTATGTGTTTTGGGATGAATATCATCCATCAGATAGTGCAAATGAGTTGATTGCTAATGAGCTAATCAACAAACTTTCATTTACTAAGCCCAATGCCTCTTCCATTCCTTCCCCTGCACCAGCCATGCCACCATCTTCAACTTAATTTTTTTTTTTTATGAAACTTACCTTCTTTCTTCATGAAACATCTGTATTTGTCGTCATATATATAACTGAATAGTACTGCATATATATGTTTGATTGTTCAAAGTGTGTTTTTAATCTCACATGTAAAAAAATGTTTAGTACTATGCCATGTCCTTAAATTACATTGATACAATAGAATAGAAAGGAAAGGTAAAACAAAAGTTGATCACAAACAAATCTCAACAAATGATAATTCGGCTCACATCAATCATTTTAATACGAGTCGAGAAAAACGATCATTATTCCAGTTACTTGCGCTGAAATTTCATTTGAGCGTGCAAATCAAGCACATCATATATTTAATATAGGTTCAATTCAAAATAGCAAAGCTTTAAAAACATCAAATTAGCTGGGATTTATGAGAAGATCAGATGAGAAGAGAAGAAAGAGTCGGAAATGCTTATTTTACCAAATTGAACTGAATATACCACATGAGATTACAAATTTTCAACAAAAGATATGCCGTCATTAGTTGTGGAGATACCGGAAAATAAGGGTTTTAATGAATTTAGCATTCAATTTTTGGGAGAATTTTAATTTGAATTTTGAATTTTGAAATAAAAGAAATGGTTATGGTTGAGAAATTATAGAAAGTGACTTAATGTTGATTGATTTATTGTTTGAGAAATGATTATTCCACAACAAATATCCACAACAAAGTGCCACAACAACTTTTTTCCGTCATTGATTTTTTGTGACTCATTTGAATCAATAGGTCTCACATCAAAATCAATAGTCCAAAAATGTGTTGTGGAACTTTGTGGTGCACATTTTTATGGCATTATCACTACTCTTCAATTGAGTAATTTCCGGGTTTGGGTCAAAATCAATTTTATTTAATAAGAATAGATAGTATAGATTTTTGGTTGGTTTATAGGTTATTGGTCTACTACGAAATCGGGGCAAAAAAGTTATTATGTGCTCACGGTTTCGCACCTTCGTATCACTGATTCCAAAATCAGGGAAATTCTATCCCAGACTGTCCGTGGTGCATTTTTGCCACGTGGCGCCTTCACAGTTGGCCCGTTATAATATTTAATTGTTAGGAAAATATCGTGTAAAGGTAAGTAAATTTTTGGAATGAGATCCACAGGTAGAAATAAGCGGTAGGTTTTTGATTTTATTCGCGAGCGGGTCAACAACGGGGATGCTCATCTATTACAATATTCCCATTTCGGCTCTTTGCTGTCGTATATAGAGGATTTTAATGCTCGTTAGAGGAGAAGAAACCAATACAAGGTAGCATGTCACAAGGAAAAAAGAATCTGAAGACTCAATGCAAAGTAATGATATGCTTCTAGTCTTGATATTATATCTGGAATTTTGAAATTTTAGTTTTTGAATGATCTTGTGGATTTTGGATTTTGTGGAAACCAATTTAACCTAAAATTCCATTTTCGAAAAATAATTTGTGGATTTTTTTTTTTGTTTTTGAGAAGAATTTGTGGATTTTGGTTCGATAAACAGCGAGCAGACAAAATTTGAGCACCATATCATTTCCGAGTTCACCCATGGAAGTAGGAGAATCACATCAATGAAGGAAATCAATAGATTTAAACGAAGGTAAATATTCACTGCCAATATGTTTTTCAATGGTGGTAATTTTTATTATTTCTTGTGGCAGTATGATCTACTTGTGCTTCAGAAACAAAAATGGGCTGATTTTCTTAAATTTTATTGTTTTTTTTTGTTTCTTTTGGAAAATAAAAAACAAAAACTTAAAGGGTTTGGTTTTTGTTGAAAAAAAATGACAATCTATGTAGTAGTCTGACCTAGATAGTTTAAGTAAAATTTTTGCCTCTAAAACTTTAGAAAAACAATCTATAAATCTTAATAAAAGTAGATTATTTATTCTCCATTGCCAAAACCAAAGAATAATTGAGATATATACCTTGTTTTCGAAATCAACTATTTTGATTTTTGACCGGTGATTTGTAAACCGACAAAGGGCCATGTCCGACCAATCGGTCTTAGGCTCCTTGTAACATAATTAAGGCCGGTCCTGGTTAAGACTTGGTTGTTTTACTTGCTAATTAAGCTAGTTGTCTTACACTGAATATTGATGAACCTCCTCTTATATGTTCTTGGGTTAGATTTTTAACAAAGACAACAATGATATATTCATCATATATGTTAATTACATCTTTTATTAATTACTTTTTAATACAATTATTATGATAAGACTATTTTCAATTTTTTTATTATTATGATAAGACCATTGACGATGCTGGATTTCGTCTATGAATAAATCCGGGCCGTTTAATCTAGGGGTAATTGAACGAGGGATGTTTTTTGGTTGATGTTTAGACTGAGCTTGGGTTATTTTCCCAAGTTGCCTACGTATCCTGTTATGTTTTAGGAATCAAGTCTCCGTAGTTCCTTAGGGGTTGTTTATATAGAGGACGTCTCGTCCGGCAAGGATTTGTATTAATATTATTTATTATCTCCCCTAAGAATTAACACGCATAAATCCCTATAATTTAGGGATAATTATGGACATATCTGATGCGATACGTTTTGGCTTAGAGACTATTTATTTGATCATTTATCCCACATTGCAAGTTTGACATATTTTCTAGAACTTTACTAGTATTTATTTCTTTTATTTTAATTTTAATTTTTGTTAAATAACTTTGTCCCACATTGCTTTGGGAGTAGTTTAGGTCTTTTATTCTAGCCTATAAAAAGGCTTTGGTTGTAATCTTTTTAAGATAGACAAATTTTGATAAATATATTTTATTTGAAGCTTTTAAAGCTTTGGTGAGTTTTCTCACGTTGGCGTTTGGTGGATTCCAAACGGGACTTATCGAGGTTGTGAGCGAAGCTTGTGGGTGTCCATTATACCAAGGTTTTTGGCTACGGGTTAGCCAAGGGTCGCGGTGCTCGTTGTATTGGTGCCATCAGTCAAGTCCTCGGGCATTTTCAGATCCGATTCGCTCACGGATCACATCATTGGTATATCGAGCCGTGATTAATCGACGGTATCCAAATATCCCTCTTTTTTTTTTCTTTCCTTTCATTATCAAAAAAAAAAAAATCCCAGCAATTCATTTTCTTATTTCCTGCGTCCTTTTTCCCTGTTCTTCAATACTAAAAAAAGAAAAGAAAAAAAAATCCTAGCACACCTTTAAAAAAAAAGATCATTGCCGAATATTTTTGTTTGAACATTCTGGATACTTGTTGTGTGCTGTTTATTGGTGAAGTTAGACCGTGAGTAATGTCAAAAGAGAGTCCTATGGATGTCTATTATCGGAATTTTGATGATATGATGAATCGGAATTTGAAGAAAATAGAACAACGTTTTGATGATATGATTGATGAGATGAAGAATATGTTAAAGGGAGCAACTGAGCAATATAACCGTGGTGGTAGAGATAAACGCAATGGTATAGGTAATCATAGTGGTCAAGTAATCGTGGTGGTACAGATGTTAAGAAGACTTCTACGGAGCTGTTTTTTGTTTATTGCGGTCATTGTCACGGGAGTGATCATCGCTATTATGATTGCCCTAATCTATGGCAAAAAATACGCAGTTTACGTGAGGACTCACCTAAGGACGACCAGGTGAATGTTAATATTCCAGAGAAGATTGTAGAGACCACCGTTGAGATTGCTAACACTCGAGAGGATGAGTTGAAAGGTGATGATTATGAGAGCAAGGTAGAGGATAATAAGCCGAATTTTATGGAGAAAGTGGAGGAAACTGAGTCAGAACTTGCTGAGAAGGAGAAACATTCGGTTGTACTCAATACTTCACTTGAAGATGATCCGGTTCCTATCTTGCCGCGGGTTATTCTGTTCGTCAGGAGGCGGTTGTTAGCAAGCGTAACACCTATTTTTGGACCCCTTTGCTACGATTATTGATGCATATCCGACTGATACTTTCTATTCCTATATTGTTGTTTCACAGGGGGTCATCCACGAGTCTATTCCACCGAAAGAGCATGGTGATATTGCATGTATGGCGTATGACTCATCAACAAAACATGCCATTGGATTCATTTTGTCTATCCGGCTCGTGTTTGATCCAGGGGTTCGCTTGGTGACTCTTTGTGTTTCTTTGAGATTGGCATGTGCAGATGCCTTTTATGATGTCTTATTGATTCGAGGACTAATCCTTTCCAACCGGGAGGGAATGATGCGATACGCTTTGGCTTAGACTATTTATTTGATCATTTATCCCACATTGCAAGTTTGACATATTTTCTAGAATTTTACTAGTATTTATTTCTTTTATTTTAATTTTAATTTTTGTTAAATAACTTTGTCCCACATTGCTTTGGGAGTAGTTTAGGTATTTTATTCTAGCCTATAAAAATGCTTTGGTTGTAATCTTTTTAAGATAGACAAATTTTGATAAATATATTTTATTTGAAGCTTTTAAAGCTTTGGTGAGTTTTCTCATGTTTGTGTTTGGTGGATTCCAACACCGTTGTTTGGTGGATTCCAAACGGGACTTATCGAGGTTGTGAGCGAACCTTGTGGGTGTCCATTATACCAAGGTTTTTGGCTACGGGTTAGCCAAGGGTCGCGGTGCTCGTTGTATTGGTGCCATCAGTCAAGTCCTCGGGCATTTTCAGATCTGATTCGGCTACGGATTACATCAATATCGATCTAATGTCAAGATTATAGTCATTATGACCTAGGATTCTTTCCTTGTTTATGTTCGCCATCCTACACGTGGAATAATGGCCCAGATTGTCTTTGGCGTCCTGCGACTGACCCCCAAGACCACTATGGCCGATTTGGGCACCTCCTCTTCGCCAAGCCTTAGCCGACCTGCGGTGGTTGGAGGAGGAATTTGTGCCGATCTCCCACCTAGGGTAAGGGACCTGCCCTTAGGTATGTTTCTGAGCTCCTGGTCCTTAATGCCCTATACTTAGAGAGCTGATCATTTATTACATGTCCCACAAGGATGACACGTGGCATAGCTCGGGTCGGGCATCATCAACCATATAGATTAATGAGTCATACTAATTGATTAATGACAATAAAATGTATATATAGAAACATGTTGTCGAAGAAAAATAATTAAATCAAATAATGTTTGACCGGAATTAGTTGCTTCCCTCCTTAGTTGAAACATGAAAGTAGAGAAATAAGATTACCAAGTCAATAATCCCTACGAAAAAGACACTTTAAATGACGTATGTACGCCCGTCACACACATGTATAAATAATCCCCAGCCCATTTCATCTTTCACTAACAACTTACCACAAATTACAACTCTGTGAAGCAAAGCAAAAGAACAAACAAATAAACAAAAAAAAGAACAAATTTCATACATAATCTCTGAAAATGGTAAATCAAGGAGTAGTTGATGCACAAAACAAGCAAAATCCTCTACTTACACCCTACTCAATGGGAAAGTTTCAGCTCTCACATAGGTGCGCAATTACTATTTTACGTTCATTATAGTGATATTTGTTTGTTTTTCTTTTATATGTATATATATATATAAAATTTGACCGAGTGTTGGGAGATTTTGCATCATTAAAACAAAAGAAAATTTATAAACCTATACTACCTATGCAAAACTACTCCTAACCGGCCGAATACCGGGTAGTTGCTAGTAAAGTTGGATAAATACGGTATCGATCCTCGTGAAAAGGGATATTGAATCTAATCTAGTTAATCCTTCTTTATTAACTAAAACCTAAACCTAAACTAAACGGAAAATAATCGGATGGAGGATTGTTAATCCAAAGCCAGGAAGGATAAAAGCGATAAAAACATAAATAAAACTACATCTACTACGAAAACAAGAAACTAACTAACAATCGAACAAACATGAACAAACCATGATCACCTATTCCCAACAACCATCACCCCACCGAAATCAACAAGATAGACAAACATTCATTCATTAGTTATCTTGGGTTATTATCTTTTCTAATTAAGCGTTTCCTCTTCCGATTTATCACGCCATTAATTAGTTTACCTTCCGGTCTTAACTAATATCGATACAAATCAAAGATATGGATTGAATCCTAACCTAACAACATTATCCCTCAACTTCCGCTTTTGGAATAATTATTGTCAATCTCCTCACGATAATCTAATGAATCTAATAACTTCCGTTATCTAAATTCGATTAACATGCGGCATAAAAACATGAAAGAGAACAAGAACAACATAATGAATTAAACACATGAAAATCCTATCTTTCCGGTAACGGTGATATCCTCAATTCAATTCTAAGAAAATCTTGCATCGAATTAATTAAATTGTGGTTCTCTCAGAACCTAGATATTTAACCTACGAACTTCCGTTATGTATAGGTTAAAGATCTAATCTTTCCTATGGTGATCTAAACTACACCGACTTCCGCCATACGGTAGCATCAACAAGCAATAATCTTCCGATATAAATTGCAAGATACAAATAAACAAAGGAAAGAAACAATTTGAATTAAAACTTACAAAATCATCCATGAAAAAGAAATCAAGTCGCAGCTGGAAAAGATGCTTCACAACGCTGTGTGTTCATGGCTGCTCAACCGTGTTCATCAATGGAGAAACAAAAAGAAAAGAAAACGAAAAGAAAAAACCTAATCTAACTTGCCACCCTGACCTCCCAAAAGGGCTTGGGGTGCCTAGTGGTCCTCTCTTATGTGTGGGTAACAATAGGAATCGAATTATGTCTCCATTAGGGTTGAAATCGCGCTGCTATTTATAGAAAATCCGAGGCGGTTGCTACAAGAACGGTGCCGGACGCCCGCTCACAAGGTCGGACGCCCGTCCACTATTTTCAGCAACAGCATCCAAACTTGTAACGCTCATATCTCGGGCCTCGTAAGTCGGAATGGAGTGATTCAAAATCCTGTAGAATCCTCTCTTCAAGACCTACAATTCTTCTCTTGAGGTCCAGAGTAAAATCGGTTGTTATCATATCAAGAACTGCGTTGCAAGGTCGTCACTACTCGGAATCTCGATTTTCCGACATTTATCTTGCTTGATTTCTTTCCTTATATCTTTCAATCTTCCATAACTTTGATTGATCCTTTCCAAGCACGAATTTGGCTCTCTAAAATCCTCTCTTCCATCATCAATGAGTATCTACAACAATAGGAAAACATACCAAAACGTAACAATTTCCAAAACAACATAAAATCATCAAATAAACACATAAATCGATACGTTTTCATATTCAACCATTAAAAACCTCACTTGCTCAATATTTCCATATAAACACTTGATTCTTATGCAAATTATATAAATACGGGGGAAATCATTACAAAATATATCAATATAAAACGTGTAAAAACACCCTTAACAACTCCCCCACACTTATCTTTTGCTCGTCCCGAGTAAAACAAAACAAGAACATACCATCAAGAATCCACATAACCTGACACGAGATATAGTCAAAATCATGACAAGCTAGTATTCAGCAAATAGACCTCACTCGGTGATGTGTGTGCAGAACCTACTAAACTTCCACCGATCCTCTCTTGATATAATACATCAAGCACTAACAGTTATCCGGTCAACTAAACGAAAACTTCATTCTATCTACAGCACTTACCCTACAAAAACTAATTACCAAGAACACCGTAACCAACTCACATTTAAAATCCTTTACTTGGTGCCAAGAAAATACCTTTCGGTCTCTACTGGTTTAGATCAACTTGACTTAGAATTCCAAAAACGATATTTTATATTTCCTATCGTCGCGTCTCAAAAGTATAACACACTCCCTACATTAGGAGGCGTCACCCGAGATCACTCAATCCCTTACTGTCCAAGGTAAACCACACTCCCCAATTGGGGCAGTATCCAAATGGACTCGAGGTGATAGTTACAAACAAAATTCCCGCAAAGAAATTCTATTCATTTATTATTTATAGATATATATATTTATATTTAAATCTCTTTGGAAACTCTCGGTCAAATATATTTCTAACACATTCAAGACTCTCAAAGTTCTCAAGAACACTAAGGTCTTGAGATTCTAAGCTGTGAGTATAGCACTAGTTCTTAACTTTCATTAATGCTAAATAAGTGTTATCTGCATCAAGAATTAACTTTCCTTTAACTAACCGGAAACTATTCTATATTTGGCTCTTCATCTAATAGGTTCGTGAAATGAAGTTCAAGTGAGTATCGACTTACTAAACCTATTCTCAGAACATGATATGACTACTGATAACAACTAAAGGGTGCCAAATTATAAAACTAGCATGCAATTGAAATGTTACTCGGGACGAAACAAAATTTTGAAAATTTTGCACTTTTCATAGAAAATTATAACTACTTAGAGCAAATGAATGTAGATACACATAAACCATCCCCTCCCCCACACTTAAATTACAGCATGTCCTCATGGTGTGCAAAAATAAAAAGAAACAGAAAACTTAATGATTCGTTGTTCGAAGGAGCTATTCTCTGGAAGTGGGTCGACCTCACCCAGAAATGCTTGAAGAAATCAGTAGATTGTGGACCATCCACCGGAAAACTGAAATCGTCTAAAGCTCACAATCGCTAATGCAAATACCCTGCACACTTGACAAACATGAAATACCTCGGGGATAGGGGGAAGATAACATATAAAGCACAGGAAAGGAAGTCTCAGAAATTTTAGATTAAGCTCATATAAAGATGGACATATACATGGAATATTACAAAATAGTAGGCTAGGTGCAACTATATGAAAATGCATTACAATGCAATCTACGTGAAAAATCCTAAAAATAAAATAAAAACGAGGTAGTATTACGGAAACCGACAGTTAACTACGCTCAGGAAAAATAAAATAAAAATAAAAAACAATGCAACTAGATGACATGCAACTAAATGATATGCATCTATATGATATGCAAAAATAAAAGAAAATAAAAGAAAGAAAACTAGCCCACTCATTTGCAACACGACATGTATAAAATAAACGTCTACCAAATAATGACAGGTTACGATAAACGACAGTGCTGTTCATTACATGCAGTGTAGACGCGCTTTAAGACTCATTGAAGGTGATAGCATTATGGAAACCCAACGATTAGCTATTCTAAGCAGATATAACTCATAAGATGCAATGGTAGCATTATTTAAAACCGGCGATTACTACCCATATGAGTTATAAAAACAAAGGAAGCACGTAAGTCTTAAAAGCTAACAAGATTCATCAGAGCGGTATGTAGCATACGAGGAACCGACATTAGCTACTAATTAACCATAAGAACGAAGCTTATAGCTTACGAGAACCGCGGTCCACTATAACATGCCTAGATGAATCATATCTAAAGAATTGATCAATTATCTAACATGGATTCATAGATGGAAAGGTAAAAACATATAAGTTCGTGACATCTATGTAAAAATCAATTAGCCACGTGAAGCTCGAATGAAAAGTCCACATCAAATAAAAGCATTGAAAATAAAATCAAGAAATTTAGAACTGGATGAACCCGGATTTAACGTTCACTTAGCGTTCAGAATCGGACGGGCGTTCCACCTTGCAGACGCTGCTGCGCTTTGAAAACGGACCGGACGGGCGCTGAGAATACCGACGGCCGCCTCGATTCTTCAAATCGAGCAGATTGAAAATGCGGAACGGACGAACGCCCCATAATTCCAAACGCTTCGTTTCCTCAAGACGTTAGGGGATCGGACGGGCGTTCACTAAAACAAACGCCGCCCAAAGCAACGAATACAAAGCGTAATGCGGAAAAACACAGCAAAACCCTAATTATTTCTAAACAACACAGATCACAAGCAGCCTTATTAAAATTCAAGACATGAGGAGGTTAGATCGAGAAAACAACTAAACATATAACTTCACGTAAAACAAGTTGAGTAAAAACTTTTGCACATTCTTAACCCTATGGTCATCGAAACACGGCAAAATAAAAACTCTCAACTTGGTATACGCTACTTTTATTAAAAACAAAAATAAAACGTAACAAAATCGAGAACTAACAAAACTAGATTCAACATGACACCTATTCCCGGCAACGGCGCCAAAAACTTGTCACGGATTTTATCAACACGAAATAAACAAGTAATAATCCGGTTAACCTCAAGTATAAGGATCGTAGTAATAGCGGTTAATGCCGGGTCGATCTTACGGGAACTAAACGATTGTGATTTCTAGTTTTATCTAACTAACCTATGTCACGATTACTAAGCTAAATAGCGGATAAAACTAAACGAATCATCGTAAATTAAACTTAATCGAAACGTAAAAGCCGACGAAGAGATGATCTAAAGCCAGGAAAGATACGGGTCTGCGAACCAATTTAAACTAACTAATCTAAGATGCGAGATAAAAGTAAACTAACTAGACAAATTCAAGCTTTTAAGGATTTAAATCAAATTTATAACGAGCAAACGAGGATTGATCCACCTATCCAACAAGCATTGATTCCCTATCTCGATTTTATTGCGCTTTTATTCAGTTGTGATTCACCTCACCTAAACATGAACCCTAATTCCTTAGAAAGTTCATCTATCAATCTATTATCTTCCGATGTGAGATTAACGCGTTTAATAACCAAAGGTGCAAACTTTGTGTTTATAATCTAATCGAGACCTATTAACTTCCGTTATGATAGATTCGAATTACTATTCTTATTCATGGTGATCTAGGGTTTATTAAGACTTCCATCAACAATAAACAATCAACACATGCATATCTTCCGATATAAGAGCAAATTAGACATGAATAAGCATGAATAAGAAACAACCTTTGTTAAAAACTCACAAGTATAATCAAGAAAACGAAATCAACAATTGTTGGACGGCTTCACAATACTCGTTTGATGAAGCTTTTAGCCTCTCGAACATCCTCAAGAACTCAAATTTGCGTAAAGCTAAATTGCATAAAAAGTAACTAGTGTTTAATCTAAACTAAGAGCATAAAAATAGGAATAAAAAGATGAAAAACGCAGCCTAAAGCCGCCCCTAGGTTTAGGGTTTTGAATAATGAGAGTATGATGATGATTTGTGGAGAAAACAGCCGACTATATATAGATTTCAAAGTCGGTTCTGCTAAGTCGGCCACCGGACGCCCGTCTGGTTCTTGGGACGCCCGTCCAGTCTTCATATGAACTTCAAATCGGGCCGAGTCATGACCAAACGCTCGTCCAGACGGCGTCCACTTCAGCGTCCAAACATCCTGAATCAACTTCCCATATGCGGACGCTCGTCCAATTTCATCAGACGCCCGTCCACTGGACGGGACCTGGACGCCAGTTCCATATGATTGAATTTCGATTTCTTGATCTTTATCTCTTTTCTTCTTGTTCAATTCCTTCATTATCTCTTTTATCATCATATATTTCGACTCTTATCTCTTTTTGATCATCTCTTGAGCATCAAACACGTATCTATAACACATAAAAACATCGCAAAACGTAATAATGTCCAAATATTCATAAAATCATAATTAAAACACATAAATCAACCTATTTTGCGATTAACTCTTCTAAAATATCATTTACTCAATATTTTCATTAAACACATGTTTCTTATGCAATTTCATACAAATATGGGGAAAATTATCATAGAATATAGCGTTATAAATCGTATAAATTCACCCTTAACACCGAGCCACGTAAATTTAATGATTAGGTTATTTTAATATTTTTTTTGAATGATTGTTGTTTAATTAGATCTAATTATGGTTTTACAGAATAGTGTTGTCACCAATGTCAAGGCAGAGGTCTATTGACAATGTTCCCCAACAACATGCTACACTCTACTACTCACAAAGAACTTCTCCTGGTGCTTTTCTAATTGCTGAAGCTACTGCAGTTTCCGAAACTGCCCCTGGGTAATTAACCTTTTTCCTACGTATTACACAAAAGTGGTGGTAGATTTTTTTTTTTTTTTTTTTTGGTATAACAAAAAGAATGATATATATCGTTATATGATATAATTACTGATGTACCCTTCCCTAACATTAATATTTTGGACAGTAAGTTCTCTAATGAGGTTGCTGGTATATGGACCAAGGAGCAAGTAGAGGGCTGGAAGCCCATTGTAAATGCTGTTCATGCTAAAGGTGGCCTTTTCTTTTGTCAGATTTGGCATGCTGGAAGAATTTCACACAACAGTAAGTTTTTGCAAATTATGTCACTTCTATCGTAATTTGTTGTGACACTGATATTTATCTTTTTTCTTATATATGAATCTTTTCTCGTAAAACAATTAATAATTATAATATGAATACGAATATTGTAGGTCATCAACCCAATGGGCAACCACCAATATCTTCCACGGACAAAGGAATATCTTCACCACCAAACGGTAGCAACGTCGAAGAATTTTCGCCGCCGCGACGATTAAGAACAGACGAAATTCCTGAGATTGTTAATCATTTTAAGCTTGCTGCTATTAATGCTATTGAAGCTGGTGAGTTTTCATCACATTATATTTATTATTCTTAATTATCATCGACTATATGTGACGCACAAATACTTGTATTTGGTAACTGTCATGTATCTGATATGTATTCGACATTGATACGCACTTAATATATATCCATAAATCAGATACCTAAAAAGAAGAACCTGGCCTGTTTAAAATCGAAGAAGAATTGCTGGAAATTTAAAGCTAACAGATAATTATCGTCTAATTAATTGTAGGATTCGATGGTGTGGAGATCCATGTTGCTCATGGTTTTCTTATAGACCAATTCTTGAATGATCAAGTAAATGATCGAACCGATCAATATGGAGGCTCAATAGAGAATCGAGCCAGATTCGCACTCGAAATAGTTGAAGCAGTTTCTGGTGCAATCGGAGCTGACAGACTCGGAATCCGTCTTTCCCCTTACTCAGACAATTTCGAGCCTAGAGATTCGAACCCAGAAGCTTTAGGTCTTTATATGGCTAATGCATTGAACAAAAACGGGATTTTGTACTGTCATTTAGTTGAGCCAAGGATGAAACTGCCATATGGAAATTCCGGATCTAAAGAGAGCCTTAAGTCAATTAGAAACGCGTTTAAGGGTACTTTTATTGCTGCCGGTGGTTATAATAGAGAAGACGGAATAAAAGCAGTGGATGAAGGCCATGCTGATTTGGTCGCGTATGGCCGATTGTTCTTGGCTAATCCAGATTTGCCCAAGAGATTTGAGCTCAATGCACCTCTCAATAAGTACTATAGAGAGACATTCTACACAAGTGATCCTGTTATTGGATACACCGACTATCCTTTTGTTGAGGATGCTCTAAGCAAAGCTATATAGTAATCTAAATAGCAATTTTAAAGGCACCCCGATTTTTATTTCTGACACCACATTCACATGTAAAAATTGCATGTAAAATATGGTATCGAAGTAATTACGGGGTGTATTTAGAATTGTCCGGTCTAAATTGTCACACATTTAGATAATTTTGTTTACTTTTTTGAAAAATTAATTATGAGTTGTGTACTAGTACCGTACTCAAAGCAATTTAAGTTGTATTTTATATCAAAGAAAATAATGCACTTTTAGTTTCTCATAACAATTGCCAGCTTGCATGGAATGTCCTTCATTTTTTTTTGGGTACAAAACGGGGGGTCAGGACCTCCAGAAACAAAAACTAATGTCTAGGTAAAAGAACCCATCTCGAGTCATCCGACAGAATGCTCCTAATATAATCAGGGGGATCATCTAACAAAATAAGATTGGACATAGACGAATATCCTTTTGAAGCAAGACAGTCAGCAGCACGATTCCCTTCTCTCAAAGTGTGTTGGATAATACAATTTCAATCTCTCTTTAGGAAATTTCTACAATATACAATGAGGTGGCCATCACTTGACTCCCAATTACTATCTTGGTAGATGCTTCTAACAGCTGACAAAGAGTCAGACTCAATGATAACCTTGCTATATCGGGAATCCCACGCCAGGCTAAGAGCTTCTCTAATCGCCTTAAGCTCTGCACCAAAGATAAGAGACACATTAGAATTTCCAGAAAACCCAAATAACCACTTACCTTCATGATCCCTCGCAACACCCCCAATAGAGGAAGCACCCGTGCAAGAAATACGGCTAGCATCAGCAAGGGCGGACCTATGTTAAGACATAGGGGGGCTAAGCCCATCCGAAAAAAAAATTACACTAATAAGTGTATGTAGTTCCGTTCGATCCATAAAATATTCTTAATCCAGCCCACCCGACGAATTTGATATAGTCCATTAGCCCACCACAAGTGAAAATCCTGGCTCCGCCCTGCATCAGTATTGAACTTGATCCAACCCGGGGGTAGAGGCTGCCATCCAACCCATCTAACATATTTAGGATTAGCAAGCTTCGGGTCAGGCTGAGAGTTAAGAACATACTCATTAGCCAAGAAAACAATTTGGCTACACACATTAATCGGATTAGAAGAAACATTATTAAAAATCAAGTCGTTTCTATCCTTCCAAACGGTCCAGATGGCCATATTAAATAAAGAGTTCACAGGTCCGGAATACCAAGGATCACTAATAAGAGAGTTATCCGTAGCATTATCTCTTAACCAATCCATAGTGGCAAAGTTTGGCTGCTCAAAAAACCTTCTAAGGGGATTGCATTTCCAGATCCTAGAGGCAAAATGGCAAGCAGGCAAACAGTGGGGAGTATCTTCATCCGCATTACAACACCTAGTACATGTACTAGAGTTAGAAAGATGCCTAGAAGACCTGGTAACATTGGTAAGGATTCTTTCATGAAGAACCAGCCAAACAAAGAGTTTAACTTTCTCCGGCGTGCGGCATTTCCAAATAGAATTCCAATTCACCATAGAAGAGTCAATCTGATTAGCACTTCTAAGGAAAAAGGCACCCGATTTAACAGTATAATAACCATTAGAAGAGGAGGCCCAGAAACGTTTATCCCTCATAGTCAAATCCCAACTTAGAGGAATACCTTTGATGCTCTCAACAACATCACAAGGAAGAGTAGTATGGAGAACATCAAGCTTCCAAGTTCACTCATCCTAGATTAAATTACACACACGCAAGCCCCGATCCCTAGTATCAATGGTAGCCGAGATTTGGTCTTCAAGACAGTAGTCATTGACCCACTTATCTTTCCAAAGATCCACTTCGTTGCCATTCCCAATTCTCCACCAGTATCCCTCTTTAATCTTGTGGAAGCTGTTAAGGATACCTTTCCAAATATAGGAGTCTGAAGCTTTGCTAGTCATTTGAAAAAAGTCCTTGTCTTTGACATATTTGTTTCTGAAAAGCAAAGTCCAAAGATTGCTATCTTGTCTAAGGATACTATCTCCACATTTAGCCAGAAGAGCAATATTATTATCACGAGCACTTCTTATGCCTAAACCACCCGCCTTTTTATCCTTCAAAACAGAATTCCAACCACCAGATGTATCTTCCTATGGTCAGAAGTAGATCCCCACAGAAAATCCCTAATAATGCGGTCAAGCTTTTCACAAGTCTTTTGAGGCAGCCATAAAGCTTGCATAACATTAGACGGAACCGCACAATTGATAGATTTTATAATGGTAAGCCTACCAGCAAGATTGAGGCAATTAGCTTTCCAACCCTGAAGCTTATTGTTAAGGGTGAATTTATACGATTTATAACGCTATATTCTATGGTATTTTCCCCCGTATTTGTATTAATTTGCATAAGAAACGAGTGTTTAATGGAATTATTGAGTAAATGAGGTTTTAAATAAGTTATTCGCAATATTGGTTAATTTTGGTGCTTTAATTGTGATTTTATGGTTATTTGGACATTATTACAGTTTGCGATGTTTTTATGTGTTATAGATACATGTTGGAGGCTTAAAAGATGATCAAAAGTTGATTAAGTTCGAGCTAATTGATGATAAGAGAGATAATGAAGGAATGAGATAGAGGAAAAATAGATAAAGATCAAGAAATCAAAATTCGATCCGGTAAGCAGCGTCAGTCCCGTCCAGGAGTGGACGGGCGTTTGAAGGTGACGGGCGTCCGGTGGTGCGATTTTGATCTGAGAGTTTGGGCTGCATTGAACGGGCGTCAAGCGATCCAGATCTATACGGACGGGCGTTCACAAGAAAGCGGACGAGCGTCGTCGACCGACTTTGGCAAACCGACTTCAAACTCTATATATAGCAATTTATTTTTCCACATATGAGATGCCATATACACATTATTCAAACCCTAAACCTAAGGCGGCTTTCGGCTGCGTTTTCTTCCTTTTGTTCCAGTTTTATGCACTGTAGATCTAGATTAAATTAGCTACTTTTTATGCACTATTTCTGCAATTTTGAGTTGCTGAGGATGTTCAGAAGCTAAAAGCTTCATCAAACGAGTATTGTGAAGCCATCCAACAATTGTTGATTTCGTTTTAAATCGATTATACTTGTGAGTTTTTATTAAAGGTTGTTTCTTTATTCATGTTTACTATGTTTAATTGCTCTTATATCGGAAGATATGCATGTGTTGATTGTTTATTGTTGATGGAAATCTCTATAAACCTTAGATCACCATGAATAGGAATAGTATTTGAATCTATCTTAACGGAAGTTAATAGGTTTAATTGCTAGATTATAAACATAAAGTTTACACCTTTGGTTAGAAAACGCGTTAATCTTGCATTGGAAGATAACGGATTAATAGATGAACTTTCTAAGGAATTAGGGTTCATATTTAGATAAGGTGAATCACAACTTAGATAAAAACCACAACATAATCGAGATAGGAAATCAATGCTTGTTGGATAGGTGGATCAATCCTCGTTTGTTCGTTACACATTTAATTTAAATCCTTAAAAACTTGAATTTGTTTAGTTAGTTTACTTTTATTTGCATCTTAGATTAGTTTAGTTAAAGGTTCGCAACCCGTATTCTTCCTAGCTTTGGACTATATCCTCTGTCTAGTTTTATTTTCGGTTTTGTTCTGTTTTATCCACTGTTTAGATTAGTTTCGTGACATAGTTTAGGTTAGACAAAAACTAGGAATCACAATTGTTCAGTTCCCCGTAAGATCGACCCGGCATTAACCGCTATTACTACGATCCTTATACTTGAGGTTAACCGGATTATTACTTGTTTGTTTTGTGTTAATAAAATCCGTGACACTTATTTTGAACCTGTCTAATGATGAAGTCAACAGATCTGCTAGAAAATCTGTTATGAATGAGGTGAATCCCAAGGTATTTGCCCAGGTCATCAGTTCTTGACATCTGCGAAATTTCAACAATATCCTTGATACACGAGGGGTCAGTTCCAGGACTAAAATAAATTTTAGATTTTTCCCTGTTTATGGATTGACCCGAAATAGAGCAATATATGTTCAAAACATTCATCAAATTAGAAATCTCGTTCACATTTGCTCTAGTGAAAACAATAAGATCATCAGCAAAGAAAAGATGGGAAATGGGAGGCCCATCCTTACACAGATTGATAGGCTTCCATTTACCATTTTTCACACCAATATCTGAAGCAATAGATAGAAATTCAATGTAAAGAGCAAAAAGGTATGGAGACATGGGGTCCCCTTGTCTGATACCCCTGCTAGCTTTAAAAATAGGAGAAGCTTCCCCATTCCAAAGGACAGAAAATTTAGTAGAAGATATGCAACTCAAAATCAACCTGAACATATTAGTGGGAAAATTAAACAGTTTAAGCATGTGTTCCAGGAGATGCCAATTAACATTGTCGTAAGCCTTTTCAAGGTCAATTTCAAAAATGACATACCCTTTTTTAGCTTTAGAGTATCTAACTTTATGCAAAATCTCTTGAGTGATCAGAACATTGTCCCTAGCTTGGCGTTGGGGAATGAAGCCACTCTGGAGGGGACTAACAAGAAAAGGCATAACCAGTTTCATTCTAGTGGCAATGCATTTAGTAAGAATTTTGTAAACGACATTACACAAAGAAATAGGCCTAAAGTGGGCTACCTTTTCAGGAATTTCCACTTTGGGGATCAGAGCAAGAAAAGTATCATTAATCCCCTCTTTAATAATACCAGTGGAAAACATGTCACTAACTTCTCTAGTAACTTTGGGCCCCACAACATGCCAAAACTTTTGAAAAAATAGAGCTTGAAATCCATCCGGCCCCGGGCTTTTGTTAGATTTCATGTTAAAAACAACCTTGGAAATTTCGAGATTCGAAAGGGGAGAAGATAAAAAAGCTTTGTGGCTCTCATTCAACTTAGGGGTGGGTAGGATCGGGAATGAATCCATCTGCCCCTCAAAAGAAAAAAGATTTTTAAAAAACGAACAAACCATATCATGTAAAAAATGTTTATCAAAAACCCAGTCTCCAGAGTCATTCTTGAGAGCCAAAATCTTATTCCTAGCTCTTCTTTTAACAGTAGAAATATGAAAGAAACGAGTATTCCTATCTCCAGATTGGATCCACTCATGTCTCGATTTTTGAAACCAAAGAAGCTCTTCCTGCTCAAGAACAGACTTATACTCAAGATTAAGCTTATTCTGAAGATCAATTAAGAAAGGGTTATGAGCGAAACTAAGGGATAACTCAATTCCTTTTAGTCTGTTCAAAAGCCTACGTTTACGATTAAAGATGTTCCCAAAAACGTCAGCATTCCAATTTTTCAAAGACTCACCAAGAGAAGCAAAAGAAGTAGGAATATCAAGATCAGCCACTTTCTCCCAATTATTTTTAATATAATCCTCAAACTGGGGATGACTAAACCAAGAGAATTCAAATCGAAAAGGACGATTGACTTTATTGTTAAAAAAAGGGCAACAATCAATAAGAAGGGGGTTATGATCAGAGATAACCTTAGGCAAATGAACACTTTAGCTTCATCAAACATAGCTCTCCAATCTGGATTAGCTAAGCATCTATCATGGCGTTGTTGAATAAAATGCGGATAATCTCTATTGTTACTCCAAGTGAAGGGAGGTCCGGTGAAGCCCAAATCCAACAGCCCGCATCTGCTGACATTATGATTAAAAATGTCCATTCTTCTAATCGAGGGAGGCTTGCCACCTTTCTTCTCCTTCGGGACAGAAATGTCATTAAAGTCACCAGTCACGAGCCAAAGGAGGTCCATGTTCTCACTAAGCTTGACAAATTGATTCCAACAGTCAGCTTTTTTAAAAGGATCCGGCCTAGCATACACAACAGAAATCACCCAAGGTTGATACTCTTTAATCTTTACCATTGCATGAATGGCGTCTAGATTCCCATCAAGAATCTCCAAATCAACTTGTTGAGAATCCCACAGGATCCAAATACCCCCCGACGAACCTTCAGGGGCAGCTCTAAAGGAGCTATCAAGGCCAATCGATCTAATAATTCTGAAGCTTTCGTATCCGAAATTCTGGTCTCAATGAGAATGAAAACTTGAGGCTTATGCAAATGCACCAGCTCTTTAGCATGTCTTCTAAAGTCTTTCGACCCAACACCTCTGCAATTCCAAGTAATAATACGTAAATTACCGTTGTATCTATCCTTATCAAAAAATTGGGGAATCAGGGGCCATGAAAGGTTGGCAACAAAAACCCAGGAAAAAAGTTCAGATCCGTCCAGAAGGAGGAAGCTCGCGGTCCAAACCCATGGTCTGGTCCACCCTTATTCCTTCCATGTCAGACTGAAACCGATACATTGCCTCAGATTCGGCATTTCGTGGATAACCAAGGCTTCCTTCTCCCATCGGAGGTAGAACCGGGCCCTTCATCTGATTCTGTGCCACACTATCATTCCTGAAGCCAACTCCGCCGGAAGAGGGGTCGGGAGGTTTGCTCTCCGGGGAGAGATTTCTTCAAAGGGTCGAAGAGGAAGAAACATTTGAAGACCCTTTTGGTTTACCTGAAGGTGTTGATTTCACTGGATTATTTTTCTGGAAGAACTAGAAGTGTTCAAACAAACTTCCGATGTAGG
Source organism: Gentiana macrophylla (assembly GCA_026214975.1). Classification (NCBI taxonomy): domain Eukaryota; kingdom Viridiplantae; phylum Streptophyta; class Magnoliopsida; order Gentianales; family Gentianaceae; genus Gentiana; species Gentiana macrophylla. Next base: position 107,215,644 of record CM047813.1, on the reverse strand, counting down.
CTTTTGATATAAATCTTTATTTAGGGAGTATCTATGAAAATGGGCTTGTGGACTTGGACCAGCCAAATGGTTTGGATCCGGAGGCCCAGCAGAGAGAGAAGAATTAACGGTCAAAGGAGGATTACCATTGTTAGAAGACTTATGCCCGTTTGAATTGGGAAATTGGTAAATCAGGCAACTGTAACAACGAAATTTATTTTTAGGTGTGTCAGAATCTGACATTTTTTTTTCAGGTGTGTCGTCCAAATTTGGACGAAATCGTCCAAACTTGGTCAAAAACGTCCAAATGTGCTTACATGTCGTCCAATTCCATATAATAAATTTAACCGTCTAAAATGGATGAAACCGTCCAAATTGGACGGTATTACATACAAATCAAATTTAGGCGGTCTCATCCAAATTAGACGGTCTCGTCCATTTCAAACTTTTACTTTCATACAAAATCAACTTGTTCTTTTACTTTCAGCATTTCCATCTTCTTCTTACAAAATCAACTTAACAAAATGCAACTTAACAATTTTTGATTCATCAATGGGCGAATTTTTTTGATTCATCAGACGATTTTTATTGATTCATCTTCACTTAATAGTTTCTGTCTCGTCCATTTTGATTCATCAATGGGATCGTTTCATCTGGCAAACCGATAGATAAGACGACGAGCGAAGAGGTTTGTGATTTTACAAGCGATTCATACCCTTCTCCGTTTGAAGATCAATTTCTTCGCATTGCCTCTCTCTTTTCCGCCATCACCTTGAAGAGCACAAATTCACCGCATTGAAGAGCACAAATTCAAAATCGAAAGAGCAAATTAGGGCTCAATTGGGTTGGTCTTGTGAGTTTGAGATTTTAGGGTTAATGGGTTCATGTATTTTAAGGATGAATTTGATTTTGTAAGAGAAGAAGATGGAAGGGTTTATTTTTGATGCGGACTTTGGGAAATGGTTTGGTGAAAAGTGGAGGTGGGAAAGTAATTAAAAATGGACGAGACCGTCCAATTTGGATGAGACCGTCTAAATTTGGGACGGTGCGTCCCATTGATACCGTCCAATTTGGACGGTTTCATCCATTTTAGGCGGTTAAATTTATTATATGGAATTGGGCGACATGTAAGCACATTTGGACGTTTTGACCAAGTTTGGGACGATTTAATCCAAATTTGAGACGACATACTGAAAAAAAAATGTCGATTTCACACACACCTAAAAATAAATTTCGTTATTCTGATTCTGCCGATTTACCAATTTCACGTTTGAATTCACAGTACCTTGTTCAGGGGAGTAGGTCCGGTTCTTGCAAATTTCCACGTCATCAGTAACATACTTGGCACCAGGACCCACCTGAAATTCAGCTCCATCCTGCGAAGTTCCTTTGGCCCCTTACCCCTTTTTTATTTCTAGATATACAGTTTTGCCTTATTTTCGTAGACATTTAACGGTTGGCACAGTCGTCATGTCCCTTAAATATCCAAAAAAAAATTAATGAAGATTTCATACTAATGAAAAGATAAAAGTTATTTGTATATTATAAGCAAATATACAAAAGAGACAAAATGCATTGTATTTTACTATTGGTTTAAAAATAATTAAAATACAACGTCTTTGTTTTTGTCTATTATACTTTCTTACTTATCGTCTTAGACCAAGCCCTTATATTTTTTACAATGACGTTTTAATCCTCTAAATATATATTTTTGTAAACTTCTTGGACACATAATGAATCCGACGATAAGTCAAATGTTAAGTGTCCTAAAGGTGTAACAAAAAGTATAGTTAGCTAGCTATAGGGGACCAAAAATGTTAATGTGAAAGATAAATGTTTGTTTTGAAAAAATGAAAAAAAAATGTTTGGCTCAGACCAAATGAGATTGATTAATGCAATTCTAAGCAACTAAAACTATCAAATCAATGAACTTGCCACCAAGTATGTCTTATATATAGCTGAGAAGGAAAATTGAGGCGATAATTACATTACTAATTTATGGCTCTGACATGATAGTTAAATTCATAATCTATTGGTATAGCTGACAGATTCTTATTGTACGTGCATCTTTTCGCATTATATATATACGTAGAACAATAGTTATGTATGTATGATCGTAAGAAGCTCATGAATATCAATTATCAATCAATGAACTTGCCACCAATTAACATAGTACGTACGTGGTGGATCTCTTTTCAAATATCATTCTCAACCCTCTTCTAACATTTAGTAAGACTCAAGTATTTTACAAAAACTTTCGTAAGTATTTATTGGGCTAAATTACAATTTTGGTCCTCTAACTAGACACTTTTTCGATTTTGGTCCTGGTTTTTCTTCGGCGACAATTTTAGTCCTGTAAGTGGTCCTTTTTTTGCCAAAATAGTCCTGAACGCCGGAAAGACCACTTACAGGACTAAAATTGGTCTTTTCCGGCTACAATTTTAGTCCTGTATGTGGTCTTTCTGGCGACAATTTTAGTCCTGTAAGTGGTCTTTCAGGCGTTCAGGACTATTTTTGCAAAAAAAGGACCACTTACAGGACTAAAATTGTCGCCGGAGAAAAATCATGACCAAAATCGAAAAACGTGTGTAGTTAGAGGACCAAAATTGTAATTTAGCCGTATTTATTGTGTGGAATGTGTTTAGTTAGTATTTTTTTGTGTGGAATTAAAGGTGGTGGGCAGGAAGTAAACACGTTATCTGAGTAAATAAGCAAAATCCCCTTTGTTGATTTTTATATTAAGTTGCCACACTTTTAATATCAAACATGCACCTTGCTTATCTTCAATACGTACATCCAATAAAGCACTTCTTTCGTTTGAGTTACTGCAGTAATAAAAACGGAAATTCATTAATTTATTTCTTTCCAAAAACATTAACTTTTGGAGTGATCGATGAAGGCCCGCACAACTCTTCAATAACGTACAAAAGAAAAATCTCAGAAGAAATATATATCCTATTGGTTAAGCTGTGCAGGGATCTATGTAGACATTTTCTTTTAACGTAGCTAGCTTTAAATGATACATTTCTAGCTTTGTTTTAAAGTATCTATTTTAAGTACCAAAACTTAACCATAAAATAAATAAAATTTAGACATGCACATGACAAGATTGAACTTAATCAAGCAGGTGTTTTGGGAGTTAATAGGTGGGTGTGATCGTGGGTTGAGTTATGAGATGACGACATGCATGATCGAACGTTTAGTAGGTTCTTCATAGCTGCTTGACCACCCCTTGGTAAAACCTTCTTAAAGCTTCTTCGTCTCTTTTGTTTCTTCTCTTGGGGTGGAACAGTTTCAACTTCAACCTGCAATGATATGTGCATATATGGCTCAGAAAATGAAACTAAAATACATTTATATATTAAAAAGCAAATGCAATAGCTTGAATATCACAAATTTTAAATTGAAGTGATTACATGTCTAACTTAATTATAAATTGCATAATTCTGTAAAGATCAAGCGCTTACCAACTAGGCTCACAAAGGCCAACTGGCCAGCCCAACACTTGCACATTATAAATGGGAGAAATTAATTTTTGCAGCGGGGTTTGAACTTAAGACCTTCTGCTCTGATACCATGTTAAGATCAAACGATTACCGTTCTACTAAAAACAATTGGTTTTAATAGATCGGTAAGCGCTTGATCCTAACATGGTATCGGAGCAAGAGATCATGAGATCGAACCATGTGCAAGCGTTGGGAGAGATTGCCCACATTTGAGGGGGGTGTTGGGAGAGATTGCCCACACTCTTGAATATATAAAGACATATAGTAGCACCTTTACTAACACCAATTGGTATCGGAGCCAGAGGTCATTAGATCGAACCCTGGTAAGCGCTTGATCCTAACATGGTATCGGAGCCAGAGGTCATTAGATCGAACCCTGGTATCAACATTATTTAAAAAAATTGTGTAATTGTTGGGAGAGATTTCCCACATTTGAAGAGGGGTGTTCGGACAGATTGTCCACACTCTTGAATAAAAATTGTGTTGGGAGAGATTGCCCACATTTGAAGGGGGGTGTTTGGACAGATTGTCCACACTCTTTAATAAAAATTGTGCAAGTGTGCACCTTTATTAACACCGATTGGTTTTAGTAGAAACGCGTGATCCTAACAATTGGTTTTAGTAAAATGGTAAGCGCGTGATCCTAACAAATTCATATTGTACTAGCCCCGTCAATTGGTTTTAGTAGAAACGCGTGATCCTAACAATTGGTTTTAGTAGAATGGTAAGCGCGTAATCCTAACAAATTCATATAGTACTAGCCCGGTCAATTGGTTTTAGTAGAATGGTAAACGCGTGATCCTAGCAAATTCATATTGTACTAGCCAGGTCAATTGGTTTTAGTAGAAACGCGTGATCCTAACAATTGGTTTTAGTAGAATGGTAAGCGCGTGATCCTAACAAATTCATATAGTACTAGCCCTATCAATAGTAGAAATGTGTGATCCTAACAATTGGTTTTAGTAGAATGGTAAGCTCGTGATCCTAACAAATTCATATAGTAAGCCCGGTCAATCACTTAAAGTATGTCGTAATCTTTGAATGACTTATAATGTTTATTTTGGTAAGTTCCATTTGGAATTCATGCATCATTGGGAAATGATGGATTGCATAATGGTTTAACTAGACGTCCATTAAGAACCAACTTGGAGAGATATTTCTTCTCTTTTTTGTTTCTGTTGTCTGTAGTTTGGTTAAGCGTACGGGGAATACCCCTGCGGATCTTTTAACTTGGCATGCCACTCACTTAAATGCAGCGTGTGCTGGTGAATGGGGGTTTATTCCTTGACTAAAACCCTCAACTTCACACTCTAAACTATCAGTCCCTAGAAACCCTCTCACCTGCTTTATGAAATAACTCAGTTGTTCATTGAAAGATTGAATTCTTCAACAAGTATCACCCAAACACACAACTCCTTCTCAATATCAATAATTTAGCTATTTGAGTCCTTTACACTCTGCAGATGCTTCACTGATCTTTTGCCCATCAAACCCTCAGATGCTTCATGAATTCAAACTTTGATAAATCAAAGTGTTGAGTTTGAGTCTTCAAGATTCTTGAGCAATGTCGGAATATATCTAGTAAGAATAATGTTATAATTCAAAAGTTGCTTCTAGATAAGTCTTTGAATCTTTGAAGGTTGCAACTTCTAGAATTTCTGGCTTTTAAGTTGAATGATTTAGAGAGTTTTTGAAGTGTTCTTGAAGAGTAGGAAATTCTTCATAGTAACACCACAGTTAATAATACTTTTCACTTATTTTTTGTTGTTCTTCAAGTCCTCTATTTATAGTTGTGAATTCTCCAACGTTGTCTTCAAAATTCTACCTGTTTGAATAATTTTTTCCATTCTTTAATTGATCTGATTATTCTCTAAATATCCATTCTGATTGATTTTGTGAATCGGATTTTGTATATCCGACAATGATACCTTGGAAAATAACGGAATTCCCTGGTCTTTGATTTTATCATCTGCAATTTATGCTTCATCATTTACGTTATTGCTTTCATCTGGTCCTTCTCTTCTAATCATCATTCTTTATGGCTAAATTGCTATGAGTCTGGTTTTATTCAGTTGACTCTTATGTTCTAAATATCTTCTGTCTCAATTGAAGTAAGCTTCTCGTCTGAACTATTATAATGCATAAAAATTTCCTCTTATGCTCTTCTATCTAGATTCAGTCTTCACTTCAGTTTTTTCACTCTGATTATCTTCATCCGAGTATTTCTTTGTACTCTATTGATTCTTGTCGGATCTTTTTCTTTGCTTTTGATCTGAATTAATTTCTTTTTCTTATGTTTGTGAAATCAGAATACACCATATTTTCATATCTTGAAGTTTTCATCACATTTCATGACTTCAAGTCTTCATCACAATTTGTTACTTCAAGTCATAACAAGACTTACTTGAAGTAAACTTTCTAAGTTTGTCTTGATTTTCAGGACTTCAAGTCTTCCCATATGAGTCGATCCTCGATCTTACGATCCGAGGGACATCTCTGGTCTTCAAACCCTTTTACTGAATTTACTCTTATGAAGTTTTGACTAGTCCTAGTCTCCTGAAATCTATTAGATAACTATTATAGTGCTTGTGTGTTTTAAACATATACAATATTAGACTCTACTTAAAACCTATAATGATCATCTTAAACATCTATTTTCTTGCATCTATAACTTCTGGTACGGCCATCATCAAAAATATAAATATCCTAACTGAAATGTCCGAAGTCTTTGTAGCTATGAATGGGCTAAATTACAATTTTGGTTCTCTAACTCGACACGTTTTCGAGTTTGGTCCTGGTTTTTCTCCGGCGACAATTTTAGTCCTGTAAGTGGTCCTTTTTTTGCAAAAATAGTCCTGAACGCCGGAAATACCATTTACAGGACTAAAATTGGTCTTTTCCGGCGAAAATTTTAGTCCTGTAAGTGGTCTTTCCAGCGACAATTTTAGTCCTGTAAGTGGTCTTTCCGGTGTTCAGGACTATTTTTGCAAAAAACAGACCACTTACATGACTAAAATTGTCGTCGGAGAAAAACCAGGACCAAAATCGAAAAACTTGTCTAGTTAGAGGACCAAAATTGTAATTTAGCCGCTATGAATGAGAAATTACTTAAAAGGAATGTCACTCTAAACGATGAAAGTGCTGAGTTAAGAACTAAAAAGAAAATTCTTAAAGTTCAGTTGTCTAACCAGGCAAAAGAGGCTGACATTCTTACTTGAAATGTTACTAATTTAGAGTTATTACGGAATGGTTCGCAAGGTGAGATTGATTCTCTGGAGGCGAAGATAGTAGCTCTTCAAATGACTATTCTCATGTTTTATAATAGTACTAAAAGATTGATCAACTTATCAATCCATCTCAGAATAAATTAGGTAATATGGGATTAGGTTTTATTGAACCTACATATAGTGGAATGAAAATCAGATAGATAAACATTATTATATACTTTTGTGTCAAATGAACCTTACATACCTAAGTTCACTCTAAAAGAAACCTTACAAACCACTTTCAGACTTAGACTCACAAGATCATATGCCTTACTACCTAGGAGGAATGATGATGTCTCTTGTTGGAAGTCTAAAAAAGGTAAAGTTGTCAAGTATGGAAGAAGTACTTATAATTTTTTCAGGAAGTCTGCTCACACACAACACCATCATTCAATTGTTAAAAGAAATGCTGACACACATAATGTTGTTGTTCAAACTTCTGATCATTCAAAGGAAAGCAACAAAGAAAAGGGAAAGAGGAAAGGTAATCACCATAGAAAACATGTTTTAAGGTTTGATTCTGCATTAATGGTGTTTATAGTAAATCAAGTTTTTCATAATGTTCAAATCATAGACTTTGTGAATTTGATTCATATTCTGGCAAGTTAATTTACCAACCATTAGTCAGTGAAGTTTGGATTGCAAAATCTTTTCTTCAAGACTTATCTTGAGGACTAATCAAGTAAGAGGAGAGGACCCAAGTTTAAAGGTGCCTATGTTACTTGGTTTTATTTTGCAGGTTTGTTTAAAGACAAAATTGGAATGTACAACTAAATGTTATCTTGATAGTGGATGTTCAAGATACATGGCATGCAACCAAATTTTGGATGAGTTTTCTAGATATACACAAACGTTTTTTTTAACACATTAGAATGACAATGCACGTGCATGCATAGGATGTCTTAGTCAGGCTAATTCAGAATGTGTTCAACCTAATTGTCACATATTTGGAAGTGATAAGCGAGGAAAATTTGTTGGTTCTGATATTGTTCCCACATTTTTGAATCTGTATGAATTAGACATCAATTATCATTTCATACGACACCTCACCATAATGGCGTGTGGTAGAAAGGAAGAATTGAACACTTCAAGAGGCTGTTAGGACCATTCTCAATGTACGTATTTAAGATGTCTGTATTTCTATGGGCTCAAGCACACCTAAGGCTGGTTACATCATGTCATATTTTATAACATTTATCATGACGTGAGCTTAATCTATCAATAAGTTTTACAAAATACTTAATGGAGTAAGATGTGTTGTGTTATTAATTATGTTCATTTTTATTAGAGATAGCATTACTGAAAAAATAGTTAATCTCACAATAATCAAAACATCCTCCTCAAAGCAAAACATTTTGAAATAACTAGAGATCCACATAGAAAATGTATCACCAAAAATTGTACCTCTTGTGACACGGGGTCATCGACCTTGGCTATATCTTGTGGATAATCTTCCAGATCTGCATTATATCGAATGTGGAACAAATGTCAGAAATAACATGTTTTTAGCATATGTTAAATTGGTTTTTATTTTACATTTATTTTTTAATAAAGGAAAAAAATGGCTAAAAAATTACTCCGTCCGTTTCAATTTGTTTGGTGACATTTTGGAACTCAAAATATTTAAGGTGCTATCAATTAATGAGTTGTCGGGTCATTTAAAACTTGACTAATTTACCTTTTTATCCTTTTTATTTGTAGCATTATTTTCATAATATTTAAGTAGACATCAATTAATGAGTTAGGGCAATTTAGGCAATTAAAGTAAAAAAATTTAAGTCTATTTAGAATTATGAGACTAATTTTGAGACAGCCTAAAAAGAAATAAGTCTCAAACAAATTGAGACGAAGAGAGTAATTTTTTTTATTCTCTTATGAAGATGGCCTATAAAAAAAATATTTTTAGCTTTGCTCCGCTTGTTTATTGGGATTCATGAATTATCATCAATGCCTAATTTTCTAAATAAACAAATAAAATGAAGGTTGAGCCCAACTCAAAGAATTCTCACTTCATCGCCACAAAAGCTTTGAGGAAGATTTAAATCGAGGCTATGCCTCATTGATGCATGTACAATTTTTTTTTTGCTTAGAGGAATCAATACGTGGTATCGAACTCCAACATCTAGATCAAATACAAGTATGTCCTATTGCAACCATACTTTTTATTAAAAAATTATTTTTACCATTGAGCTAATGTTCCTAACGGCAGGACGGACGCAAGATCTCGGGTTAGGGAGGCCAGTAAAATTTTTAAAAGGTAAATATAAAATTTAAGGGAAAGCAAACGATATGCTTTGTACATATATTAGTGTAATTTTTCCGCATTAAGGAGGAGCAGTTGTCCCCCTTGGTTGTATGTAGCTCCGCCACTGCCTGACGGCATCAATACATTTTTCCTCATATTATAATCAGAAAGTATACAAGCACCGACTCGGTGCACTTATTCTTCACCGAAAATTAAAAGCCACCGTAGGATATTATTTTTCTATTAGCTCATAAAGAAATGAAAATCTCTCTCTCTAACTCTCCCTCTCTACAAGCAAGGAAAACTCAGCGCCCTTTTGCTCTCAGCCTCCGGTGCCGGCGGCGTTCCGCTGTTGGCGTCAACCCTTGTAAATATTTCTTTTGTTTCACCCTTCTTTCTAAGCCTTTATCCGTGGAGCTCTGTGTTTTGCGACTGTCTTCTCCTCCCCGCCAAATCTGCTTCTTTCTCGCCTCGATTGTGGTGGCAGGATGTTTATTGGCGGTCGTTTTTTTGCTTTGCTCGGAGTTTTCATGGATCTGGGACTTTATGCCTTTTGGCGGTCGATTGGTTGCCGTTTGTTGGGTTTCCGGCCAGGGGCGGACGCAGGATCCCGGATGAGGGGGGCGATACTATAGGCGAGTGTAAATTTTAAGGGGGAGCAAAAAAAATACACAACATACATAATAGTGTATTTTCCGGATCTAGGGGGCGCTTGCCTCCCCTATATAAAGGGTACATCCGCCCCTGTTTCCGGCGCCGGCTTCACTTCTACTTCGAGTAGCGTTTCTTGCCGGTGTTTCTTGCTTGTGGTATTCCGCGCCTCGATTTCTTCCGTGTCCTCTTGGCCGGTGCTGGAGGTTGGTGCTGCTGCATTCTCACCGGCGCTACGTCGGACTTTGGCTGACCACTTATTCGGGATGGGGTGTTTTTCTTATGGACTTCTCTGTACAGTACGGTGTCGGCGGGTAGCGGAGTGGGTCGTCGGAGGCTCCTGGGGCATAAAGTTAAAAATAGCTTGTATAATTGTACTTTTGGGTTTCCTGTTAGGTGTTGTTTGGCCCTCATGGGACTATCTCTTTGTCAAAGCTTATCCTACGGATTCTTCGCTTTGACAGTAATGTCTTGTTGTTTGTAGTTTCTTTTGTTGTTTGCTTAGTTCGTCCGGATAGTTTTCCGGCTTTTGTTTGTATTTACCGGTGTTGTTGTAGTTTGTAGTGCGGCTTATGGCCGCGTTTGTGCCGCATTAAGTCTGCGTGTTAGTCTAGCTTCGCTAGTTTTTTGTCAGAATCCTTTCATTAATAAAAGCTTTTCGTTTCTGGGAAAAAAGAAATGAAAATATTACCCAAACCACAAGATAATTATATCGGTACTTAATTCAGTGAAGTAAGTAAGTGTCGGCATCATCTTTCTATTATAATACTCTCTCCGTTCCAAAATATTTGAGGCAGTTGCCAAAAACACGCTTACTAATAAAGTGATTTAATGCTATGGATGTAATGACTAAAAAATTCCTATGATACAATTAATGCAGTTTTCTTTTTAACTTCTACCCTAGTATTAAATAAGTGTAAAGTTGGAAAATTAGCAATAAATGTTATTTTGGAAAATATTCTGCCTCAGTTATTTTGGAACAAAATTTTTTGGCAACTGCCTCAGTTATTTTGGAACGGAGTGGGTAATAAGTGTAAAACATCACATCCAGAAGAACAATCAAATTTGAAAAAAAAATTGAATTAAATTTTGTTGGAAAAAGGAAAAATCCATGAAGAATACTACATCCGTCGCACAAAAAATGTTCACTTTTTGAGGTGTATACGGATTAAAAAATAATTAATGTGTTGTATTTTAAGTAGTGATAGACATATATACCTCTATGAAATAATTATGCTTTTTTCGAATATGAAATGAATATATAAACATTAAATGCTATGATATGGGTATGTTTGGAAAAAGTGCATTAAATAATGTATTGGTTTTCTAAATGAACATTGTTATGGGACAATTCATTTTAGAAAAGTTGACACTTTTTGTGGAACCATAAAAAGTGTCTACATTTTACTATTCACGTAGATTAAGAAACTCAATTAATGTGTTGTGTAGTAGTAGTGATAGACATAGATACCCATATCTTATAATTAATGTTTGGTTTGTAATATGAAATGAACATACAACAATAAATGGTATAATAGGGGTATGTTTGAAAAAATAGCATTAAATGATGTATTGATTTTGTAAATAGACACTTTTTATAAGACAAAACTTATTAAAAATTTAGACATTTTTTACGGGACGGAGTTAGCAGTATGTTTTACCTTTGTGCGAGTTGTCCCCGGGATTGTTGTTATTGAAATACACTCTAAAACTTGGGGAGCCCGGAAAGCCCAAGTCCTTGTCCTTTCGTCTCAACTTTCTTTCATCAAGACAATCCTCTTCATCGATTTCCGAGTCGCAGGTTGCGGAGTTCTCTATCAATTTGCTTCCCTTAGCCCTTAATTCAGAACTTTTATGCTCAGATTGTATAACCTTGTCACTTTTTTTATCAACAATATTAGCCGTATCATTTCCAGCTGCAGGATCTCCCACTTTTTCAGGAAATTCTTTAATAACATTTTCTGAACCCTCAGATTTTACGCAACTTTCATTCTCACCCTCGGGTGAAAATGAGCTTTTCCTTGAGTGTCTTGTACAAGGTTCTTGTCCTCCTGAAGAATGAACATTAATGTCATCATCTTGTTTATCATGCAATAACAATTCTTTCTTTGAAAATGTGGTGTTAGCTAGCGTCTCATGAATTTCGACGAGTCTTGATTTCATCTAACCGGTGAAGAAATGCCGGACGAGCCTTAATTGGAAAGAGCAGGCCATTGTTGTTGAATCGTGATGATGCACACCCCATTAGAATTGTGATATGAGCATAGAATTAGAAGGGGCATCTTAAAGAGAGATAGAAAGCACAAGGAAATGGAAAGGGAAAGAAAAAGGAAATGAAATAGGGAAAAGGGAAGGGAAATGAGAAATAGAGAGCACAAGGAAAAAGAGTCTTGTCTCAAACACTTACCAGTTTAATTTGGTTGATAGGGACTCTACATGGATTTCGGGGATACGATTGGTACAAAATTTGAAAATTTCTTTGGGTTTTCTCTATCTTTGTCTATTTGATGGTTAAAACCCTTTCATCTATACCAATGACATTCATTTTTCGTTATTCATTTACTATATATAGTTAGGTATTCTATTTTGGGAAGATGAGTTGGATATGCTTATCTTGAAGTTTCTTTAGGTTTTTGTCTAGAAGGACACATTAATAAAAATATCAGGATTCAAGGAAACTAAAATTTAATCAGGACAAAACCTATACAAACTTCCCAAAATACTCTTTTTAAGTATTTTTCAACCCTAATCCAACCCTCGCCGCAGATCTGCAAATTCAATGCTCCAACCCACCATGGCCGTCTGTACAAAAACTTTCCCGTATGTACGTTCACTTCCCTCTCCGGCAACCATGGCGCCGCGCCTCCTCCTGCAGTGCGACCTAACCGCTGAGGAGCCGAGCATTCGAAGAAGGCAACGCCGCTCTTCTTGAGCCGAACCCCCTCCATGATTGAGAGGTCGAACGGAATCCACATCGGCCGAATTTGGCAAGCTTTGCACCCATCCTTGTCGCCGCTATTTGTTTCGGAAATCCACATCGGCCGGAATTTGTTTCTATTTGTCGCTATTTCTTTGAATCCACATCGGTCGAACGGAATGCACATCGGCCGGAGCGAAGAAGAAGGCATCCTCTTACTCTGTTGTTTCCAGCAAGTTGTTACTTGAAGGAGACGATTATTGCTAATGGCCGGACGTGATGGTGGCCGGACGATTATTTTTTTGTGGTGGCCGGACGTGATGGTGGTCGGACGTGATGGTGGCTATATTTTTTCTTCCGGATGTTTTTTTTTTGTTGAGAACTTTAGGGTTTAGGTTGTTACTATTAATTTTTAAATTAGGGTTTTAGGTTGTTACTATTAATTTTGAAGTTGCTATATTTTTGATGTAATTTTATCTATTTTAAGGGTTGTTACTACTTGTTTATTTGGCACTACTACATTTTTATGGGTTGTTACTAGTTTTTTTGGCCGTTACTACTTGTTTATTGGCTGTTATTATTTTTTTAGGATGTTACGACATTTTATGGGTTGTTACTACTTGTTTCTTGACTGTTACTATTTGTTTTATTGGCTGTTACTACACTTTATCTAGCATTACTACGTGTTTCATGTGTAAAAGGGTATTTTTGTCCATTTATTATGAATTTGTCATTTTTAATCACAAAACATGTAGTAACGCCCTTCCGACCCATTTATGTTTTTTTTTTTTTGTCCTTTTGGCCTCTTCCCCCAAGTTTCTTTGGCTAAGTAGACTTTGACCAACTGAGTAACGATTACTCTAAGGAAGAGGAGAAAGAATGGAAAAGGGCCCCAAAGAGGTAATTTTTATTGTGGTTGCTTAGCCGTGAGGCGTGACCTACGGCCAGTTTGCTTGCATATCGCCATATCACAGACGATGATACCTGTTCAGTTTGTCGAAACCATGAAGAGACTTTACTGCATGTTTTCCGTGATTGCAGATGGATTCATGCCACCTGGAAGAGTATAATTGTGCCAAGACGCCATCAGCAATTTTTTGGTACTTCCCGCTCATGCATGTGGGTGGATGATTGCCTCAAACAAGATTTGTGGGGAGGAAATGATACGAGTTTATGAAGTTCCAATTTCGAGAGATCGTCACGGGAACATGGTACTGGCGTAACCAGGCGCGTCACCAAACCGGGATTCAATGCCCCCCGAAAGATGTATTCATTAAGCATGCGATCACCAAAGCAAAGGAATTGAAGATAACTTGGAATAGCTAGTGTTTTTTTTTCTAATTCCCAAAATAGTTGGTAGTGTAGTTACACTTTTAATTACGCAGCAAACTCATAGATGTAAATATTTTGATTTTTGAGGTTTACTAAAGATCCGGTTTTCCCAAAACAAAACAAAAAAGTAGACTTTGACCATTTTTGGGATAGTGAAAAAAAAATAAAAATGGATAAACACATATTTACCCTCCCATCAAATTCAGGAAGGACACATTTACCCTCACCTTGTTGAAAGAAACTAACTCCTTAACTCCTCTTTTCTCTCACAAATTTGTAAAAATAAGTCTTAGCTCTCGGGTTCGAACACGAGACTCATGGGAAAGTCCAATGTAGGGGCAAAAATCAAATTTGACCTCTATAGAAAGATATTAGCATCTCCAATGGAAAAATTGATAGATATCAAAATTATGTGTGGTACCAAGAGGGATACCATATGTGAACCCTTGGCTAATACTCTCTCATTCATCACACGCGCGTTGGTGGAAAAACTTTGGCCAAAAAAGTCTAGCCTGCCAAGCACATGGGCTTGTCCCCTCCAACTTGTCCCACTTGTCCTCCCAATTATTGTCTTCCAACGGTACATTTGCTGAATTATAAAAATAAAAAAATAAAATTTGATACAATTGCAACGGCTACAAATAAACGGAAATATTTTTACATATACTATAAATAACACATAGCACACCCAATATATCCATATATTTTTTTTCACATCCATTCTTCTTCTAATTCCGATTCTCATTTTGTCTATCAAAAGTTTCTATATTTTATTTTCAAAATTTAAAAATTATTATTATTATTTCAATAAATGGCACTTCAACAAAGATCCGATTGTTGCAAAGTAGAAAAAGATGAGGCTCTTTGTCGTGTTAGATTAATATTCGGAGGCGATCCCAAATCGGGATAAACCAAAGGGAATCAACAAAGTGTGGGAAAAAGTACAAGAACATTTCAAGTCAATCTACGCTTGGAGGAATTTTGAGAGATCAATATACTACATCGTATATAATTTCTTAAGAAATATTATTAAATAAAAAAAATTATTAACTACAGGTTGTTGTAAATTAATATTCATTTCCGTGTATTTTAATATGAATGTTATACACAATAGACATTGTATATAAGTTTTCAAAATAATTATAATTACACAAAAATTATTAAGTAGTACAATAATAATATTTTATATTATTATCAAATCATCAAAATATTTAATAAAAACAAAAAAAAAATTTGATACTAACAATTTGAACCCCATCTGAAATGAACATTTGATACCCAAATGAATAATGTCCAAAGGTATCAAAATTTGATTTTAATACCAATGGATTGGTATCATGGGTTGAACTTGCCCTAAAGGTCATTGTTCGTCTAGAAAATAACCACCAGACTATTTGGATCCTTGCATTTTGAAGGGTTGTATAAAATATACATCAACTATTAAATTGATAACGCAAAATAATTATAAATATTCTTAATTCATTATTTACATTTAATACAAATCAACTAGTCTCTTTTGCCACTTGTTACTACCTTCCTTTAGCTATTACACACATTTTATTGATTTCAACTTCTTTTCGGCTTGCATTGGACAATATAATGGGCAGTTGCTTTTTTCCATTCTTTTTCTGATCCTTTCTATACAGTTGTAATAAAAATCTAATTTATTAGCAAAGCATCTAATTTTCGTGTATTTTCAATCTTTATGGTCTCTTATTCTTTGAAAGTTCACATCATGTGTAGGGAGGGTAGAGGCAAAGTGGATCCAGTCCAACTGTGGCATTGGAAGAGCCTTATTCCTTAATTATTACTAATAACAGGACATATTCTGGCAGATGAAGGTCAGGTGAGACTCCCATGGTGAGAATATCAATATTTGTTTCCCTGTCTGTCATTGTAGTGTCTTATTAAACATATAAATTATGGAGATTTGAGGAACTGGAAATGTCATTGGCTATTATTTGGCTCATTCGAACGTTAGGTTTTTTTTTTGTTAGTTGGTCATTAGAGTTTAAATTTGTATGCTTTTAATCTTCTGAACAAACTATTACTATATATCTTTGGATTCGGATCCTCGGCTTTGAGGAGTCCGGCTTTTCCCCGGCTTTGAGGACGTGGGAGCATCAGGGCCGCTCGTTTCAGTCGGGGGAGAGAGAGCAAACACTTTTGGGCGGCCACGATCACGCCGCATCGACAAAAGCAGGGGGGAAGCAGGGGAACAAAAGCAGAGGATCCGGTTCGACTATCTTTGTCCCCAAATGTAAGTCTGTTTAGCTTGAATTTGTCACATAATATAAATCTATTTAGAATATCAATAAAGCATTTTGGGAAGGAGGTAGTATTTGGTATTAATGTTTGATTGCCCATGATGATGGCAAATAACGAAATCCCAGAGTGCCTCTATACAGCATATTCAACATTTACTTTTTCGGCTTATTTTTTGGGTGGTATCATTGAACTTTAACCCTGTGGTTTTGGGCCTTCCGGTTATGTATTGTTGTTTCTCCTTTAGTGTTATGTTTGGCTAAAGAAATATGTGATTTCAGGTTCCGAAGGCGATACAAAGCCATTATGTAGGAGTCATCGAACCCGAAAATCATCATGTTGTCGCACTTTCACGGTAAATTCAAACCGTGTAAAAATGTATTATATCACATCTGGCAAATATTGTAACGCTCTGCTCCCGGATACCGAGTCCTTATCCGGAAGAGAACGTTCGGCACGTATAATATTAAATAAATCCAATATTATACGTAAGCCTTTACGTCGTCGTATCAAATAAAGCAAACGGAAGCTAAAGAGACTCGGTAAAATTCTATAATTATAAATACTGCTAAGAATATATTACAAACCGACTAAAGATGTTCATCTTACAACAACGAAACAAAAGAAACTTACAACATACGATGTCAAAAGGTACAACACTTGTCTTACAAAAGTCTGGAAATAAAAGTACAACATGTCTAGTACAACTTTTAATAAGTAAAAGAAAGCGAAAACATCATCATGGCATCAACATCATCAAACATCATCCTCAACAAGCTCGTAGTCAACCTGTTCATCTTCTCACCCCACAAAGCATACAACGAAATGCAATGTACGTAAGCACAACGTACTTAGATAAGATGGAGAAGCTAAAGAATAACTGAGTCTTACAACAAAAAGGTTCATATTATTAATTAAGTTATCTTTATGTGACCGACACAACTATAGGGTTCACTTTATGCTCATCAACATATCATGACTAATGGTTTCTAGCTTAGATTATCTTTGTTACATCCGCATTCAAAGGGCACTACGCATGGTGCTACTCACCATGAAGTATCTGGGTGCAACATATTGGTGGATCACGCCAATAACCAAGGAAGTCTATTCTAGTAGACTCTGATAGTGCACGCGTTTGGCAAAGTCCCCCTGCCATTTAGCCATTTAGAGGCCAGTAGAGTTATTCACTTTATCTAACCGCCCACACATTGTGATATAGTCAGTGCCTTACCAAGAATAGCATGATGTTTAATCTTTTAACTACACAGGTTTGTTATTAATTGTTAACTAGCCACCTAAGTGTTTTCAAGTAAACTCCCTCAAATCTACTACTCTATTTCCTAGACCACTAGACACGGACAAGGCCTAGCACATTCCACAGACAATGATGAATACTAATTCATCAAATCACAAGCCAATCATACTCTTCCGACGGTACCGAACTTCAACTCTTTGGAAAAGTACATTAGGTGCCAGAACTAAATGTATCAGAAACTTAATCAAGGCTTGTTCATGTTTATTTAATGTTATTATATCAAGATATAACAATTAAAACTGGACTCGGTGCTTAAAACACATCATTTCACAAAACTGGCCCAATGCTAACACAATGCGCACGCATTGAGCTAACAAAAATTTTATGCTGGAGCAATGCGTACGCATTGTATCTGAATGCGCACGCATTCAGTAGAAGAATCACAAACCAGACACCCCGTTCAGGCAATGCGTACGCATTGCCCATCAACGCATACACATTCAGCGTAAATTCACCCCAACATACAATTTTCTGCCCTTCAACGATTCCCAACCCATTCCAAACATGTCACCAAAATACACCTCAAAACAGCAAAAATCAGTCTTTAAACATACTATAGCACCTTGTATTACAACAACAACAACAACAACTAGCATGATTTCTAACCACAAATCATACCCAAAACACAACCTTAACATCATAAGACATTAATTAAACTTTAGGAAGAGTCTTACTTGTTTAAAGCAAAACCTTCAAAGCAACTGCTACACTTCCTCAAACTTCAACCAAAACCTATGTTGATCAACAATTAAACTACAATTAATTGTGATCACTGTTTCTAAACAACGGAAACTACGAATCAAACCAACCGATGTCTTGAAACTTGATCAATTCTTGAAGAAACCAAGATTAGGGCTAAAATTGTTACCTTTCAAAACTGTGAACTTTTAGTATCACCACGAAGCCCTTCTTCTGCTGATTCCTTTCCTCTAGACGATTCTAAAATCCGTTGAAGAACTTGTTTTGTTATGCTTGGAACGGGACCTCTTGCTCTGATATCTCTCCCAAAAACTTAAGCTGATTGTAAGGTAGATAAATAAAATAATATATATTCAATAATGTAGTGATTTCGAAGAAAAAAGAATGAACAATCAGTAATGATGAAGAAAAATTAGGACTCTTGTCTTTATGTGTTCTTTTGTGTTTGTTTAGTTGTTGTTTTATAGACATGATGCAGTAAATGAAGAGGTGAAGAGTAGATTCTTATTCAAAGAAGCAAGGTAGACGAATGCACATGGTCTGTCCAAATAAGGTGCGTAGTGTTCTTCCTATCATTTCATACATGCATGTCCTTTGATTCTGTTTCAAGGTTATTAAGAAAAATGGGCTAAATTACAATTTTGGTCCTCTAACTCGAATGCGTTTTCGAGTTTGGTCCTGCTTTTTTCTCGGGGGACAATTTTAGTCCTGTAAGTGGTTTTTTGTAAAATAGTCCTGAACGCCGGAAAGACCACTTACAGGACTAAAATTGGTCTTTTCCGGCGACAATTTTAGTCCTGTAAGTGGTCTTTCCGGCGACAATTTTAGTCCTGTAAGTGGTCTTTCCGGCGTTCAGGACTATTTTTGCAAAAAACAGATCACTTACAGGACTAAAATTGTCGTCGGAGAAAAACCAGGACCAAAATCGAAAAACGTGTCTAGTTAGAGGACCAAAATTGTAATTTAACCTATCTATAAAGACATTGGAATCATTGAAATAATAAGTAAATGAATGTTACGATAAAAAGTCATTTGTGATCTAAGACCTGTTAAAAAATATTAATTGTATGTCTTTTTAGTTAACAAAGCTCTAGACTAAAATGCACATCACAAGTGGGACCATTGACTGATGTTGTTGATGTTTTTTTCCTTGGAGGCTGGTGGTATTTTTTAGGTTTTTTATTCAGACCGCAGATCAAACTTACCTGCCAGCACCATACTGAGGGCGATGTAAATGGTAGGAAAAGGTGTGGCCGAATTCTAAAATAAAAATATTTATGTATAAATAGTAGATAATTTTTTTTATAAACGCATATATATGTGTGAAATTGACCCCTTTATTTTTATGTATTAACCCCATGTTTTTATCTATTGCCCCATAATTACATGTATAGAATTGAATATCCAAATATATGTATAATGCGGAAAAAAAATTAACGAATTTCTTACCCATGTCAAAATTCCTCCAGCCACCCCTGACCATACTGAATTGAATTTTTAAAAGTTGAAATTTTCCCTAGACCGAGAATCAACTTTTTGAGGTCAATTCTCACAATCAACGTTCGAAAAGTCGAGATTCGACTTTTAAAAGGCTGATTTAAAAAGAACTAGCAACCCCTCAAAAAAACAAAAAAAACTAGCAATTTCGAATTTATTGAAGTTTTATCTCCCGTCAATTTTATACAACCAAGCACACGGTATTTAACTACTATGGTCGCTTTATAATGTCATTAACCAAACTACCGTTTAGTATTATTCTCATTAAGAACATTGAAATTCTATGACATGTTTCATATTTGTGAATGAATCCTTGAGACTTGACACCTGCACTTCATGTGAATTTGATCACTAAACGTGTTTTAATTAGAATATTCATTTTGGTTCGAAGGAATGTTCATAATTAGTTTTTATTTTTAATTACTATAAATAACATTTATATTCTTCGTTAACAGGAGCAACTGAGCCATGTGCTTTCCGAAATGCAAATAATTTTGTGTGGGTAGCTCGCGAGAAGTAAACTGAGCAATCCAGTAAGCTTATAGGTTACCGTAGGCCCTACCATTGTTGGGGCATCATCCAACCAATGAAAGTGTGAGAGTTCGTTCTCTCATATACATGGCCAAAAGAATGAATCTATGTATTCTTATTACATTTAGGCATCGGTTGAATTTGACTTATTGAATGTGTTTTTAGCAGGTCTGAAAACTTAAGTTGCTTGGATCCACTGTAATTTTTGCATGCAATATATTCAATCCTGATGCATCACTTTTTGTTTTTTTGGTTTGTTGCTTATGCATGCATGCTTGAACTTCTGTGATGATAAGATATATAGTAAAATGTGAAATGAGAATAAATCTTTGTTGCTTTCTTCTTCCTTCTTGCCTTGATATTAAGGTAGTTAAAAAGGCCTCCAATTAGTAGTGGATGGAGAGTTTCTATCGTCATACACGGTTGTGGTGTATGTCTAATCGTTACTTATTCGGTTATTAGGCAAAGTCTAATGTGGCGTCCATGTCCCGGATATCGAGTCTTTATCTTATCCGGGAAAGAATGTCTGTCACGCATATAATTAAAATTTAACATAATTATATACGTAAACCTTACGTAGACAAACATCAGAGAACAAGGCGGAAGACAATCGCCTTCCGGTGCTACCACCTTCTCCTCGCAGAGGGTCTCATTTTTTGGTGATGAGCCAAGGCTACCAGAAGTCGAAGTTAGACATTATCAAATAACAAATGATCGAAAGCAACCTAGGATGTATACCAAGAAGTCTCTTTGTCTCTTTGACCCAATATTCTCCTCTCTCAGAACCACATGTACCATTAAACACTGGAGCACCATTCTTTTGCAAGTCTGTATACCAACTACCAGCCTTAGGAGCTTGTGTTGTTGGTCTCCTATCATGCATCTCCATGTACATCATTTGTTCTCTGTCATCTCGGTCTATCTTGTACTCCATAAACATGTGCATCATAGAATCACCCTGAACACCAGAACCACTGCCTACACCTGAGCCTGTATGAAAGGTTGTTTGTCCTGGAGTGAACTGTGTCCCAAACAAGTATGCAAAGGGGACCTTCTGAAACTGTGTTAAGGGACCATGCTTAAACCTACGGACTGACCTGGATGCTGGTGGGTGTGAGAGTCATGTTGTGGTGGAGAAGGGGTAACAAGGAGAGAGGAGGGCGGAAGCCTCTCAGAAGTAGTCCTGGAAGGGACACAAGATGCATGATGCTGAGACCCATAGGAATGCCCTTAAGGATGGCCCTGAGACTTGCCTTGAGATTGGCCTTGAGATCGGCCATGAATCCTTCCACGTTGCTGCCCATGAGTCCTTGGTGAGAGCAAAGCTATAAGAGGGACTGGTTCTGATGATGCTGGAGGATCCTGATCAAAACGGTTTGATGTGGAACGGGTAACTCTCCTATCACCTGCCATCACTGCAAAAAGAGGAAAGGTTAGAACCACTCTTAGACTACGATTCGAGATTTACAACTTAAGATTAACATGCTAGACAGCGGTTTAGCCCGAATTTCCCTAACTTAGGCTCTGATACCAATTGTAACACCCCGGCCCTGACACCGAGTCCTTATCCGGGAAGTGGAACGTTCGCATAAGACATTTAGAGAAAACCATAAACCCCACATAAGCCTTACGTAATATCAAAGTAATTAACAATATGTGCGGAAGTAAAAAACTAATGGAAGACTCGGGAAATAGACCCTCAGGGTCTTACAATATACCACTCAACCAGAAATTAACTAATGTCAAACTATATCATAAATAACTGAACTATATGCTAGAATCTCAAACAACAATCTTGTCTAAAAAGAAAGGACAATTGTAACTAATGGAAACATTGCCTTATTCAAAACTACTAAAACAAGAAACTAGAACATAAACTCCATAAGCTCCACTCCTAAGCTTGAGCTTCAAACTCTTCCTCAGAATCATCATCAACTTGCATATCTTCTTATTCCAAAAGAGGAGTAAGCTCATGCATAAGATTAGTGAGGAGGAAGAAGATCAAAAGGGAGATTCATGGTTGTCAATGACGGGAGACACAAACATTTTAACTACTTGCATCAACTTGCATATATTCTTACTTCATCCACTTTCACAAACATTTTAGAACAATACTTTTAACATAAGGGGGAAAACCACTTTGAAGTACATAATAATTTGTAGCGAGTGAAGTAGAAGCCCTTCTCCTTTCAGTCGAGCTACCTTACGTTCCTTAACGGCCTGACGTGAACGGCCGCTTTCTTGGAACTCATTTATAGGCCCAGTTAGACTTCACACACTATATAAAATAAAAAATATACAAGTGTGCGACAGTTAGAAAGCAAACTCTTTCTTTTATTTTATTATGTTATGTTATGATTGATAGATATGGAGATTCCATCCGTCGTGGGTATCCCTCGCCCATATCTACTCTACTATCTGGTCTACTTTAAACGGTAAAAGCTATCTTACCTTATTTAGAACTTGTCCAAACCATCTTGTATGGTTAAATGCATAAGAAACATGCATATTTACTATATCATTTTATCTTGCACATACATGTTTAGTTACATTAACTACTTGCTTACTTACTTAACATATTCATATCCTTGCCGTTCCTATCCGTGATTCTTGTGTACTAGCTTTAAGGCGCATGATACAACTCGGTTAACACAACTAACTACATCTCCAAATTGGGACTTACTGATGCCCAAGGTAAACTTATAAGCACACCGCCTTATGAACGGCTTAGCTAATATAGCTAGTCACACTTTCCGACATGGGTCTTAGTTGTGCCCAAGGGTACCCCGTCTATTCGTGTTTGTTAATGAATACCCTACAACGTAGATTTGATAACTTGTAAAGCAAATAAGGGCACGTAAAGAAAACAAATCTATACTAAAAGTCAGGCTTAACTCACGGAAGACATGCAAAGGCTATAACCACATCATACGACCACCCTATCACCATTAATCATGCGCAAACAAAGCCCAGAATCATTCAGAGACCCAGATAACATTCTGAAAGCACTGCTGACATCACAGAACAACCAAAAATCCAATTTGAGGGTTTTTTTAGGATGCTTAATTGAGATGAGCCCTCAGTTCAGCGAGCCAGTGAATCCTAGATTCACTTTCTGCTCTGAGACTAGTCCGGCATCTTGTCCTAAAACACATAACATGCCCGGTATCGTGCCGATTTACAGAAAACAATACCGAAACATATTAAAAATATTATCTTTAACGCCAAATGGGATACTTTTAATAAGAAGAACTTCTTACCTCATAAGCCTAACAAAAACAAGCCAAACAACGATCAACCTACTGTCAACCCTCGAACTCTTGTGAATCTATGAATCACAAGTAAACCCTAACATTAAAATTATGAATTCTAATGAAAACAAGGTCAGAACTACGAACCAAACGAGGGTTTAACGATCATTACCTTTTGGGATGAAAGGATATTCAAATCGCTACAGACTTGGAATCATCTCTAAACGAGCACTCGATCTGCAGAAATGAACTAGACTGATCAAAATGGAGCTTGTAGTCCAAAACTAGGTCACTTATCCGATAGTAATGCTCGGTTCAGCGAGCCGGTTGATCATGAATCACACAGAGCTTGTCCTGGCTGTGCAGACCTTGTCCTGGACAACACTAGGTCACTTAACCGACCTCAATGCTCGGTTCAAAAAGCTGGAGGTGTCATAGGCATGCTTAGGGACACGTTTGGGTTGTGTGGGACACGTCCTAGGCTGTCTGGGACACGTCTGGGGCAATACTGGGTCGCTTAACCGAGGAGGGTGCTCGGTTCAACGAGCCAAAAGATCACAGATTTTCAAAAACGCGTTTGTTATGATGTCTAGGGCTACTTTGGGTCCTTTTTATAGTTTTTTGTCACCGTACATCGGTTTTCAAAGTCTTGAGGGAAAAGAAACCTAAAAATAAAAGGAAAAAGGAAAATAATTTTGAAAAGGCTGAAATACCCTTATCTTATAAAAGAGACGAGGGGTTTTACATTTACGTCGATCTTTCAAAAGTCAATTATATGATATAGAATCGACTTTCAGACAATCAAAGATTATAAAGATCATTAGAAAATTGATTTTATAATATAAAATCTTTTTGAAAATATCAATTATTTATTATTCTCTCCGTTTTTTTTATCTGTCACATTTTACAATTTACTCTTTTTTTATTTATCTGTCATTATATATTTTGAATACATCATTTATTACTTTTCCTCCTTTACCAATAAAATATTTACATCTCCAATAAAAAAAATACATTCTCTATACTAAAAACACATTACAAACAAAATATTTACATCTCCAATAACAAAAATACATTTTCAACACTATATTTGAGACTATTAATTATTTTCTTAATCTGTATAAATCTTCTCTCTGCGACATATGAAAAAAAAACGGAGGGAGTATATCACTAAAATAAATTTCATATGATGCTACTAGCATTCGCTTGAGATATAACTAAGTCATGTCATACCACAAATTTTTAGACACGATATAATATGCTTGCTTGTATTTTGCATCACAAACTTAAAGACATGGGTTCCATGAATTGGTGTTTATGCATGCGGAAACATGAGAAATGATATTGCCATAACTAAATTGTTGCAACGAATAATAATTGAGTTTTAAACTATTGATAATGATATGATTTGTATCGATCAATAAATGACATGACCAAAGGTGTATAAAAGCATTGTATCACTTGTGCCCATTTAAATAAAAAAATATTATCTTGCAATGATTTTTCGTTTCAGAGAACCGCAAACGTTGTTGCAATGATTTATTCTTTAATTCTTTTAAATTAAAAAAAAAAAAGTGTAAAACCCCTCTCTGCTAAATCCTCCGGTTTCTCTCCCCACTAAACTTCTGGCTCTCTTCTGCAATCTAGCTGCGCCGATGGCCTTTGGCTGCCGGTATCACACCCGTTCTTATTTTTTTTTATATGTTTTATGTTTTCTTATGTCTTTTGGTGATTATAAATCGGATCTGCAGTGGAGGAAGCCACTCCCATGGAATTTTAGATGGTTTTGGACCAAGATCCCCTCAAGTAACTTTACCCTTAAGTTAGTGTTTTTACATATAATGAACTAAACTACGTAGTTTTGGAAAAAGTTAAACTACGTAGTTTTTTCTTGCTGCCCGCTCGAGCTTTATGGTGTTGCATCGGAATGGTGCGTGTTGGGTCGAGCCATACAGTCCTTGTAGGTTTGCACATCAATTTGGGTTTTACCAGACCATTCCGAAGAAACTTGCGGCCGACCTTCGATCCACCCACATACAGTCAGCTAGCATTTTGTGAAGAAAATTCGTCGATCTTCAGAGTTGTTCCAAGCTAGCATTTCCATCCTGCCCAAGCGAAACGAACAACCATATTTCTTCTGATTTTCGAGCGTGGTGGCTGAAAGTGCATGGTACATATTTGATTGATGGGAGAGCTTTGTTCTTGGAGACGACGGCCAGAAAGAAGAGAACCGTTCCTCAAGCTAAAGAAAATCCAACCAAGCCTTCTCGTCCTTTGAAAGCATCTCCCCGCCTTGCCTCCAAGGTAGTTACAACAGTCAAGGCGACTTGTACTACATCAAGAGAGAAAAGGCGTCCTGAGGTTGTCATGGGTGCTAGTGGGAGTTCTTCACATAGTGATAGGAACTGGAAGCGTCACAAGCCCGGAGCTGGGAAATAGGTACTCTCTTACTCTTTGGAATTTGTTAACTTTGATTTGTCTAATTTACCTCATTCACTGTTCATTCACTTCGCCTTGTCTCTTTGTTTTGTAGCTGGTCTGCAGAGATCGAGATGAGGTCGGCGGTTCTGCTCTTAGCGAGGATTCCGCCAACGGTCCTGACGCTTTTGCAACAGAAGCTAGCAAAGTAGGAAAGGGACGCGTTTCACCCGTGATAGCTAAGAGGTGTGACGTTATTCCATCAACGAACGATGTTGATGTGGACTGTGATCCAGATTTGGAAGGCACTGCCGAGACAGAGACCGTAATTGTTAATGGTGATCACGTGCCCGAACATCGAGTTGTGGCTGACGATCCTTCTAAAAGGGCTTCTTTGGGGCAGGGCCTCACATCTGCTCTTTTGGCTTTACTTGTGCCGCGGCCAGAAGTCTCAGAGTTCCAATCCAGTGTTGTGATTTCAAAAGGTCTCCAAAGCCTGCACAGGGTGCTATGGACATCCGCCTGCCAGAGGATATCGTGTAAACCTATTGATCAATTGGCCTCGATTGAAAAAGGTGTTTATAAAATATTTTTCGAGATGGAGCGTGTTGGGGTTTGATTTGTCCAACAATGAAGCTCTTTTGGACACTGTCTTTGAGAATGCCACCCACTACAAAGTCGCTTCAGATGATGTTTCAAGCAGGCTTTCTCAAGAGGCGATGGTGAAAAACTTTCCATTCTTTGTCGATCGAAGGAAAGTGAGGCGTTCGAGAGGAGTGTCTCCAACACACTCGATCCAGCGAGGACAAACTTCTCGGCGTGCAAGAAAGGAGAAAAGCGCCGAGAAAGAACTTTTGCTTTTGAAGAAAGAGGAGGACCAGCTTGTTTCGACCCTTAGTGAGCACGAGACGGAGTTACAAAGGTACACAGCTCAATCAATCCAGTTGAGAGACGAGATTACTGACTTGGAAAATACGCCTTCATTGCAGCCGGCTGAAAGCGATACTTTGGAGAGGATGAGAGAACTGCTAGAAGGCAAAAATAATATGAACTACGTTTGACTTGATTCCTAGAGCATTCTCTGCGGGATACGAGGCGACTTAGGAAGTTACTCCAAGTTGATCCATACCAACAAAAACAAAAACATTCAGGGGACGGTGAGAAAAGAAAATGATAATAAAGTTTTATTGATGTATGTCAATAGAATTTATTACATACAAAAGGAAGACAACAAAAGTTGAAACCAAACTAGAAAGGAAGACAATAATAAAAGACTTTATCAAGCTCAACTAAAAAGGGAAATGATCCCTAGAATCCTAAAAGCAAAATTAAGAAAAAAACTTGTTGTTTTTCAGATCGTGGCGGTTGCCTTCTAGCAGCTCTCTCATCCTCTCCAAAGCATGGCTTTCAGCCGGCTGCAATGAAGGCGTATTTTCCAAGTCAGTAATCTCGTCTCTCAACTGGATTGATTGAGCAGTGTACCTTTGTAACTCCGTCTCGTGCTCACTAAGGGTCGAAACAAGCTGGTCCTCCTCTTTCTTCAAAAGCAAAAGTTTTTTCTCGAGCGCTTTTCTTCTTTCTTGCACGTCAGTAAGTTTGTCCTGCGAAGACTGAGTGTGTTGGAGACACTCCCTCTCGAACGCCTCACTTTCCTTTAAGTCGACAAAGAATGGAAAGTTTTTCACCATGCGCTCTTGAGAAAGCCTCGCTTGAAACATCATCTAGAGCGACTTTGTAGTGGGTGACATTCTCAAAGACAAAGTGTCCAAAAGAGCTTTTATGTTTGCACAAATCCAAACCCCCAACACGCTCTATCTCAGAAAATATTTCATAAACACCTTTTTCAATCGAGGACAATAGATCAATAGGTTTACACGATATCCTCCGGTAGGTGGATGTCCATAGCACCCTGTGCAGGCTTTGGAGACCTTTTGAAATCACAACACTGGATTGGAAATCTGATACTTCTGGCTGCGGCACAAGTAAAGCCAAAGGAGCAGATGTGAGGCCCTGCCCCAAAGAAGCCTTTTTAGAAGGATCGTCAGCCACAACTCGATGTTCGGGCACGTGATCACCATTAACAATTACGGTCTCTGTCTCGGCAGTGCCTTCCAAATCGGGATCACAGTCCACATCAACATCGTTCGTTGATGGAATAACGTTACACCTCTCAGCTATCACGGGTGAAACGCGTCCCTTTCCTATTTTGCTAGCTTCTGTTGCAAAAGCGTCAGGACCGTTGGCGGAATCCTCGCTAAGAGCAGAACCGCCGACCTCATCTCAATCTCTGCAAACCAGCTACAAAACAAATAGACAAGACGAAGTGAATGAACAGTGAATGAGGTAAATTAGACAAATCAAAGTTAACAAATTCCAAAGAGTAAAAGAGTACATGTTTCCCAGCTCCGGGCTTGTGACGCTTCCAGTTCCTATCACTATGTGAAGAACTCCCACTAGCACCCAAGACAACCTCAGGACGCCTTTTCTCTCTTGATGTAGTACAAGTCGCCTTGACTGTTGTAACTACCTTGGAGGCAAGGCGGGGAGCTGCATGGGGAGATGCTTTCAAAGGACGAGAAGGCTTGGTTGGATTTTCTTTAGCTTGAGGAACGGTTCTCTTCTTTCTGGCCGTCATCTCCAAGAACAAAGCTCTCCCATCAATCAAATATGTACTATGCACTTTCAGCCACCACGCTCGAAAATCAGAAGAAACATGGTTGTTCGTTTCGCTTGGGCAGGATGGAAATGCTAGCTTGGAACAACTCTGAAGATCGATGAATTTTCTTCACAAAATGCTAGCTGACTGTATGTGGGTGGATCGAAGGTCGGCCGCAAGTTCCTTCGGAATGGTCTGGTAAAACCCAAATTGACGTGCAAACCTACAAGGACTGTATGGCTCGACCCAACACGCACCATTCCGATGCAACACCATAAAGCTCGAGCGGGCAGCAAGAAAAAATGTCTTCTCTCGGATATATAGTTTCCCATCATTCTCTTTGATCTCCGTGCGGCTTCTACTAGCGGAAGTCGCACTCCAATCAATGTCACGACCTCTATGGATGAGCTCCCTAGCGGCATAGTCATCAAAAGGCTTCGATCCTCCTTCTCCTGAATAGCGGGTCATGAAAGGACCATCCAAACGAGACGATACTCTATGGTGAGTGTCAAAATATCGGGCCATCCATCCGAACACATAATGCCATGAGAGAAAAGCATCTGCTCGTTCCGGGGTCGGCGAATGAAAAATCTCGCCTAAACCTCTGTATACATTAACCAGCACGGGGGAAGGAAGGGATAACCTCATTCCGGAAGCAATCAGGCTCGCCATTTTGAATGTGGGAGGTCTGATAAAGGAGCCACTGGTCGGAAGGACAAACAAACACAGCCAACATGCAACAAGAGCCGCCAAGTAGGTCTCGTCTTTTATCTCCTCGTTTACTCCAAGCTCGGGAAAGGGAGTTTCGTCTTAGGGTGACCTTGGTCGTGGCTTGTCTGGAATAACTCCATCTGGATTATATGTCTTACTTGGCCGGTTCGCTCCTTTTGCTGGCGTCGTAGTAGGCTTGGGATTCTTCAAAGGCAGGAGACACCAGAAATTAATCCATGCAACAACGGGAAGTTGGGGGTTGTAGATGTCATACTCACCACCCAAGCAATGGAGAAAAGCTGCAAACAAGTATTGACAACTCTTGGGGAGAGGCCTCAAATGACGAGCATTGGATCCTGTTAGCTCCTGCAAGCTTGGGATGATCTCCTCATAACAACCTCCAGCGACAGGGAGACCTCCAATCTTCCACAAGTCCATTAATGAGATGGACACTTCCCTAGCATCAGTATGCAAAGTGTTGGTCTCCGGACACCAAGCTTCGCAGAAGGCACGGACAACGTTCTTATTCCGAGTGTAGGTGAACAAGGATGCATATAAAGCGTCAAACATGAGACTCTTCTTAAGCACCTCACCACTGCGGGAAAGAACATCCTCAAGCCACCCCCAGTAACGTTCAACATATCCAAATGCTCCTTGTGTCGTATGTTGGGGACCCCACTGAACCTCCCCATTAATGATGCGTCGCCCAAGAGTCACAAAGGTGTGTTGGCGAGGGCTCTGAGTGTGTATAGAAGAAATCAACTTGTGGACTGATTCACCCCGTGAAAGTCTATGCTCGGTAGAAAGCGGTGATGCTGTGATATCGTGGGAAGGCGGAACATCAAACTCGATAGAAGGACATATCCGGAGCTTGATCCCAGTCTCTATAGCGGCATGAGCATGATGAAGCACAACGAGATATCTCTCACCGTCTCGTGTAATCTCCTTGAATATTGCAATCTGAATGTTTGGATCTTCTACGCAGGGTGGTGTCACAAAGTACCTCACTTGCGTCCTTGACTAGCTGGATGACTGGATCTGTTACGCAGGGTGGTGTCACTAAGTACCCCACTCGCGTCTCTGGATGTGCTACGCAGGGTGGTGTCACTAAGTACCCCACTCGCGTCTCTGACTGCCTGGATGTTCTACGCAGGGTGGAGCAACCAACTACCCCACTCGCGTCTTGAACCGCTAAGTGTTTCGGATCGCCACGCGGTGGAGCAACCAACCAGCCAGCCCACGTGTCCTCGACCGGTGAACCTCTCGCTTTCACGCAGGTGGAGCAACCAACTACCCCACTCGCGTCTTGAACCGGCTAAGTGTTTTTGGATCTGCTATGCAGGGTGGAGCAACCAACTAGCCCACTCGCGTCCTCGACCGGCTGAACCTCTCTGCTACGCAGGGTGGAGCAACCAACTACCCCACCTCTCTGCTACGTAGGGTGGAGCAACCAGTTCCCACTCGCGTCTTGAACCGGCTAAGTGTTTTTGGATCTGCTACGCAGGGTGGAGCAACCAACTACCCCACTCGCATCCTCGACCGGATGAATGTCTGGATCTTCAACACAGGGTGGTGTCACAAAGTACCCCACTCGCGCTCTCAACCAGCTGCTTGCCGGACACAGGGTGGTATCACAAAGTATCCCACTCGCGCCCACGAAACGGCCTCCGGTTACCCTGCAAAGCAAGGAAAAATAATTAAACAAAACAGAACAAGAAATTATTTTTTTTGACTTTTTGTCAACTGCCGACGAGAAAGACGAAAGTCAATGACAATCGACTTCCAATCAGCAGTCGACATGGCCAGTTAGCTAACTAAAGAGGAGGAATGCCTGAGACTTTCAGTTTCCTTGACTCCTTTGGGTTGAAGAAGAATTGGTGTGCTTGAAAGAGAGGTGAATGTTTCTTTATATAGGAGAAGATGGAAAGAATCAAGTCTTTTCTTAGCAATGTGGGACAAAATTTGCCCAGTTGTGATTGGTTTAACAAAAAACAAAAAAAAACAAAAAAAAAAAAAAAAGGTGCAGCCGACTTAAAGAAAAGGGTTGGTCTTCTTTTTCTTTTACTGTGTCCACGTAAGGGAGGAAAAAAAAAAATAATAAAAAAAAATGAGAAAAGATGTAAAAAAAAGTGTGCTGCCTCATTATAAAAAAATGAAAAATAAAAAAAATTGAAAAAGAGGGTTATAAAGTTGAGACTCGTCGTTACCGTAAAATTTTACCGGGACAACAACAAGTCTCGATGGGGCATTTGTAGATCTAAATATTTTGTGTGACATAATATATATGTCACGTACTGCATTTGTCTCGAAATTAAATTCATTTTATATTATTTCCTATACAAAATGATAGGAAATGATATAAATAAATAAGTAAATAAAATCTCTTCAAATAAATTTAGAGATTTAATTATTTATAATTAAATGGCTATGTAGATATACAAAATATATATGTGACATATTATATTTGTCACATACTACACATGCCATAAAATCTAAAGCATTTTAATATTTTTTTTCTACCTTAAATATTAGGAAGATAATATAAAAGTCAATAAATCATAAAAATCTCTTAAAATCAATTAATTAGGAGATTTTATTGATTTATAATAAATGCGGAGATTGTGTACAAATTGCTAAAGCCAATCAGGAGAGTCTGGACGCATTAAATGCGGATATTATGGGAATCAATCAGAGTGTGAACACATTAAATGAGTGTGAAAGCATTAAATGCGAATTACTTCCAAGGCACTCATCCAGCACTATAAATAAGAGAGGCCTTGGTCATTTGCAAACACACAGAAACACAGAGCATCAACACAGAAGACGGAAGCACACAAGGATTCAAGATTGGAGAGGAAGCATCAAGCACTCCATTCAAGCATTCAAGCACCAAGAAGGAGGGGATCTAGGGAGCACAAGGAGCATTCAAGTGTTCTTCAATCTTTGAGGATTCTCCACCAAATCCGGTGTTCTTCAACATCACTTGAAGATCATCCACCAAGAAATTCGGAGTTCTTCAACCAGCTTCGAGGATCTTCCAACCTAATCAGGAAGGCGAAGGTGAGTCAAAGCACTGCCTCAAATCTCTACCCAAATCAAACATTCTTCCGCCATATTCAGGAGAAATCAACCACAAAGTCAAGATCTTCCGCCATATCCGGGAGAGAACAACCACAGATTCAAATCTTCTCACTACTAGAAAAGCGTGTTCTAATGAGGAGGTGAAAATTTGTCGTTAAATGATACTTATAATGAGGAGACTTAAATTGTTTTGTTGATTGATGACCAAAAAAAATTTCTACTCATTATTGATTAAAAATCTCCTCATAATATATACAATAAATAAAATCTCCTCATTAAAAATCTAAACCTAATAATTAATACATCCAAATAATATAAACCTAATCCATCCAAATAATATAAACCTAATCCCTAATATCCGACCCACCTCCTTCATTTATCAAATATGGCTTCTGCTATCTCTTCTCCTCTCTGTTCATCTCTCTCATGTAAATTTCCCCAAATGGTAATAACATAGCTACGTTTGATTTGAAATGGAGCTACCACGTTTTGTAAAACGTTTATGGAAGGCTTGATAGTCCAATGATGCTGCCTTTAATGTCCGATTCAGAGCTCGTTGAATTCAGCAACGTATTTTTGAAATACGAAGGCTCTAATTTGCAGCATGTGTAGCTATTTCTTGACAAGGTGATACCTTTCCTAATTTAACGTCGATTTATCACTTATTAGACTGATTCGAATTAGTTTGTTGCCCTAATTTTGTGTCTATTGTGTTTTTGGAAGGGTAAGTGTGAAAGGCTCGATCTTTCACTAATTAGAGGCCGATTCGAGCATTTACATTACGATTCGAAGGATTTATTTCGTTTCCTTAACAAGGTGATATCTTTATTTGTTAATATTGTATCCCATCTTTTATTTTACGATTTAGAACGGATTATCTCTTCTGATTCTATGCCTATTGTGTCTATGGATGGTTTATGGTGAAAGATGATACCGTTGCCATTGATTTGTTATGATTCGAGCTATTAAAGCTCTGTTTTTGTTCACACTATGTCTTAATCTTGATAATTTCTCTTTGTTAAAGCTGTGGGTGAGTGTGGCTTTTCTTGACCGAACCATTCCGGGAGGAGTGTGGTCCAAGGGTGGACAATTGGTTTGAGAAAAGCACGATCTGTAGTCCATTTAGCTTAATTGTAAGATTGGTCAGTGATTAAGGGTTGTTTGTCATTCCTATTTCCTATTTGTGTACTGAATCAGTGATCAATTTATTGATTCTGTGTGTGTCTTTGAGTCTATGTGCATGGCTGTAATTTTTCGATAATATTCATATACACACACATGTATGCGGTCTTGCACTCTTCGTCTTGTAAACTATCACACTTTGCACCATTGTGTTTTGGCCTTTGTTGCTCTGAACATTTGCTCTATCTGATGTGCTTGCTGGAAATCACTTTGCTGAGTTAGATGCCTGCTGTTGAACAATTACTAAGTTGTAAATTTGATGTTCTCGCAAATCCCGCTCAGAACTAATACTGTTGAATCTGTTGTGTAGCATTTTGTCATAGGTTTTGTAATAAGACTACCTCTGTTTTGTTGATTTTTGGACATTGTGTCCTCACTTTTGTGATTAGCCTTGATAGTCGTCGATCCCTTGGATTCGACTATCATCTCTCAGTGAGGAGTTGGGTGGTTCTGGGTGGTGTGGGGACGGGAAATTTGTATTATTGTAGCATCGAAATATTTTTAAGTGTCAATGTGTACCCTTCATTGATCTTGAAATGTGCTTAAAAGTCTTTAAGTAGGTACCTTAATCTTGCTTGTCTTTGAGCTTAATATAGTTGAATCTTCACTTGTGTGTTTGAAAGTCAAGTGAACTTGATAGCTGAACTGTGACTAAACTTTTATAATTTGTTTTCGATCTTGAACTCATTTCAAGTTTACTATTTCACGAAGAATCTTCTTAATCCTTGTTTTCCAATCTTTTTCTCCATAGATTAGCGAATCCGACTCGGAGGTTGCCATGGCTTTTACTTACATGGAAGCTGTTGTTGGTATGATTTTTCTACCTTATCTCTGTATTTTGCTGTAATCTTAAGTGTATGTAATCGGATTTTGGTTCCTCGTTTCACCGGTGGTCATGATTCATGAATGTATTGGAACATGTCATTTTTTTAATATATTTTTTTCTATCTTCTGGCTAAACAGAATTAACTGTTCCTTCCATTTTCTTGAATCTTTAATCTGGACTTGAATATTTATACATATTGCATTCTTGGGAGGTTTCATTTTTTAGAAATGATTGTCTCATATGTTTGTATTGAACTAGTTAATGAGTTATTATGTTTTCATTCTTTTTCATTGATCTCATAATATAATAAAGGTTCAGACATTGGGTTGCATTACGTTTCTCGTGTTATAACAAAGTATGTATAAGTAATATAGGCGTTTGATCCTAATATTTACTTTAAGCCTTCAATTCTGGCGTGTCCTTGCTAAAAACCTTGTTGAAGTTGGTGTTTTTGGACTCTTTGCTTTTCTTGATCTTGAGCCTTACCTGCATAGTCTCTGTTTTTGTTCCTTGAACAACCTGTATTCAGCCTTGAAAACCCAGTCCTGATAATCTTGTTCACTGAACTTGATTATCATTGCGGAGTTTGGTTGAAAGTTCAGCCTTGGTGTTGATTTGTTGCATCTTACTTGTAATCATGTTGAGATCTCGCTTCTTTGAATCTTTGTATGCTTTTTTTGTGTTCTTTGAGTTTCATACTCAGTAATCCCTTTGACAGCCTGCTCCTTTTATAATATTCTTTTGTTTTGCTGTTATCTGAAAAAAAACTGTGTATTAGGCTTGTATTGTTCCTGCTGCATCTGTTTTTATAACCTCCTGTATTTCTGTCAATAAAGACACGCATAAACATATTCGTGTCTTTTAGGTGTTTGATTGAAAAGTCAGTCTCATGTGAATACTTATTAATGTTGAAAAAGGGCAAACAGACACTTAACAGATCCATAAAGGCAAAAGCACTAATTATCAGCCTGCTCATTAGTTCCTATCAACATAATGCTTGAATTTTAATACTATTGCACATGAATTAGGTAACATTGCGGCCTGGCTTATGAAGTCCAGATAAGGAGAAATATTTTACTTTTTGGCTTGACAATATTGCTTAACAGGAAGATAACTAAATATTGGGCAGCGCGCTGTTCCAAACATATTGTAGAATTAGCCTTGTCATCTTGAACACCGTACTATAACGTTAAGTCGTTTATGAAATTGTTTTACCATGAGATTTATAGTAGTTCTTGTCAACCTCTTGGATCCCCTTTTTGTTTAATTGAAATGGTCAGCACAACTTGTCCTTGCACATATCATTACTCTGTTTCCCTCTGTTCCAATGTTTATGGACTGTCCCAATTGGTCATTTGTAACTTCTTAGATGAAATTGTTAAATTTTCAGTTACTTGTCAGTCAATTGCTATCTTTTTTACACCTTCTCATGGGTTTGAACTCTTAAAACTTCTATGATAAGTGATTATTTTCTTAACTGATGGTAGGACTGTAGGACATAGTTCAGGGTTGCCTTATGGTTTATGTGTTACACGTGTACAGTTTTCGGTTTTGTTCTGCCTAGTCCAAAAGTTGGCCGGTTCATGATATCTGGTCCGCTATGTTTGGTTCAGAATTATTTTCTCATCAGCATTAGATTGGTTTAGATTAGATATGTTTCTGTTAGTAAATGTCATACGTTAGCCACGTAATCAATTATAAGGATTAAACATAATTAGTTTTAGCTTGATGCATTCCATTGACTTGTGCTTGATGGCATGCTGTGTAGGAACCATGCTCAAGGTTATCCATTTATTAGCATATTTCGTAAATGAAGCAACGATAGGTAATGATTACTTTCAAAATTATTATTATTATTATTATTATTTATATTGTCATTGTTTCACATTCACATGCTTTTCTGGTCTTCAAAATTCACACAATATAAGCCTCATGTATCTTCAAACTAACAAAAGATGAATCCTGCTCTTCAATTTGTCTGCTCACAAACTTCATTAGTGATTTGTTTTCTTTTTATAATGACTTCTAATGTTCCATTGTTTTGTGTTTATAATAAAATTGCAAATATCTGCATTAAAAGCTATGGTATTCTCATCTAATCGCTCTTTAATTTGCACCATTGAGAAGCTAGCTTTTCTTTTTTATGCCAACACTTTGATTTGTTGTAATACTAATTCACAAGACATGTTCATTTGATAAACCATACATGGATATCGTAGATAACATGATTAAGTTTTCTTCATTATTCAAGGTGATGGAAGGTGTTAATACCGGAAGCTTATCTTACTGAATTTATCAATCCCGTTGCCTTTTTACATGCTAGTGCTCATTGAAAGTCCTGCATTAACAGTTTCCTATCTATTTTTTTTTTGTTTTTTTCAGAGATGTTAACGGGCATCGTGATACGTATAGCTTTGGTCAAGGTAAGGAGAATTACTTGTTCTTTCCGGACATATCATATACTTGAGCTTGGTTTTGTGTCTTGTCTAAGTGCTCGCTTTAAAGTTCAAGTCTACATCTTCGCTTTATATGTCCTAACTCAATTTTCTATTTCTTTGGATTTGAGTCGATATACATCACCTCACTAGACTATGTTTCTAGTTGTCTTTCTTAATGTATCTAATTACTCAAGCTCAGAATTTGGTGTGCATTTGTTTTAGTCATTCTGTATGACCTGCTCTAGATTTGCCATGTTGGGATGTCTTCTATTTGTCATAAGATCTTGATGTTGTTGGAGTTTATTTGTCTAAATGAATAACGGGTTGAGATAGTTTTTTTTTTTTTTTTTTTTTTGTGGTGCTTATTTATTTTTTATCATTTACCTGTTTGCTTATTATTAGACTGATTTGATTTTTACCAATTTTTGTTTCAAGTCAAAAGTTTTCTTCCAGCTGCTCTCAAACAAGGCATGTGGATATTCATGTAATTTGTTATTGTTTGAGAGACCTGTAATGCATATGCACTGTTGATTAATCCAGTTTATGCACTTAATGTCTGATATGCCTATCTATATGAGCTTGCGTTATGGTCTTGGCTTAAGTTTCTTATAGTATAGGCTACTAAAAGCTGAATTCTTGTGTTATTACAGAAGCCACTAGTTGAAGCTGTTAATGGTTGCTGTTGGACAAGGTTGTGTTTGTGTGAAAGTACCGCCTTAAGAAAGACCTTATCAAGCCGAAAACCGTCGAAAAACGCTGGCCCTCATTGACCCTTCTAATGAAAAATTCAAACACCAACGAGGAAAACACAAATTCAAGATCTTCAAAGAGAATTGGATAAACCCTCACTTCAGTTCTTAGTACAAGAAGTAAGGTTGTAATTTTATCAGTTTTTTTCTTAGTTCATATACAAAATATCATATACTCTGTAGATTTACAAAATATCAAACTCTATGTTCCCGCTTGTTAGTTCCACTTCTTTTGTTGTTGAAGAAGATGCTGCCACAAACTGACTTTGCTTCAATAATGCTTAAGGTTGTGGACGATTGATGATTATATTGTTTTAGGAGATGTATCATTCATATTTCATTATTTAATGAGGAGCAAATGGCCTATTAATGAGGAGCTGTGTTATATTGAATTTTTATTTCAATAAGGAGTAAATAACTTGATAATGAGGAGATTAATCGTCATTAACAATAATTTTAATGAGGCGCAAGTATTCTCATTAAATGTATGGTTTAATTAATGAGGAGATCCATTTCTCCCATTATATATCTTTAGCGGCGGAGGCGGTAATGAGGATTGAGTTCTAGTCTTTAATGAGGAGAAATGGACAATTTATGAGGAGAATTCTCCTCGTTATAAGCCGAATTTCTAGTAGTGGATCCGCCATACTCGGGAGGAATCAACCAAGGTCCATTTCTTCCGCCATATTCGGGGGTAATCAACCACAAAGTCAAAATTTTCCGCCATATCCGGAGGAAATCAACCAAATTCAAGATCTTCCGCTAAATCCGGGAGTCCAATAATTGTCAACAATTAAAGAGGAGAATCAAAGGATTCAAGAGATTGTAACCGCTTTTTATTTTATAAATTAATAAAATTCGATTTGTTACAATTTTGTGTTTTCTTTGTAATTTTCAGGGATTAACACGAAATTTGCGTTACAACAATTTTTGCCAAAAAAAGACCACTTACAGGACCAAAATTGTCGCCGTAGAAAAACAAGGACCAAAATTACAAAACGTGTCCAGTTACAGAACCAATTTTGCATTTTAATGGTGGATTTCGGTGTTTTCAGGCTTTGGTGTTCGTTTCAAGTGTTTGTCGTTTGTATGTAGATCTCGTATGTCTTGATGCTCGTTGAGCTTGTCGATCGTTACGGATGCTACTGGTTAGTGGTGGTGGTGGTTGGTTTTCTTTCCAGTTATGAAAGTCCGTGATATGACGGATTGTTTCCATTTTCTTTTACATAATCAAGATCTCTAATATGAGACAATATTTGGTGAAATTGGGGTTCTCCTCATGTTGTTTTACTTTCGTTCTGTTAGTATGGTTGTGTTCAGTAGTTGGATGGTGGTGTTCCGATGATTGTTCGGCGTTGTTCTGGTGGTTGTCCTGTCGGGATCTTTGTATCGCTTGTTGTTAGTAATATAAATCTTTGGTTTCTGAAAAAATTAATAAATAAATAAATAAACAGTATGAAACTGTTTGTTTACAGAAATTGGGTTTTTTTTGGTAATTGGTGCAATTGGTATTATTTTATTATTATCTTTTTATAAAAATAAATAGATAAATATATTAGAAAC
The DNA here is from genome assembly GCA_026214975.1 of Gentiana macrophylla. Classification (NCBI taxonomy): domain Eukaryota; kingdom Viridiplantae; phylum Streptophyta; class Magnoliopsida; order Gentianales; family Gentianaceae; genus Gentiana; species Gentiana macrophylla. Next base: position 107,176,566 of record CM047813.1, on the reverse strand, counting down.
AGAGGTTGTTAAACGTTAACAGACGGAAGCTCTCTTAACCTAAAAAGCAATTCTACCATTGCGGCTCTTTCTTCTCTTCCAACTCCAATTCGACCATTACGGCCTTCACTTCCAACTCCAGTTGAAGTTTTTTTTCCCTTCATTGATTGAACGTCTCATAACCTAATAATTGATTGGAGTTGGAAGAGAAGAAAGAGCCGCAATGGTCGAATTAGAGTTGAAAGAGAAGAAAAAGCCGTAATGGTGAAATTGCTTTTTAGGGTAAGAAAACTTCCGTCAGTTAACATTTAACCGCCTATGTTTCTAATATATTTATCTATTTATTTTTATAAAATTATAATAATAAAATCACTTGCACCAATTACCAACAAAAAAAAAAAACCCTCAAGAAAAACCCAATTGCTTGTAAACAAACAGAGGCATAGAATGGCCGGTAAACTTTTTGACATAGGATGAAATTCTTCCACCCTTTAGCCCAAAAGAGAATAGCAAAATCAGTTGTCAGCTTAGCTAATTCCAAATTTCAAAACAAATCCAAGCTCGAACGACCTAATAAATCTCTTCAAGATAACATTTACTCTAATCCCACCAAAACAATTCTGCTTTTCAGGGAAATGTTAAGGAAAAACATGTCCGTGACTGATAGTTACTCTCTTTTGTATGCCATCAAGGCCTGCACCCAAAGACCCTTCACTGATGAAGGAAAACAGATCCACGCCCTTGTAGTGAAGTTTGGTTATGAACCCATCATTTTCTTGCAATCCTCATTCATCGATATGTACTCAAACAACGGGAATCTTGCAGAGGCACATAAGGTGTTCGATGAAATACCCACAAAGAATGCTGTCTGCTGGACAAATTTGATTTCTGCTTATGTTGATAACAAGAAACCCAGTACAGCTTTGCATCTGTTCAGACAAATGCAAATGCAATGTGTGGAACCTGATGTGGTTACTCTTACGGTTGTTTTATCAGCTTGTGCGGATCTTGGAGCATTATGTTTCGGACGTTGGATTCATGGATATATTCTCCTACAGAAAGATTTGAACGCTGATTTGTGTATGAAGAACGCTATTATAAACATGTTTATGAAATGTGGGGATGTCCAAGCTGCTAAGAGGGTGTTCGATCAGATAGAGAAAAAGGATGTAGCGACGTGGACATCGATGATTGTTGGATATGCAATAAAGCGGCCGAGCAGAAGAAGGCTTGCTGCTTTTTCAGCTATGGAGGAAGAACACAGAGCCATTCAAGCTAGAAAATGCGCTCTGACAAGTCATTTCGTTGTACCAAATGACGTAACTTTCTTAGGGGTCCTCATGGCTTGTAGCCATGCAGGATTGCTAGAAGAGGGTAAGAAATATTTCAAGAGAATGACTCAAGAATTCAGGTTAAAACCTAAACATTCTCACTTTGGATGCATGGTGGACCTCTTTTGCCGAAATGGGATGCTAAAAGAAGCATATGAATTCATTTTGGCAATGCCAATCGAGCCAAACGCACTTATATGGAGAACACTGCTAAGTGGATGCAGCATCCACGGTAACCTCGGCCTTGCTGATGTAGCTTATCAGCAACTACTCAGATTGGAAGGTAGCCTAGTTAGTGATTGTGTTATTATGTCGAATGTCCATGCTTCAAAAGGAATGTGGGATAAGAAGTTGCTTAGAGGCGAGATAAAGCAAAGGCGGATTCCTGGCTGTAGTTCAATCAAGTAGGGAGCGAGATTCATGAATTCCTCAGTACAGATTGTCATATTTCTGTTAAAGTTGATATTTATTTGGTTCTTGATCATTTAGTTGGAAACATGAGATACCATAGTTGTAGTACAGAGATTTCAATGCGTGAATATTCCGTAGAGTGATTTGGATATTTCTTTGGGATTATTATTCTTCAGTATACATATACAGTATGAATTATAGTTCCGGTATTGTAAGAGGCAAGGTGGTATTGCCGACACGATCCTTTAAGATTCAGTCAGTTTGATGCTCTGATTTGTCAGGAAAATAAATGGCTTTCAATCAACATAAATGATTATTATCTTTTTAGTACAAGAAGAATACATTGATTTGATACCATAAACAAAAGGGTATCGAAAGATGGTACTTAGCCACACAAAAAAAAGAAAAGGATACATATATCAACCCAAAGGTAGAATGTTGATCGAGTGTGGTTATAATAAGAAAAAGCATGGGGCTTTGTCTACCAAATAAAAAGTTGTGTCTTTACACTGATTGCGTAAACGAGACACCTGCATGCATTCTGTTCCCGAAACAAATTTCAAAATGCCTTATTTTGTTGGTTGCAGAAGATTCATTTACAGCAGTAAATTTTGCAACCTAATAGAGCCATGATTCCTTCTGTTTCTGCTATATGACCATAATCTGCAACAACACTTTATCACTATAAATCACATCCTCCAGGATACAATTTCAAGCGGGCACTGCTACAGGTCTTTTGCTCGTTTTGATTCCTTTTATTGCTGAAAAAAAGTAAAACCATTTTGTATGAGAGGGTAAATTAGGAAATAGAAACCACCAGTATATAGCTGAGAATATATCATATGATATGACGTTTCAATATACTTGCCTTCTGCGTAATCTGGAGCTCCAAAGACGGCGGAACCAGCAACTAATGCATTGGCTCCTGCCTCAATTACCTGCAAACCAACAGTTTATTTACAATTCAAGATTCAGGACCCAGGGGGGGGAAGACCTTTCTGATTCAAAGTCTCACCTTATATGCATTTTTAGGACCTACACCACCATCAACCTCAATCCATGGATTCACTCCCTGCAAAATAAACATTTAGGCGCTTCTTTTGCGGATCCCATTCTAAGGAAAAGACCGAAAAGCGCAAAGTGTGAATTACTTTTTCTGCACAAAGTTTTCTCAAATCTGATATTTTCTTGACTTGGCTCTCAATAAAGCTTTGCCCACCAAATCCAGGGTTCACCGACATGATCAATACCAGGTCAACCACTGTTTAAGGAAACAAACTACAATAAGATTCACTAATAAGCAAAACGCTGTATTGAAATTTGAAATAACTGCCTCTAATATGCCTCCTGTTCTACATTTCTTAACATAAACGGCTTACAGCTTTTAATCTGACTTCCTACTTTCTCATAGCTTATAGTGCACTAACACGTTATAAAAAAGGACCATTGATCCTTCAGATTGTTTGAAGTTTCAAAGACAGCCACTTGGCTATTCTAATAGAAAAACAGTACATTTTGAGTCTTCACAAAAAGTGGAAACAATTTTCCTGTATTTTAAAGCCTGAGCCAACCTTACCATCAAGAACGTATTCTATAGCACTCAATGGAGTTCCAGGATTCAAGACAACTCCAGCTTTTGCTCCAAGAATTTTAATCTGAACCACAAAGAAATAGATGCTTAGGTTGTGTAGACTGTTTCTTCTTAGCGTCAAAAAGCCTCTTACAATCGCATTACAATGACATGATAAGCATATGAACAAACAAGCAAATCATCAGGACTTTCACGACTACTACTTACTTGATTAACTGTACGGTGCAAATGTATGGTGGAAGACTGTTCACAGTGCACACTAACAATGTCAGCTCCTGCCTTTATAAAATCAGGCACCCGTTGATCCGGTTCTACAATCATCTGTAACAGTTGACTTTTGACTTGTATAAGCAAAAGCTTTTTGCTAGAAATGAATAACCACCAACAGGAAAAATACGAGGATTACCAGATGAACATCCAATGGAAGATCAGTCACAGGGCGTAAAGCATCGACCACAAGTGGACCAATTGTAATATTGGGGACAAAACGCCCGTCCATGACATCGACATGAATCCAATCACAACCTGCCAACTCAACTGCTTTTACCTGGATGCATTAACACATAAGTGAAAAATTCAACCTTGATTGGGAAGGTTAAAGGAAAGGTCAAGAACAAGAGATTAAACCTGCTCTCCTAACTTTGCAAAATTAGCAGAAAGGATGGATGGAGAAACAATTACGTCACTTTTTAGAAACTTATCAACCCGAGAAGCCTTTACCACAGTACGAGATCTTTTCCTGGATTTTCACACGAAGACGAAAATTACTTTCTACACATCTATTGTACCTTATAATGTAACATGAGCATTAAGTTACCTTTTAATTTTATACCAACATCACTAGCGAAAATTAGTAGGCCAAATTGGATTTTTTATTGTAGATCATCTTCATCCGACCAAAATTATACCTCCAAGTTCAGATAACAAAACTTATAATAAAATCGGATTAAGCCTACTAAAAATCTGACATTAACCAACTGCTCAAAATGCAACAGAGCACAGGGCTAAGAAAAACCTGACCAAACTCATTCATGGACAAAAAGAAAGACTCCAAAAATCACTGGTAACTTCTGCTACAAAAAAATATATATATATATAGAACGCTACCCATAACTCTTCATAGAACCAAACAAATAAGGCAATATATGTTTCCCCCTACCACCACCACCACCCCACCCCACAAAAATAAAAAAGTTTATCTTTTGATACATATGTTGCATTTTCATAGGTATGGCGTGATGAATTGAGAATTCCCAATTGATATCGCTCTGCAAGGAAAAGTAACTATTTAGAAAAGATAAATTCAAAAGAATAAAATCAAACACCCTAAAAACCATACGAAGTGGCAACCTTCTTAGCAGCTCCAAAATCCCTTTACTCAAAGATCATTCACTCAACACCAAAAACGCTTCAAGTCTTACAAAAGAAAATGAAAAAACACGATTTACCATGAGAATTTACACTATCAAACCCCAAAATAGAAAGAGACCCAAAAAAATTAGGGGCATCACACAGAGAAACAGGGTATAATTATGAATAGATATTGCAAAAGAATTACCTATTGAAGGTGACAGAATTGGGATTAGAGGAAGACGGCTTTTGAAACTTTAATCTACCAGCAAGCCCGGAAATCTGGGACTGGACAGGAGTCGATGAGGCCAAAGAAGAAGCTGCTGTTGCCATTTACTACTTTATTACTGCTTTCTTGGATCTTGAGAAAGCTGAAGACTTTGGCGGTTATCGCTGGCGCTCAAAGTTTTCTGACTTGAAAAATCCGATCTTTGCTTTATTTTGATTCAATTATTGGACGGGGAAAAGAGATAAAATATCTTAAAAGAATGCGGTATTGACACGTGTTAGATTCTTTTGCCCAAGTTGGATAGGGTTTTTTCTTTTATTAATTTTATTTTTCAGGTTTGATAGCTTGTTTACTCTAAAAAAAAAAAAATTTAAAATTTTAAAAAAATAAAATAATTTTTTTTCTTAACGGGGTTCGAACGCTAGTCTTCATACCAGATTATAATCTAGCTCACCATTAGAACTCTTGTGCAAAATTTAAAAAAAAAAATCCTAACTTTGTTCCTTTTCTCTTAAAATTGTAATGAAGATCTCTATTAAATTTCAGCAAAAAACCAAACGGCTATACACGAACGTCTTAGAAAAATATACATTATAGATTACTAGGCAAGAATTTTTAGAGAAGATGTTTCCTTTAAGTTTAAGACTTCCTAGGCTAAGTAGTCTGGTACGAAGTTTGCATGGGTCGATGTTTGACACCTCAGATCGTGAGAAACACAAGCAGTTACCTACCAGCACACCACATACATTCTTGCTTTCTTTTGTCATTCACCAACCAAGTTTTCTTCCGAAAAAATTGCACCCCAGTTAAACATTTCCGCCATTTGCCTTGTTTTATCTTAAAGATATATTGCCTTGTGTTTCCTTTTTGAAGTGGTCCTCTTAGTTTTTCCATTTTGAAATCGGTAAAACAAGCTCCTCTAGCCAGAACTAGTGCATTAGATTTTCAACCTCCTCTTTAAATCAGGTCCAACAAAACCTTTTGTTTACTTATGTTTAACCATAACTACCCTCTTTAAAAGATATTCGATCACGGTTAGCCTTTATGTTCTCAATAATGCATTATTTTAAGTGTGTATCATTGTGTTTAGTCAAATCTCTAACCTTCTGTAACAATCTCTTTTTGGGCATGTCGACAGTCTGTTTGGTATGAACTTGTAAACTAATGTTTCAAGAGTAGATAGTTGTTTATCGAGTTGTGTTTTAAAAACTCAAACTAATTCCAGCTTCTGTCAAGCTGGCACTCCCAAGTTTTTGGCAAACTATCCCTTTAACCTTGAGTCAATTAATCCAACAATTTTCTTAAACCCGTTGGGAGTCGAGATAACTTTTGAATCAAATCTCGCTGAGACCTTTTAAGGTCTCCTTTGTTTTATTTTATATACTCACGGGTCTCCTTCGTTGCAAAACTTTCTTCTAAGTGCTTTACTTTCAATTTGTATCCACATAAAGATTTTCAGTAACTTTTTTTGCATCACTTTAAGACTAATTGTTATTATTTATTTTAACCTAAAGAGCCCTTTCATTGTAAAAAACTTTTATCCTTCTTTTTTTTTGTTTCCCTCAAGTTGTTCTATCTACTTGGGTGATCAACTTTTCTCTTTTCAACCATTGTTGTTAGGCAATCTTTTTTCCAGGATTCTTGTGGATTGGAACTATTTTGACAAACTAATCAACAACTAAAGTTTCAAACTGGTCATTTTTAAGTCCAATCGTTCTTTTTCTCTGTTTTGGATGCTCCTAAGTTTGGTGTTTGACACCTTCTGTTTTGGTTTTAATCCCTTGATACTCTTGTAAATGTTCATACCTTTTCTTTCAAGCCGACAAGAGTTCTTCACAAACCACATTGTCTTACAAAATTCCACTACTTTAAAATAATCTCATCTTCAAGGTGTTTTCTAAAGTTTGACACTCATTTTTAGCACTTTGGAGCAATGCCCATCTTTCAAATTTGAAACCCTTCCCTTCATAAGTGCTCATTGCATAAGTTCTTGTTGATGTTCCAATCAACCACCTAATCTTTTTTTTTTGAGTGGACCACCTAATCAGATTAAGGAAACTTTACCCAATCTAGAAACCTTCTGTTTGGGGTTCAGCATGCACCTTACTGGCTTACTCTGAGTTTGTCTTTTCTTGGTTTCAACTCAGACATATTATTTGTTGCAAGGGTTTTAAACTCTCATTTTAGCTCGTCCAATTGTTTTACTACACTTGTGCTCAACTTTTCACCTTTCAATTCATGTGGCCAAACAATCTCTGTTGATAACATTCTATCTTAAACCAAACTCCTTAAAAGGTCGTTTCGGTGTTGTCCCTTGTTCAAAATCGAGTGTCTTCACTTTCTTTTGCTTTGAAAGCTTTCAAGCTCGGTAAATATGCTATCTTCTTTCGGCTCCTACTTCAATCAGTGTGTGGATGTTGTTTCTTCCTTTTAACCGATAAAAGGTTTTTCACAAAGTACCTCACCTTTCCTTTTGCTGCTTTTGAAAGAAATCCTTTAAAGCTCTACGTTTTAGAGAAAGGAATCAAAGGTTGTTCTTTGATCTTTGAGGATTTTTAGATCAACGTTTGATTTGAAGTTTCCCTCAAGAATCTCTTTAATACCTGATATGTCAAAATCGCCAAAGCCCCTCCAAGTCTAGAAAAGAGCCCTTGGATCCGAACCTGGCCCGTGCATAAGCCCAATAACGGATAGGGTCCTCAGCCCAACCATTCCGCCCCTCCACAAGCCGGACCAAGCCGAGCATAATCCAGCCCACCTCACGCTATCATGATTCTATCATTGGCCAAGGCAATAGGAATGAAGCAGCAAACAACTAACTCGATAAAAAGCGCTGGGGTGCTGACCTGCTTGCACCTCCAGCTCGCCATCCTTCAACGCGAACAAAGCCAGCACAACTAGGCAACAAAGTTCATAAACGACGTGCACAGGTACTCAGCCCTCCAGGCACCCAGCCCGCCAGGCACTCAGCCCTCCAGGCGCTTAGCCTGCCCGGATCTCAGCCCGCTGGCTTTTAGCCTGTCAACTCTCGCCAGCTGTTCTGCTCTCGTCAGCTGGCCTTCTCCTGGCCTCTATAAATAGCAGCATCACCTTCATTACAGTAGATGAAGGCTTCACTTCCAGAACTACGTAAATTGGGCTTGATCCCTTACAAGCTAAGGGTATGTAGGAAGTCTTTTCAGGCTCAGCTCAAAATCATAAACACAACATTTCCTTTATCTTGTTCTTGAGCGCCGACACGCAACCACCGGCAAAATCACTCATTTTAGCCAGATATCCACCACTAAAACACTGTTATTCACACCGTGATAATTTCAACATTATCAATACCATATGCTTTGGTGCTGTCACGAAAGTGTTCTTGTTAGGAACATTTTATTGTTTTGATTATGGCCATACTAGCTATTATAGCAAGCCTGAAGTAAGTTAAAATAAGTTAGAAATATGTGTATAGGCTTTACTTAGAAGTCTGACTTTTTGTATAAGTTTGGTCAGACAAGCACTGTAATAGTCTGGTAGACCGGCTTAGTAAGTAAAGAAGATTAGTAGAGTGAAGACAGTCAAGGCACCTGTTAGGTGCAGTGCCCGAAAGACAATTTGTGTAATTGTTTTTAATAATGGATGACAGAATTTATCTCACCTTATTACTTGCTTTGTGCTTGTAAGTAATACATCTTTGCAAACCCTAAGTATATCTGTATGTAACCACTTAACTTAGTGTATGGATTACACGTGAGGATTGAGTTAGTGGAGATATGCTTAAACTGTTAGTCCGTGGTGAACTTAATCAGAGTTTAGGGTCTCTTGATTAAAACACCAATAATGCGCCCATAACACATTAGGGTGTGATAGTCTTATCCGGACTGTCGGTAGAAGGTACCTACGTGTTAGGTGTAGTGCCCGAAAGACAATTTGTGTAATTGTTTTTAATGGATGACAGAATTTATCTCACCTTATTACTTGCTTTGTGCTTGTAAGTAATACACTGCTGCAAACCCTAAGTATATCAGTATGTAACCGCTTAACTTAGTGCATGGCATGCACGTGAGGATTGAGTTAGTGGTGATATACTTAAGCTGATTAGTCCGTGGTGAACTTAATCGAGTTTAGGGTCTCTTGATTAAAACACCAATAATGCGCCTGTAACACCTTAGGGTGTGATAGTCTTATCCGGACTGTCGGTAGAGGGTACTACGTGGGGCATTTATATATGATGGCATTCATATAGAATTTGGACCGATTTAATCGAATTTCTCGGTATAATTCCGTAATCGAGGAATCTTATTAAATCATTAGATGATCATATATGGATCAACCTTAATCCCGAGGTGATCACGAGTGCCGCTTGTCCGGGGTAGTGTTTGATGTGTTAATTACGGTTCACTTAAATAATGTGTTCCAAGTCACTTCTCATTGGCACTATCTCCGGATGAGTGAGTAGTTCGATTTTCACGGACATGGAATCCATTCCTTCCTGCGGGAAGTAGAGAGACGATCCCCTTATTTGTTAGCCCTAAGAAAGTGATCGATCGGCCGAGTTCATATTTAGACTAATTAGCTACTAGTCGGATATGTGAACTAATTGATCACTAGGGGTTGATGGTAAATAAGGATAAGATATTTCGAGTCGGGTTTATGGAGACTTCCCACCAGAATGGGACGATCTATGGAGGTTAATCCGTATGTAGTGATTATATCAATGGACGCTTATTCGCTCATGGGTTGAGTATAAGTATACATCTATAATCGGTAGAGTTCGATTTCGGGTTTATGGTGGCGTAATCCCGGAATTAATAATTAATGTACTTTACGTTCGATGAATAATTAATTATTGGAGACTCTTGAGTTATAGTCCATGGTCCCCGGTGTAAACACGTAATTCGGACTAATAATCTTGTTATTTGGGCCTCAGTGATAATTAATTGGTGTGTCTTAATTAATTGATATGCATGGATATTATTTAGTTGGGCTAAATAATATAATACACATAAAAGACATTTTATGTGGGCTTTTTTGACCCAATATGTGGCGCCATTAATGTCCTAATAATTAGAGAGAAATTAGTTTTCTTGGATAATTATTTGACATGTGATTTATCTTTTATTTGTTAAATGATAATTCATGGAATATTAGATAATAATAGGATATATCCTAATTTGTTTGGGATAATCATTTTATTTATCTTTTATTTGGAAAAGGATTAATGTGATAATTATCACTTAATTATTTAATCCTTGGAGGACATTGATTACTCTCCTATATAAAGAGAGTTCTCCCAAGTCTAATGGCAAGGTACTATTCACGTCACTATTCACCGAGAGAAATTGGCGAAAAATTTTGGCCTCTATTCTTAGGGTTTGAGTTGGAAAAATCTTGGGATTTTAAGTTTGCATATCAAGAAGGCTCGTGTATCAAGAAGGGTGTCCACCAACCGCCGTTTGGAGAACACATCGGAAGATCTTGGCTTCTCTTCCTAATGTTGGTAACTAGATTTTAACCCCCTTGTAGTTGTTAAATCCTTTAACTATGTTTTATGATATGTAAATCGTGATCCATCCGCTGCGCATAGATCTAACTCGTTTAGATCTAAGAACCTGCATCCTTCACTACGTGGGGCATTTATATATGATGGCATTCATATAGGACTGGACCGATTTAATATGAATTTCTCGATATAATTCCGTAATCGAAGAATCTTATTAAATCATTAGATGATCATATATGGATCAACCTTAATCTGAGGTGATCACTGTGGTCCGCTTGTCTCGGGGTAGTGTTTGATGTGTTAGTTACGGTTCACTTAAATATGTGTTCCAAGTCACTTCTCATTGGCACTATCTCTCGATGAGTGAGTAGTTATGATTTTCTGAGACATGGAATCCATTCCTTCCTCTGCGGGAAGTAGAGGCGATCCACTTATTTGTTAGCCCAAAGAAAGTTATCGATCCGGGAGTTCACATTTGACTAATTAGCTACTAGTCGATATGTGCACTAATTGATCATCAGGGGTTAATGGTAAATAAGGATAAGATATTTCGAAGTCGGGTTCACGGAGACTTCCCACTCATAATGGGCGATCATGGAGGGTTAATCCGTATGTAGTGATTATATCAATGGATGCTTATTCACTCTATGGGTTGAGTATAAGTATATATCTATAATTGATAGAGTTCAGTTTCGGGTTTATGGTGACGTAATCCCGGAATTAATAATTATATATATTTATTATGTTCGATGAATATTATATTTAATTATTGGAGCTATTTCTTGGTTATAGGTCCATTGGCCCTCAATGTGCATTTATAATTCGGGCTAATATTCTTGTTTATTTGGGCCTCGTAAATAATTAATTGGTTGGGACAATTAATTGATATGCATGAATATTATTTAGTTGCTTAAATATAAATAATACATCTGTAAAAGACATTTTTACATGGGCGCACATGGGCTTAGTAGTGTGGCGCCAATATGTCTTGGATTTTCCAAGAAATTAGTTTTCTTGGATAATGACATATTGAGTAATTAGTTATTTATTTGTTAAATAATTAATTGGATAAATAAAAGAAAATAATTTATTTATTATTTATCTCTTAACTATAAGGATAATTATATTTTCTTATTATAAGTTTATAATTATCTCTTATTTTTATTGGATAATAATAATTAGAATTATCTCTTTTATTTTGTTAAACCGATTAATAAGTATAGGTTTTCTCTCTTGGATTTTGCTTATAAAAGAGAGTTCTCCTGAAGTCACAGGGAAGGATAAGCCACGAAATTCATAGAGAAAAAGGCTAAGGAGTTCGATCCTTAGCTCCACCTCGATTGGAGAAAAACTTAGGGTTTTTCTCGGTTGCATATCAAGGAGGTTCCATTCCAAGAATCGGTGTCCACCACCACCACCGTTTGGAGAACACATAAGAAGATCAAGGCTTCTCATCCTAAGATCAAAGCTTCTCTTCCTACTATTGGTATGATTTTCTTAACCTCCTTGTAGTAGTTTAAGTCCTTTAATTATGTATTGTGATGTATAAGTCGTGATCCATCCGTCGCAGGCGTAGATCTAACTCGTTTAGATCTAAGATCCTGCATCCTTCAGCACCAGCACAGTAAAGTGAGACCCATGGACTGGCTTACAACCTGGGAAGTCTGTGGTGACCTTGGGTAAGTCTAAGATATATTACAAGTGATGAAACTCAATTATTTTATAATATGGTGTACACTAATCTCACATAAACTAAGGATCGGTAAAGTAAATGGTTATCGTCTGATAAACAACACTAGCCAAGTAAAGATCAAGCAACCAAGTAAAAGCAGTCACTTGACCGGTGAAGTAACAAAGGAAGCAGTCATATGAAAGGAACACTGAACTAGTGAAGTAACTACAAATGAAGTAGTCAAGTGATAACTCAGCCAGTAAAGTAAAGAAGAAGCGGTTGAGTGAAATAATTGCCAATACTTAATCAGATACGTGGAAAATATGGAAGATCAAGCATTTAATACATAATTAATCAAGAACGGATTTTATGATGAACGTTTGATTAAAATCCAGATCACTGAAATCAAGGAGAATTAAATCAAGCCAGAATCAAGGATTATTCTGAGCATTAAATAGACAATGGATGAAATTTAAAAATCAAGGAAATCATGGCTATAAATAGAAGACATTGTGAGATAGGAAAAATAACAAGATTATTCATTATTTAAAAGTGCCGATACTCATCAATTTCACAAGCCATCATATTTGATCTTCAAAGAAATATCGAGAAAAGATTCATCTTAGAAAAACAGAGCATACAGTGATATCAAGCCTGAGATTAATCAAACTTGTGAATCCTGAATTCACACCATCTTAAGGAACTTTTGATCAAGCAATTGAATCAGTTAGTCTGAGTGACAATAGTGAATTCCTCCAATCATCACAGGAGAATAGTGGATTAAGGGATTACACCACCCTGAACCACTATAAACCTTGCGTTATTTACTTACATCTTTTTACTTTTTGCATTTACATTCAGTATTTTATTTTATCTGTTTGTGCGTGTTTAAATATTTTGAAAATACATTTAGAAGGATTTTAATTCCGCTGCACGAAAGCTTTTCATCAAGAAAAGTTTTTGAACTCCCAATATAGTCATTCACCCCCAATTTGACTATATTCTCACCCTTCTCTGCGACCAACATTTATGTTTCCTTTGGAGTTTGGACTCGCTAACTGAAGTCGCTTTAGTTTCAGAAAAAGACCTTTTTAGTCTGTTTGTAAGTGTTGTTTTCCTTGGTAGATGAGTAACAGTGGCGGTGGGTGTGCTCGGTAAGAAATAGATCGGTTATGGGAATAGTTCATGGAGGACCTGCTTAAGCGTTAATCTTAAAGTAAAGGATGAATAGATTCGTCAAAGGTTTTAACCGGGATGTGGTGTTGATGGCCTAAGAAGTTTGAGGCGTGTTTAACAAGTTTGCTTGTGCCAAGTGTTTTTATAGTCAAAGGATATCTCTTGAAGTGTAAGGTGAATTATATAGACCTAGGTGATTTGGTATTTTGTATGGAAATTTCTTGATGGTGGACTAGGTAGATGAAGACCCTATATGCTTCAAGAGGCGATCTTTCTTGTGTGTTGTAATTTGGAGTTGTTCTCTTTAAGAGGGTTAATGTAAGATGTGAAATGTAGAAGGATTGAACCATTAGCGTCTGTTAAAAGGATGGTGCAAGCAAAGTTGAATTTAAATGTTGGCTTAAGAAGGTAACTAGAAGTAAGAAAAGGTGTTTGACAAAGGAAAGGTTAATATGGATCTTAGAATCTTTCGGAGACAAGAAGGAGTGTAGCACTAAACTTGAAATGTCTTGAGTAAGTTTGAGTAGTACTTAAGCTTGGAACCAAGTGGAACCTTCTTGACGGACCGTGGGATGTTCAAGTTGATAGCTTAAGATTTGAGATTCTAGTTGGTTTCAAACGTTAGTTAGGCGGGCGAGCTCGGCAAGTTTCGAGGAATAAACTCCTTTAAGGGAGTAAGAATGTGAAACCTCGTATCTTCATTTAAGGTATAAAAGTCTTTTTATTGTTTTGTGTGTCCCAATAATTTTTAATAAGTCAAGTATTAAATATATATTTGGAGATAAAGTATAAGATAAAGAGTATTTACGGGATTTCAAAGGTGTAACTTTTAGTAAGTACCAAACGGAAAAAGGAACAACCCTATTTATACCACTTTTATCCCAAAACTATTTTCACTTCACTTTTCCAAAAAAAAGTTGCGCATGTGGAGATGAGAAAGAGAGGAAAGAAAGAAGAAAAAGAGAAGAGAAGAGGAAGAAAGAATCTTTCTCTTTTCGATCAATCCGGCCGTCGAAATCACAAACGAATCACACCAAAATGTTTCCCTTGATGAGAGCTTCGTTATGATATGAGTTTTACTCCGATCGGGTAAGAGTTTCGAAAACCCATTTTCTTGAGCAACAAGCGTTCTTGAGTTTTTCTTAGCTATATAATGCTTTAAAGGTTGTAGTAATCATATAACTTCGTTTTGGTTGTAGATTTGAAGTGGGTTGCTTAAATTCTTGGAGACTTGCTTATGGATCTAGGATTTCTTCAAGTTTCAAGTTGGAGTTCTTGGATCTTTTTAGTGAAATCATAGGTTAAAAGGTGTTTAACTAAATCTAAATGTGTTATTTTGGTGTTTAGATGTAGCTTTTCATTCCAAGCATGTTTTAGAGTAATTTCATATCACTTTGGCTTGAATTTCATGTTATATTGGTGTTTATATCTAGTATAATGTTAAAAGCATGTTGTAGAATAATTTTCGTATTATTTTGGTATGGATCTGGAGTAGATTCAGTGTTTGAAATGGTGAAGAAAACATGGAATTCGATGCTAGAGTGTTGGCTGATTTTCTAGGTAAAAATGGTCATGGGTGCGGGCCTATGATGAGCTAAGCACGGGCCTATCAAAACAGAGAGTTCGTGGAATGTTTTTCTTTTTCAAGAAGCCTTTGTGTTTATGTGGAATGTTGTAAAGTGAAATGTGTGTGTTCTAGTGGCTTTGGCTCCGCACCATCTCTCACGGGAGCATTGAATCACATTTCATTTAGCCTTACGTGATGTTGACTTGATGATCAATGTCTAACTTGTTATGCGGAAAAGTTAAGGGTTTGGTTTCTGGTGGATTTGGCTCAGCACCTTATGGAGATCCCATGCAGGGAGAAACTCGGGATCATCGGAAGCCTTGTCTCTTAGCCTTGTGGATATTGGATTAGAATATAATATTTCTCTGCAATGTGCTAAGTAGAGTAATGTAGAGTTGATCTAAGGTCTAGTGATATATAGGAAGTCTTTTTACGTGTAATGAACATAAGTGGTTAGCTTAAACGCATAAATACATACTTGACTTGTCTAAAAGCTAAAACATGTTGATATTCGGTTGTATACACTTTTGTTGTATCGCTTCATGGAACTATTACACCTCCACATGGTAAGATACCAAACGGACTTGTGTAATATTCCACATGGTTAGTTACCGTGCCTTAGAGGTGTTGAAGGAAATGTCATGTGCATTCTCACCATGATAAGTGTCTTTGGATAAATGTGTAATGACGATACAGGGTTTCACCCCTCCACATGTCGTCTCATCGGTTGGTCCTTGCATTATGGATAAAGATCAGCACGCTGCGTGTCGATGTCCAGACTCGAGACTACGAGTACCAGATCGACAGTAAAGCAGTGTAGGACCAGGAGTCCTAGAGTCGAATACCGCAGGTCGGTTATGTCGATGTCGAGGACAGAGTCCACACCACCGGCAAGGCCTATGATTACTTGGGGCGAGGTTAATGCCCATTAAGGGTAAATATGACAATAACTCAAACCGACTTAGTATTAGGGTTATGACATGTGTTGTCATTATAAATACCACACTCCGGGAACTACGAAGGCTTGATTCTGGATAATGACAGATACGTAGGCAATCTAAGACAAGCTCTTAGACTCAGCCGCAAATCATAAAACCCACCATCCCTTTCTTTAGGCATTAGGGTTTTGGGTGTTCATCACTAGATACAATCAAGGCCCGGATTATTAAGGTGACACAATTTGTCATCGTCATGTAACAAATGTTTTAGTTGGTTATGTCTACTAGTGAGACTAGTAGAGGAGAGTGAGTTACTTGAACATACATGATATTATTATTGTTGATGCATATTGTTATAGCATGTGTAGATTCAGTGCTTTTACCGCTTTATTAAAACGCTTGTACTTACTTACGCGTTTATGTTGTTCCTCCACCCCGAGAAGGTGGTTTTGGTGTAGGTTGAGTTCGAGATCGCTAAAGAGTAATTCACGAAGTTGCAGTTGTTGAAGTTTAACTTTCTTTTTTTCGTTGTGTTAATGGTATAGAATCTTCCCTTTCTTTTGTAATAGGTTGAGATAGTTGTACCTTCTAGTTGTATAGGAAAAGTTGTAAGAATTGAATGGATCTTCAATCTTTTGTGTAAAAGATTTTTGGGATATTGTTTTAGTTGCAGCATGTGTTACTTGTCCATCGTTTTTAGCAATATTTTAGCTTCCCGAGTCCATGTTTTCATTTTCTGCTTGTTCTCTAGTTATGATGATGTCAGACTTACTTATATAGTCGATTAATTTTAATTATACACGTGTTGGACGCCCTTTTCTGGTTAAGGACTCGGTATCCAGATCAGGGTCATCACAATCATCTTGCAAAAACTTACTCCGCAACTTGAACGACCAGATTTCCCCGCGATGATTCTAGCTTGTAGGCATCATCACAGGACCACTCAAAAGGCTTGTTGGGCCATCTTTCGAAAGTCCGATTATCCGTTTCATTACACATTTTTTACTCGACGATTTACGGCATCGGCATGATGCAATGCGTTATAGATAAATTTATTTGCAAAATAGATATTCTAATACATTCTATATAAATACTACATACGTCCTAAAATGTAAGTCAATTTAGTTTTTTAGATTTGTCCCCCATAATGTAAGTCAATTTAGAAACCAATGAATCATTTATTACGTTTTTCTCGTTTTACCCCTAATTTATTATATACCCATTCACTTTTCACTAATTTGCATTTATAATGATCAAAAGTCATTTTAGACTTTTTAATCAAAATTAACGACACATAATAAATTTAACAAACTTTCTTAATCTGTGTGAAACAATCCAAACATATTTAACTGATGAAGTGCGCTTTTTTAGGGTAATGGTTATAAAAAACAATAATGAAGGAGAAATCGTCAAAAAATGACGTAGGTAGTGAAAAATGATGAAAAAATACAAAAGACATCTAAAACGACAAATTTACCCTTGTCACATTTAACGATATCAATTATACTATTAAATAAATCTACTAAAACCAATCTACTAAAATTTTTTAATATCAAACAAATCGACTAAAATAAAAATAGAAAACGAAAAAAATACATAATCGCCAAGTGAAATGTCAATTTATTCTTTTTATTATTAAATTCAATCATTTGGAGTAAATATCAAAAAAATTTGGAGTAAATATGAATTAATACATTAATTTTCTCATTTTTACCGTTTAATCATTTTTTTTGGGAGAAAAAAATTTTTTAGGGGAGTTTTTTTGAATTTTTTTATGAATTAATACATTAATTTTCTCTAAAACGCCAAGATTTTTGCCTAAAAACCGTTTAACAAAAGACTATATCCCCAAGATTTTTGCGCGCTTTTAATGGTTTTTTTGCGCGCTCTTAATGGTCAATGAATCCGATATCTCCCGGTGGTGTTGTATAAATTCCATCGGCCACTTCAGAACCCAAAATTAGGGTTTAGTTTTCCTCTGGCGCTGTCATCTCTCTTTTCGCTTCGGTTTATGCCATGGACGTAGAATCCCAATCCAATCCCTCGGCTGCTGACAGTGCTTTGAAGAGAGACAGGGGAGAAGATGTTGAGAATGAAGATAATATCGATTCTAAGAAGCTGAAAGTTGACAAACCCGAGGAAGACAATCCGGTAAAGGATATGACTGAAGGCGAGAAGGTGGCTGCTCCGGAGCCAGTGCTGGAAGAGAAACCCGCTGAGGAGGAAACGGCTGAGGGAGAGAAGCTGGCTGCTCCGGAGACAGTGGTGGAAGAGAAACTGGATCGGGTTATGGTTGGCCCTAAGACTTTCGGGTCTTCAGTTGAGGCTTTTGATTATTTTTACAAGTTTCTGCATTACTGGAGCCCTAATCTCAATGTCAACAAGGTACCAATTTATTATGATTGATTTTTTTTTTTATATATATTTTTTTAATATCATTTGTGGTATGAAAATTGTTGTTGAAGGAATTATTCTATTAGTTGCCAATATTAAGTATTTTCAACATCTATTGCAGCTAATTAGATACTTGAT
The DNA here is from genome assembly GCA_026214975.1 of Gentiana macrophylla. NCBI lineage: Eukaryota > Viridiplantae > Streptophyta > Magnoliopsida > Gentianales > Gentianaceae > Gentiana > Gentiana macrophylla. Next base: position 107,158,305 of record CM047813.1, on the reverse strand, counting down.
AGCTGTTTTCTGCAAGCAAGATTAGTTGGATTAGCCCACTTTTCTGTAGGTTATATATTCACTTATGCGGCTTTCTTAATTGCCTCTACATCGGGCAAATTTGGTTAATTTTTGAATTTGTTGGACCCTCAAAAAGATCATTTCTTTCGATGTAGAGGGATCCCGTCTTCTTATATTTTTATATTTGTACATCTAGGATTCGACTTGTATCAGGGATACTAATAGGAACCGAACCATTATGGCGAGGAAATGTTTGATTCAGCGGGAGAAAAAGAGACAAAAATTGGAACATGAATATCATTTGATCCGTCACTCCTTAAAAATGAAATAAGAAAAGTTACGTCATTGAGTGACAAATGGGAAATTTATAGAAAGTTACAATCCCCACCACTTGAATAGTGGTTGTGAGGGATTTTGGCTCTAGCAGTCACAGCATTAATTGTAGAATGATAATGTCAAAATAAATCCATTTTGGAAGTTTGTTCCTTGCATATAATTGAGTGGTTGGAATAAAATCCTCTAATTTCCTGAAACTTCTCTGCATTATCACATGCTTGTATTATAGTTTAAATTGATAGTTAATTGTGTTAAAGTTGCATCACAATGTTGTAATGATACGTCGAGATGTAGACTAGACTGGGGGTTCACTAAGTTTTTATTCCTTGAGTCTTTTTTGTACGCATGAGAGTCTCGTATCCCGCCTTTTGTGTTCTCAATGGTACATTTTCTTTGGGTATGGTGTATTACGCCAAATACCCTGTATACCACAGGCTCATCCCTAGCAGACAATCTATTTCAATCTGGCTAAGGTTGAGGGCACATGATCTAAGATTTTTGCACCCTTTTCATAGCCACGGGGTCCTTGGATTTCATTGTATAGGGTTCTGGTGTGACTAAAATTTAGTTTATATAATTGCCATATCGCTCAAACAGCTAATGTCTGTTTTCCGATGTTTTGGGAACATCATGGGATTATATTTTCAGTTGTTTTTCGTCATTTAGTCTCTTTGCTTAATGTATTTCCGTAATCTTTTATGCTTCTTTGACTTAATTGTGGTGTTTTGCAGTATGAACATGCAATGTTGTTAGCTTTGCTCAAGAATGGACATGCAGAATCAGACAAAAAGATTGGTGTGGGTATCAAAGCTTTCCAAGTCAGGTTCCATCCTCGGTACAAAAGCCGCTGCTTCTTCCTTGTGAGGGAGGATGAATCAGAGGATGATTTTAGCTTCAGGAAGTGCGTTGATAACATAAGTCCTTTGCCAGAGAACATGCAGGTTAAGCAAGATGTCAACAAAGCCCTAGGTGGACGTCATGGTGGGAGAGGTGGGCGTGGTCGTGGTGGACGTGGCTATGGTCATGGGCGTGGTCGTGGCCGAGGCGGAAACTGAGTTTACTTCGATGAAAGGGGTGGTGGGGTTGATGAGCCTGTAATTTTTAGTTTGAAGTAAAAAAAACAATTTTCATGTCAGAGAATTCTCTTGCTGTATGTTTACAGGGAGAATAATGGATTTTAAAAAGCAACTTTTCTGGGGTTGCCCTTTCCTAGCCTATATATCTTCAATCTGAATCTATGATTCTCAAATGCGGAAACAAGTTTTATTCTGACAATTTTTACTCTAAAAACCCACCACGTTTTGTTTTTCAAATTTAAAGTGAAGTATAAAATGCTTCCGTTTGTCAATTTTAAATTAAGTCTAGAGATCCTATTTTTTTTGTTAAATTTAAGGTGAAATCTGAGGTCCTTTTTTTCCCTTCTAAAAAGAAGATAGTTTTGATTGAAGAGTTGATAATTACAAAAAGAAAAAGAACACATTAGGCCAGCAATGTCTTCAATGACTAATTATGATCAATTTTGTTGTTTCTATCAACTTGACTTCCGAGCTACATCAACAGAGGCCTTCACGATATCAGGGAAGACTATTGTGCCGCAATTCAGGAAAGTGAGGAAAAGAAACCGAACATCTCTCCTCCAAGTGAGATGCCCGGAAAATAGTCATTTCTTGCATCAATTGCATAATAAGTAGCATCAGAAAGAAGAAGAAAAAACCAAGAGTATAATCAAAAACCCTTTTACATCACGCTTTCCACAGGAACCACAAAAACCAGAAGACGAAACAACTCGAGGAAACAACTTTCTCTCATTAAGCTTTGTAAAATTAGCAGCAGAGGATATCTCATCCGACTAAGAGAAGAGAGTTGCTCTAGATGTGGAAAACACATCCTGAATAAACACCTGCAATCTTCCAAACATTTTTAACGAAAGAGTAATGGATGAAGAGATGAGCAACAGTCTCTTTTTCATTGCCACATGCAGAGCGAAAAGAATACCGAAAACCAAATCTTTTGAATAACACAACAGAGACAAGTAAGGTGTAATATTTCTATTTTCGGGAAAAGGCAGATGACGAAGCAAAATTTCATCGGGTAACAATCTGGGCTGTTTAATCTAGTGGTAATTGAATCAAGGACATCAAATAGAAAATAAAAGTTACAAATGAGGAGAAGATTTTTATGGGGGATTTAGACTGAGCCTGAGATTTTCCCAAGTTGCCTACGTATCCAAAGCCTGTGTTGGAATCAAGTCTGCCGTAGTTCTTATGAAAGTTTATATAGGGAACACTTCTGCCCTAGGCCTGCATGGGCCGTGTCCTATATGGACTCTATTTTCGTGTCTCACAAGTATTATTATTATCCTGTGTTTATCCCTTGACTTTAGGAGATAATCCTGAGAAACGTGTATTTATTATTATACGCTCTAGCCGACCTGCGGCGAGCAACCGAGGTGGATCTCTTCTTTGAGGAATCTGTTCTGGTTGTGTCTCCTGTGGAGGAGTCTGTTCTGGTTAAGTGACAAACTCATTAGCCACTTCTGCTTCCTTATGCCCTTCTGCTTCTGGAACATGCATTCCTCATTCACTTCTGGTGCACAATCTTGTGTACTGAGATTCTCAGTATTAGTATTGATCTCTCCACCACTTTGCTCTGTGACTATCCCTTGTAATCTTTTATTCTCTTAGATAGAGAAATGTCATCAAGTGGATCAACAGGTTGTTTTCCTTTTCAGTTTGTTACCTTCTTGCTTATCTTATCTAGGGTAAGGGTATCCTTTTTTGACGATTGTATGTCATTGTGATTAATTGGAAGAGGGGCAGAGGGTACCTGTTGCCTGGTGTGATCAGTGGAAGCGGTGGCATGAGTAGCATTTGGTGTAGTAGCTCCCTCGTCTGTGGGGATTTCAGTTCTTTGTGTAGCTTTCTTCTCCTTCTTGATTGGTAGGTTGTTTGTAGACCCAGGTGCTACCATAGTAGTTATCCTTCTCTTTTTGTTTTTGCTCCTTTCTTTTCTTTCTTCATTAGGAAGAAATTTGACTTTTGAATTGTTGACGCTCTAAGGATTTGTCATTGGAAATTTTAGTCTTGACAGTAGAGATTGAATGATAATCCCCATGGACTTTCCTTCATGAAATCTGTTCTGGTTGAGGAATCTGTTCTGGTTGTGTCTCCTGTGGAGGAGTCTGTCCTGGTTGAGTGACAAACTCATTAGCCACTTCTGCTTCCTTATGCCCTTCTGCTTCTGGAACATGCATTCCTCATTCACTTCTGGTGCACAATCTTGTGTACTGAGATTCTCAGTATTAGTATTGATCTCTCCACCACTTTGCTCTGTGACTATCCCTTGTTGTAATCTTTTATTCTCTTAGATATAGAATTGTCATCAAGTGGATCAGTAGGTTGTTTTCCTTTTCAGTTTGTTACCTTCTTGCTTATCTTATCTAGGGTAAGGGTATCCTCTTTTGACGATGGTATGTCATTGTGATTAATTGGAAGAGGGGCAGAGGGTACCTGTTTCCTGGTGTGATCAGTGGAAGTGGTGGCATGTGTAGCATTTGGTGTAGTAGCTCCTCAAATCTGCCAGGGATTTCGATTCTTTGTGTAGCTTTCTTCTCCTTCTTGATTGGTAGGTTGTTTGTAGACCCAGGTGCTACCATAGTAGTTATCCTTCTCCTTTTGTTTTTGCTCCTTTCTTTTCTTTCTTCATTAGGAAGAAATTTGACTTTTGAATTGTTGACGCTCTAAGGATTTGTCATTGGAAATTTTAGTCTTGATAAAGAGAGATTGAATGATAATCCCCATGGACTTTCCTTCATGAAACGATCCATCCCTTTTCTCTCCTTTTTATTTTACGAGCTCTTGTTCAGATGTTACCAGATTTACCATTTTTCTGAATAGATATTCACTCCAATTGAATTTATGTTGCTTGTAGATGACGTACATCAGTCTTAATCTTTCATCAGTGATACTGTTCTTGTTCCTCTTCCAAATTGAGTGATTTTTGATGATCATATCAAGGAGATATACAAAGGCTTCTTTTAGTTTCTTGGAGTTGCACCCTACTTTAATGTTATCTCTGTTGTTGAGTCAATCAAATCAAGGAAATGATTTATGTCCTCCATGAATATAGCCTTGGGGCTATGTGAATCTCCGGTTTCTAGCTCCATTATCTCCTTGAATGTGTCTTTATTGATGATGAGATCCCGTTCCTGCAATGTTGTCTTGATCTCATCATTTGATTCCCTGTAAGTGGCATTTTTCCAGAATGCCCTAACGTCATCGTAGCTGTATTATGGATTTCTATAATCTAAGATTAAATCCAATTTAGTTCTTCTCATATATTCAACCACCCTTTGAGCTATGGGACAGTCTCTTGAAGCAGCTACATAACCATCAAGATGCTATGAGAGACCAGTAAGGACTTGATGTTCATTGGCCATTTTGAATTTTTGAGAGGGAATGAGTAAAATGAAGAAGATGAGGTTTTTGTTTGAAAGAGGTTTCTAAAATCTGAATCGGTAAAGTGAAAGGTTTTGAGGAGGGAGGTTATATAGATAAAGGACGGTTAGATATAAATGATCTGAGGATCGTGTGTATCAAAGCACCCATCGTAGGTCTTCTAGCCGTAATGATGACTTTTGGTTATGAATATCGTGATATGTCCATAACTACTCCACTTTATGGTAGTTTAGAGACGCAAAACGTCTGCTCAATGTCATCTGAATTGCAATCAATGGACGTCTGGCCAATGCGTGTCCACCACGTGTCTGTTTTTTTCGAAACTCCCCATATGCGTCCCGTAACTCCTCGTATTATGTGATTTAATGAGCCAAGTGGGCTGTGTAACAAGTCTTTGTAACACTTGATTAAATAATAATTTGCTCATTAAATTTGTAACACCTTTCATCTTCAATGTGATTTGATTTATCATGGTACTTCTTCATTAAAATATATTTCTTTTGTCTGATTGAGTTTCTTCATAGCCCCGAGTGGTCTGCTTTAAGAGTCTATTAAAGTCTGTGTCCTTTAGTCGTCTTTGTCTTCAGACTAGTCTTGATCATCAAAACGAAAATGGAGACCTAACAACAAATGTTTGACAACTAGATGTTTTGGAATCAAATACTAATTTAAGAAATCTTTAAACATAGTGATTGATCTATCAAGTGAGCTCACCCGAAGTGATAAAGATCTAGTTTACTAGTTTACTTCATATGATCATATGGACTATGAAAGATTCATTAGTCCAAGAAGACTTCTCAATTCTGTAAATCTGTTCTCACATAGAGGTTTGGTGAAGATGTCTGCTAGTTGATCATCTGTTTTGATATAGACCAATCTCACATCACCCTTTTCCACATGATCACGTATGAAGTGATGTCTGATATCAATATGCTTTGTCTTGGAATGTTGAACTGGATTTTCAGATATCGATATAGAAATTGTGTTGTCACACATGATTGGAATTCCCTTCTCTTCAATTCCTTAATCTCTGAGTTGTTGTCTTATCCATAAAACTTGTGCACAACAACTTCCTGCAGCTACATAATTTGCTTCTGCCGTAGATGTTGCAATAGACGTATGTTTATTTCTAAACCAAGATACTAGTCTATTTCCTAGCATTTAGCAAGTACCAGATGGACTTTTCATGTCCACTTTGCAACCTGCATAGTCTGCATCTGTGTATCCAACTAGTGTGAAATCGCCTTCTCTTGGATAGAATAATCCCAAGTCAACTGTATCCTTGAGATATTTTAACATCCTTTTAGCAGCATCTAAGTGACTTTCTTTTGGATTTGATTGAAATCTTGCACATACTCCAACAGCAAATGATATGTCTGGTCTTCTTGCAGTAAGATATAGTAGTGAACCTATCAGACCTCTGTATTTGGTTTGATCCACACTTTTACCATTAACATCTTTGTCTAAGTGTAGATTTGCTGACATAGGAGTTGCAGCCTTTTCACATGATTCCATTTCATACTTCTTGATGAGATCTTTGATGTATTTGCTTTGGTTGATGAAAATTCCATTCATCATTTGTTTGATTTGAAGTCCAAGAAAGTAGTTGAGCTCTCCAATCATGCTCATTTGCAATTTGCTCTTCATCGGATTTGCAAACTTCTCACATAACTTGGAATTTCGACACCCAAAGATAATGTCATCTATATAAATCTGTACCAGTAGTGTGCAATATTCATGTTGGATTCTGAATAATGTCTTGTCTATTGTGCCCTTTTTCAATCCATTTTCCATAAAAATTTTTGATAAGGTTTCATACCAAGCTCTGGGTGCTTGTTTCAGACCATAGAGTGCTTTGTTGAGCTTGTAAACTTTGTGTTCTTGTGCTCTGATTTCAAATCCTGGTGGCTGTTGTACATAAACTTCTTCTTCAAGTAGTCTATTTAAGAAGGATGATTTGACATCCATCTGATATACCTTGAAGTTTTAATGAGCAACATATGCTAGGAATAGTCTAATAGCTTCTAGTCTTGCAACTGGTGCATATGTCTCATCAAAGTCAATGCCTTCAGCTTGTGAGTAACCCTTGGCTACAAGTCTTGCCTTGTTTATGATGATGACTATATTTTCATCCATCTTGTTTATGTAAACCCATTTAGTTCCAATGACATTTCAGTGGTCTAGTATGTTTGTGAGATCCCATACTTGATTTCTCTCAAATTCATTCAACTATTCATTCATAACAATTATCCAATCAGCATATTTGCACGTATCTTCAATAGTCTTGGGTTCCATATCTGATAGAAAATATGTGAGCATGGTTTCCAGTTGACTTCTAGTTCTAACACCAATGTTTGGATCTCCAAGAACTTGTTGTGCTGGATGATCTCTTAACCAATTCAGATTTGGCTCAGTGATTTGTGTGGTCTGAACTTCTTCTGGTGTTGTGCCTTGCTCAATTGTAGGATGAAAATCATCAGGTTCTATTGAATTGATTTGTCTTACTTCAATGTCAACATATACCGGCTCTTCTGTAGTTCGATCTTCTTCTTGTAATGGCAGATCAGTGTTGAAGTTTGGTTCATCAAAGACGACATGCACTGATTCTTCTATAGATAATGTCCTCTTATTCAGAACTTTGAAGGCTTTGCTCATGTCTGAATATCCCAAGAATATCCATTCATCTACTTTAGCATCAAAATTCTTTAGTTGATCTTTTCCATTGTTGTGGATAAAACACTTGCTTCCAAAGATGTGAAAGTCGGAGATGTTGGGTTTTTCTCCTATTACATAATTCATAAGGTGTTTTTCCTCTGACTTTGTTGATGATTGATCTGTTCTGAGTGTGACAAGCAGAGTTAACAGCTTCTGCCCAATATCCTTTTGACATGTTTGCTTCGTCTATCATTGATCTGGCAGCTTCTTTTAAAGTCATGTTCCTTCTTTCAGCTACTCTATTGTGTTGTGGAGTTCTTGCAACAGCAGTTGATGTTGCATGCCATTTCCTTCACAGTAGCTTCGGATAACTTGATTCAATAATTCTGTGCCTCTGTCAGATCTAATTTTGATTACTGTCAGATCCTTTTCATTCTAAAGTCATTTCAGTAGGTCTGGCAGCTTCTTGAGAGTTTCTCTTTTCAAGTTGAGAAAGATAGCCCATGTGTACTTAGAGAAATCGTTCACTATTACAAGTGTGTACATATTTCCACTCACACTTATTCGTGTCACTGGTCCAAATAAATCCATGTGTAGAAGTTTCAAAATTCTATTTGTTGACGATGTTTTCTTTGATTTGAAGGATGCTTTGATTTGTTTCCCCGTTTGGCAGGAGTCACAAATGCTATCTTTTATGTACACTATGTCTGGTAGTCCTCTCACTAGATCATTTCTTGCCAACTGGTTGATTGTTTTGAATTTGAGATGGCTCAATCTCTTGTGCCACAGATGACTTATCTCAGGTTTTGATTGTACTAGTAGTTAAACTTCTGAAGTTTCCGTTGATCAGTCTACTACATACATGTTCTTCTTTCTTTTTCCAGTTAAGATCGTATGTCCAGTTTCTTCATTGATAACTCTGCATTTCTTCTTGGTTAAAAAGACTTCATATTCTTTATCACAAAATTGACTTGCACTGAGAAGATTGTCTTCATTCCTTCAACAAAAGTGACATCATAGATTTCTAGATCGTTCTTGATAAGACTTTCAATTCCTTTGTGTTTGGGTCCATCCTTACAATTGGTGTAAGACTTTCATTTCCACCAATTGTAACTTTGGGTCCATCCTTGTTTTGATATTTCACAAAGCAGTGTTTGTTGCCCATCATGTGTCTGGAACATACACTGTCTATGTACTAGACATCCTCCAACAAATTAATGCGATTTAAGTACCCAAATCTGTTTGGATCCAACAGTGTTAGTGCCAGATGATGTAAGGCCTAGTCTATATTTGAATGGGGGGACTCTTAGGTGTTTACACCACTGTTAAGGATAATCAAATGGAATTTTGTAAAACTTCTTTTTCCTATTTGAGATCCTTTCTCTACCTTTGTATGATTGAACATGGTTGGTCTTAAAGGCAGGTTTAGGAATTGTCTCAGATTTCTTTTTATACACTTGTCTGGTCCTGTTTGGAACCTTTTTTTGTGTAGAAGGAAATCTAGGATGTTCCACTGTTCTACTTTTAGAATTTCCATTCCTGACATTGGTGTTCTTGTTATGAATAGGAAGACCAGTGTTCCAGTCATTGTCAGAAGGGTATAGTCTATTATTCCCTCTGAACTTATGATCCCTTGATTTGTTCATTTTTTCAGATTCATAAGTAATTGGATGTTCATGTCTTTGATTTTCAATCATAGGTTTAACAAATTTAACTTGCCTGACCTATCTTACTTTTGATTCAGGTTTGAAAGTTCGCTCATAAGGAGTACCATTTTCATCTGAACTTCAAGTTAGACTTGTCAAGTGTTGTCTGTTCTGAGCATCCCAGACCAGACTTGTCCCCAGGTCTTTTGGCTGGTTTATACTCAGAAATGATTGATGCAATAGTCTTGATCTGAATTTGGATTATCTTGTTCAGATTAGGTCTATTTTCATCTATCATTGAAGGTTTGTTATTCTTTAGATTGAATAATTCAGCTTTCAGTTTTAGATTCTCAGTCTTGAGATATTCATTTTCTTTCTTTATTAGATCGCAATTTGTTTGAATTTAATCAAACTCACTGTTAATATCTGTAGGAAATCCTTGAATATCTGCATTCTCAAGATTTGGAATTGCAGCTTGGGAACATGAACCAGATGAGGATGCTGAGTTAGAGAATAGTGATATTACCTCATCATTGTCCTCTAGTGCCATGAATGCATTGTCATCTGAGTCAGATAAGGGCTCTGCTTGACTCTCATGAGATGAGTCATCGTATGCTTTGTAAGCTCGTCTGTTTCTGCCCTTGTCGTATGCTCTTTCACGTCTATCCTCATCTCTAGTTCTCTTTATTGGTTCTAGACACTCTGATTTGAAATGTCCTGGTTTGTTGCAGTTGTAGCACAACATTTCTTCTTGTTTCTTTCTTTCCTGATCATCTTTGCGACGTCTCTACGATCTTCTCTCCGGGTGTCTCGTCTATCGTCTCTTCTATCATCATCTCTTCTTCTGTAACCATCATCTCTTCTATTCTCATTTTGAAACTTTCTGGTAGAATGAGACAACCCTTTGATGTGTCTCATGATTAAGGGCATATGATATTGCAATTGGTCAATCTGACTTTGTTTGACTTTTCCAACCATGGGTTTGGAAGTTTCACCAGTGGGAACAATGAGAGCTGGTATTTCTTGAACATTATTCTTGGATTTGTTGTCCAGCTCAAATTCATATGCCTTTAAATCATAAAAGAGCTCCATTGTGTCTAGTTTTGATAGATCTTTTGCTGTTGTTAGGACAGTGGTTATGAAATCCCAAGATTCTGAAAAAGATTTCAGAATCTTCGTGCAGATCTCCTTTTGAGTGTAATTTCGATTTAGTATTTGTAGCTCATTTAAGATCTCATGAAAACAAGCTTCTATTTTTTCAATAGTTTCTCCAAACTTCATCTGGAAAGTTTTGAATTTCTGAACATCAACTGCGAGCTTGTTGACTTTGACAGCTTCAGTGCCTTCACAGTAGTTGATCAGAGTTTTCCAGATTTCATTACATCCTTTGATATTTAGGAACATGTTGCTATCCAAGGTCTTCATTATGGTGTCTTTAGCAACATTATCCAAATTGTTGATCTTTTTGTCTTATGGAGTCCACTCATGCTTTGGCTTTCTTACAAATGGTTGATCTCTTTGAGTGGCTTTATCCGTATGTGCTTTCATGATGGTAATTGGACCATCCTCTATCATAGTGACCATGTCTTCATGGATTGCAGCTAAATGCGTCTGCATACGCATTTTCCATTCATCAAAATTTGAAATAGAAAAAGTAGGTACTCAAACAATAGTACTATTTGACTCCATGCTGAAATAATGAATTTAAAATCTTTTTGAAAACAAAAGCTTTGGATCACTCCAACACACATAACACGAAGGCGTCTGTTATTATGAGACACGCTTTGATACCACTTGTTGGTCCGTAATACAAGGCTTGGAAGAGTTCAGAGGGGGTGAATGAACTCTTTTCGATTTTAGAGTTTCTTACTTAATGAATGAGTCTGATCAGTAAGAACAAACCAGCAAATAGCTCGTCTGGTTTCACTGGTCTTATTGTCTTCAAAAAGTAAGTGCAGCGGAATAATGATATAGTCCGAAATAAGCCTTGAGCGTGGTTTTCAGTGCTGAGTGGTGTGATATAGAATATGCAAATACTTAAAGTAATCAAAGAAGTTAAGAAGTGTTATCCATCTTCGGAGTGGCGTAATCTTTTATGTGACCGCTTCTCCCGTGACTTGGGAGGTATCACTATTTTACTCTAGACTAATACAATAGGTAAGTGTCCTTGACACCCCGCAGATGCCACACACCCCGCAGATGCTTCAATGGTCTATTTGCACGCAGCTCGTCTTAAGAACTTCCATTCTCCAACAGCTCATCCGTCTTCTTCATTGTTCCTTTACACCCCGCAAATGCTTCAACAGGTTCGCCTCTTTCTTGAGAACTTGTTTGTTGAGTAGAGTGAGTGCTGTATCAAATTAATGCTACAAAGATGAGAGATTTTGGCTGGATCTGACTTTGAAGCTTTAGTTGCAGCTCTCTTGATCAAGTACATCACTAGATATTTATTTGAAGCTTAGTTGATCTTGATCTGCTTGATTTCTGGATCTGTATTTTTAAGCTTGAGATGAAGATCTTGCTGAGAGATGATTTTCTGGATTTTCAAGAACTTAGCGTATTGATCAATTTCCTCAACTTTTCTCCAGCTGTCCTTTTTCATCCTTATATAGTCTTCGTAGGGTATGTGTACCATTGAAGAATGAGTGGCTCTGATTAACTGCTGAGTTGTCACTTGAACTGTTGAAATTGGCTCGTTCAGCTTTTAAAAGTTGGAGCCTGTACTTGTTGGCTTCTAGAAGATAACTTTATAGCATCCAATGCTATTTCTCCACTTGTATGATTTTGTAGCCGTTAGATCAAATGTTGATCGGATGGATGGCTACACGCCCTTTAATTTATCACTTTGTATATCTTCTTAGTCACTTGATAGCATTTGTAGTTTCTGGTCTGAACCTTGACTCGTCTGGATCTTCAATGCTTTACTCTTCATATTTTGCTTGCTGGTTTGCTATGCTTCTGAATATCATGTCTTGAGTAGTCTGCTAAATAAATGGACAAGAGTCTTGTCTTCAGGTCGTCTGGTCTTCTTGTCTCAAATATTCAAGCCTAGACCAACTTAGATTCTACAATTAAAAACAAGGTCTGACTAATCCTGTACAATTCGCATGTCAGACTACTAAGCAAACTTATACTTGGTTTCTAAACCCACTATTTTGGTATCATCAAAACTTCTAGTCTAGGAGGACCTAACAAATAGTCAGCTGACTATTCACTCAGCTGAGTTATCAACTCTTTTGAAGAAAAGTTTGTGTCAAGTTTATTCACCCCCCTGTAAACTTGATCCAAGCCTTTCCAAGGGACCAACATACATTTTGTATGGTGAACCCCGTGCCACAACACATTCTGCACCTCAAGGGCACAGAGAACTTCGTGAGAAAGATCACACGAGTCCCTTGGCATCAGTCAAAGTGGAGAGGTGTAATGGTTCCATGTTGTGAAGAATAAACGTGCCTCACCAATGATAATGGTGTATTAGCTTTTAGACACAACAAATATGTTTATTACGGATTTAATCTAACCACCTGATTAATTCGCATAAAAAGGCTTCCTAAGGAATTTTAGTCTTAGACAATCTAACTAAATTACCCAGCACACTGTAAAATGACCATTGACTATTAAGTCAATATCCCGCAAGACCTAAACAGTTGCTTTGCGGGTGCTCCCATCTTCTCTCCGCAGAGTGTCTCAATTATGGTGCTAAGTCGATGCTATGAGAAGTCGATGTTAGATATTTCCAAACTCCAGTTATTATCCCAAAAGGATTAAAAAAACATATAACATCAAGTAAATTACTCAAATAGGAAAATCTGTAAGTTCTAGAGAGCCGGCGACATGCAGGGAGGAGCGCAGCGCATGTCCTGGCCTCTTTGTTCTCATTCCATTCCCGTGCAAGGTGACCAGGCGCACGCTGAGTCAAGGGCAAGTGGTATTGCCGGGGAAAAAATTCCTACCAGGGCTATTCAGAGCAATTAATACTGAAACTCCCATTCTTTCCTATGAATATTTCTTTTGTTTCGTTGATTCTTTGTTTTTTCTTCACATTTTTGTACTGTTAACAACATCATAAAATTGACCCAATACAAAAGTTCAATTCGTTGAACCATCCTGCCCATTAAAAAGAAACCGATAACTGGAGCAATTCAACTATGTTGCTAATGTTTCCGACGCCATGGTGACTTTACCCCTTGAAAGAGACGGTCCAATTGCTCAGCAGGGAGAATGAAAGGGGGAAGATTTTTCAAGGAGTCTGTAACACAAATTTCGTATTATCCCTGAAATAAAAAAAAAGAAAACACGAAATATGTAACAACTAAAATTTTATTAATTTAAGAAATAAAAGGTGGTACAATCTCTAAAATCCTTTGATTCTCCCTTTCTCGTTGGCGATGATTAATGCTCTCCCGGATATAAGCGGAAGTGTTTAATTTAGTCTTTGATTGTTGACCTTCCGGATATAGCGGAAGTGCTTTTAATTTGGGTCGAAGACTCGGAGGTGCTTTGAAGTTGATGAAGATTGGAAGGAACTTTTGTGTTACCTTCGATCCCCTTGTTGAAGAACTTCAAGTTTTTTTTGTTGATCTTCGAATGTCGGAGATGCTTTGGATCTTCTTATTTTGAAGAATTTCCGGCCCTTTTTTTGGAAGATCTCTAATGCTCTTGGTGTTGCTGTAGAGTGCTTGAAGATTTTTGCTGTGAGACTTTTACCAACTTCTTTTGGTCTTCTCCTTTTTTTTTTTTTCTTCTGTTGTTCTCTGTGTACTTTGGAAATGACCAATGCCTCCTATTTATAGTGGTAGAGAAGCCAATGATTGATTTGCATTAAATGTAGGAAATATTCTGATTGATTTTAGATAATCCTTGGAATATTCCACATTTATTATAAATCAATAAAATCTCCTAATTATATTTTAAAAGATTTTCTGATTTATTGCTTTCATATTATCTCCTAATATTTAATGTAAGAAAATAATACTAAACAATTCCAATTTCATTGCATATGTAATATGTAACATATATAATGTGTCACACATATATTCTTTTTTTGTATAGCCATTGAAATTAATTAAATCTCTAATATTTATTTAAGAGATTTTTTAATCAATTATTTATTTTTACATTATTCATAAAATTTTATAGGAAATAATATAAAATAAATTTCAACTTGAGATTAAATGTATAATGTAGCATATATTACGCGTCACATAAATTTTTCGATTCTACGCCCCTCGAGACTTGTTGCGATTGTAGTAAAGTTTTACTACAGTGACGAGTCTCGACAAAGTTTGTCGTTTGATAAAGATTCCCTGTTTTGGTTTTTCTTTTCTTTTTTTGGGTAAAGAAAAGGCCAAGCCTCATGCAAGGGCAAATCTATTTTGCCGTGGATCATCTTCCAATTAGGCCCATGCAAAACCTAACATGCTTCGCTAGGTTAAAGTCGGCCGCCGTTTTTTCTTGTTCCCTACGCATGACCATAAATTAGGCAACCTCTTTCACGCATCGACATTCGACAGTATATATAAATCCTTCAGAAAAAGTAAAAACATACATCATCATCTTGGTACAGCATAGGTCACGGGTTCGCTTTGCCTGTTTGTTTGTTCAACCTATACCACGTTTCTTCTTCTTTTCTAGCTCCAAGAGTTTGCCGTCTTTACGTACATACTGTGCTCTTGCTCCTGCATGACCTAAGCTTCTGCATGTTTTTTTTTTTTTCTTTCACGATTTTGAATCGGGGATTTTAATTTAGGGTGGGTAATGGGACTATATACTGATTCGTTGGGTGGTGGATTAAGAAAATTTGATAGATCAAATCAAGACATGTAGATTTTTAGTATAATATTTTTTTTTTTATTCGGGTGAGAACAGCGCAAAGATACTACATACCTCCGTCCTTAACCCTAATGATGCCGTAACATTATTGCTCCTAAGGGCCCCATGTTGAGTCTTATGTAATCATGCGAATATTCACATGGATGATGTATGTATACCTTGCTTCCCTTTCCCGGCTCTTTTTGTTTTTTATATATTTTTTTATATTTAAATTATGTTTGCCTGTTTTGATGTGTGCAGGGAACCAAAATAGGGACCACCGTGTTGTTCTAAGAGGTGCACCATATCCTTTTAAGGACCGCCACAGTCTTAAAATTTTTTTTTGGGAAAAAGCATATATACTGGACTGTGTCTCTTCAGACTGCCACGACTTCATTCTTCCGCTTTCTCTTTTCTTTTAATTAACACGAAACGAAGAGAAGACGATACATACGTATATGCATAAATATCGCTGACAACAAAACGGCTAATTTCTGGGTACAATTGTCTTTATTTTTTTGGGGTATTTCATTTGATTTTTAAATTTATTTTAACTTTTCGTCTTTCTGGACCATATTGAGATTTTCTGCTATGTCACCACTAGGATTTTGAGTATCCTTTGGACGATACGCTCCTCTTTTCCCCGGGGCGGGCTTTTTGTACACCATCAACTTCTTACACCAATAATCAACCTAGGGAGGGGAACCCAGTTTTCATTGTTATAAACGCCAACCAAGCGGTGAAGGTAGACATCAAAAGATGTTGGCGACTCACGGGAAGGACTTCTCCTCCTCGATGAGCATCTGAACGATCCAACTCGTCAATGCTAGGGATGACCTCCTTATCTGAGATCTCCGGTGGATGTGAAGTCCACCAATGTGCCATAAATCGCCAGCGAGATGGACATCTCTCCGGCATCGGTGTGAAGCGTGTTAGTCTCTGGGCACCATGCCTCTCATGGCTTCGGATAAGCGCTTGGGCATTTGGAATATTTGAAGAGAGATGCGCGCCAGGGCATCATATAAACCGATCCTTTTCAAAATGCTTTTATTACGGGAGAGCACGTCTTGAGCCATTCTAATATCGCTCTGCATGGTGAAGACTCGGTGGTTTTAACACGGTTCCTCTATTGGACCTCGCCGTTGATAATTCGCCGACCAAGGGTGGAAAAAGTATGGCTCCGAGGCTTCGTGCTATTCACCAAAGGGCATAATGTGTACTCCACATGATCATTAGACCGTCTCAACTCCATGTAAAGTCGTAGCCGTCAGTGCCGATACCTTAGGTTAAGCCGCCAGGGCGAGAGCCACTCATAGGTGGATGAACGCGCAAGTTTAAACCCGATTTGATCCGCGTGTTACGGGCGTACAAGACCACCAAGTATTTTTTCTTTCCAGATTTTCACATCATGGTGGTTTTTCGGAAGTGGCGAAAAATAATAAAAAATACTTGGTGGTCGTCGTGGCACAGGCCTGTAACACGCGGATCAAACCGGGTTTATGCTGCGGTTCATCCACTATGAGTGGCTCTCGCTTATCGGCTTAACCCAAGGTATCGACACAACGATACGACTTTACATGGCGTTGAGGTTGTCTAATGGCCATGTGGAGTACGCGTTATGCCCTTTGGCGAATAGCACGAAGCCTCGGAGCCATATTTTCTCCACCATTGGTCGGCGAATTATCGACGGCGAGGTCCAATGGGGAACTGTGTTAAAAACCACCGGAGTCTTTAGCTTCATAGAGCGATATTGGGAATGGCTCGAAGACGTGCTCTCCCGTAATAAAAGCATTTTGAAAAAGACTGGTTTATACGATGCCCTAAGCGCATCTCTCTTCAGCTATTCTAAATGCCCAAGCGCAATCTGAGCTTTCTACGAGGCATTGTGCCCAGAGACCAACACGCTTCACACTATTGCCGGAGAGAAGTCCATCTCCTTGGCGGATTTATGGCATATTGGTGGACTTTCGCCATCGCTGGAGATCTCATGCGGAGGAGGTCATCCCAGCAGCGACGAGAAGTTGGATCGTTTGCTTGCTCATCAAAGGACAAAGTCCCTTCCCGTGAGCTTTCAGCATCTTTTTGATGCCTACCTTCATTGCTTGGTTGGCGTTTTTGACAATGCGAATCCGAAGGTTCCCCTCTCCCGCTGAGTTGATTATTGGTGTAAAAAGTTGATGGTGTACAAAACGCCCGCCCCGGGGAAAAGAGGAGCGTATTGTCCAAAGATACTCAAAATCCTAGTGGCGAAATAGCAGAAAATCCTCAGAGATGGTCCAAAAAAGACGGAGAGTTGTTTGCTCGCCTTCATATCAAAGGAAACTCAAGGGAGGAGTCCTGTCTTGCCGCCTTTATCGCATATTGGTTGTGCTCGTTCTCCTCCCATCAAGTGATGTGACGATTAGGCCTTCGACTTTTAAAATGGAAAATCTGATCGCACACGGGAAAGTTCATTGCCTTGTTGTTCCCGTGTTGGCAAGCATGTATAGAGGGTTACACACGATTTCACGCTCGTCTGCCCCGGAGTGAGGGGATGCTTGTCTTTCATGGCATTACGTCATTGGGTGGATTGCACGCTATTTTGGGACTAACCAGCAGCATGTTGTATGAAGTTTTAGCATCGATGACATGGAAGAGAGTGCTGGAAGGCATGTCGTCCATCAAAATTTCAAGTCTTATTACTCCGATGGCTCGTTTCCCCCCTTGGTTAAATCCTTGGATCATAAGGCGGCTATCGGCGAGTTCATCCATTGAAACACCAAGCTCTTTCAATGTGTGGAGCGGTAAAATATTAACGGCAGAGCCTCCATCCAACAACACTCGATTCACCTTTTTTTCATGTGTGAATGCACTTACAAACAATGGACGATTATGGCGCGCCGACCCTAGCAACATGTCATCATCAGTGAAGGTTATCTCAGTCGTGCATGCAATCTTTGCCTCGATTGGGACTTTTTCCTTCGTTTGAGAACATCCATTCTCGTCTACAACATTGTCCTCCTCGACATTGACATCACAACATGAAACGAGTTCCTCCTCTAAGTGTTTTTCAAGGGCTTCAACTTCAAAGATTTTCCTAGGCATATACTCCAGCAAAGTGATGGGAGCGCGAGGACTTTTGTATTTGATGCCTTCCGAAGAGATGACCTTCTTTTCCTTTCTTACTTTTCTTTGTTGCTCTCTCACCCTTTTTGCTTTTTTGTTTTTCTTTAGCTTAGAGGACTTGGGGTGATTCTTTCTTGGCCTTGTTGACTCAAAATGGCACGTCATCTTTTGCTTTTTCTTGCGAGTCACCAGGATCCATCCGTCATCATCCCGTTTGGTGGACTTTGAGTTTTTATCTTCTTCATCAGCAACCTTTGTTTGTTCGGGAGCAGTTGAAAACTTCTCTTCGATGAGTGGCAGAAATTCAAGGGACTTGATTTCAATCGGGTCAAGTGACCCAAACTGAATGGTGACTCCATGACATTCCTCAGTTCTTCTATAGTGACCTGATTCGCGCTCGCCTTTTCTTCTTAAAGCACGATCTTCCCCTTCTCAGCCAGACACATAACTTTGTCCTTGAAGACAAAGCACTTCTCAATAGGGTGACCGCATAAGTGATGATATTTATAATAATTTCCCACATGGGCCTTTGCAGCATATTCTAGGCGTTTTGTTTCTGAGAGTTCGATGAGCTTGGCCTTCAACAACTCATTAAAAATTTCCGGTACGTCAGAATCAAAGAAGGGATACTTCTTCTGTTGTATTTCATTCAAGGTAGGTCGTCGTCTCCTACACCATTGCGGCTCAAACTTTCTTTCCTCCAACTTGCTTGAACCTTAGTTGTTAACTCTTATCGGAGACTACGATTGCGGCATTAGACTCTTCTTTCCGTTCTTGGAGCAGATTTCACGGGTTTCTTCACTCAATATTTTCTTTGATCCTTACAGGATCTTGGGCGGGAACTCGAACTCCGTTGGCATCAATGCTCGGCCCATGTCATGTGCACGAGTGGCCAACTCTTCAAAAGATCTCGGCAAAATCCCTTTGAGAATGTATTACAATCCCCAATGCATGCCTTGAATGCATATCTCAATGGCGAGAGGCTTCATACTGATTTGGTCTTTGCGATTAAGGCTTAGACTTCTCCATCATTAATATAGTCAACAACCTTCTCCTCTTTCCATTGCCGGGAGTTAGTCAATTCTACCATGCTGACGGTTCTTCGAGTGCTATAGAAGCGATTGAGGAAAATCTGCTCTTGCTCCCAACTATCTAGGGAGGCGAGGGCAAGATCAGTGTACCATTCAAAGGCATTGCCTTTGAGAGAACACACAAACTGTTTCACCAAGTGGTCTCCATACGTTCCAGCATTGTTGCAAGTTTCGACAAAATGAGCAATGTGTTGTTTTGGGTTACCCTTTCCATCAAACTGTTGGAACTTTAGCGGTTGGTAACCGGATGGCATATTCAGATCATCAATCCTTTAGGTGTATGGATTGACATATGTTTGGGATGACTTCATGGACCCTCCAACCTTGTCCTTGAGCGTCCCCATGATAAACTCCTTCAATTGATCAATCGGAATCAGGACATCGGGGGAGAATTTCAGATCGCTCGCCAAGACAAAAGATTTGGAAGCTTCTTGATCTCTGAAAGTGTTTTCTGGAGCCACTTTCAAGTTGTTCACCATATGCAGAGACTTGAAGGCTTCTTGTTCTTTGGAAGTGATGTCAACTTCATCCTCTTCGTCATGTAGCACTTCTTTTGCTTTACTTGTTTCCCCAATGTAATCGAGTTTGTTGGCAAGTTTGGTAATTTGCACGTCTTGGGTCTGAACGTGTGACGTGAGGGCTTTAATGGCCTTTGTAAGGCTAGAAATGTGTTCTTCTAGAGTGGTGGAATTCGTCATCATGACATCCGCAGCCATTGGTGACATGGATCCATCAAACGTTTCCTGTGGGGAAAAGAGGCTTATGCCAAGTTCCGTTGACATGCTTCGGGTAACCGGGCCAGCAATTTGTCCCTGGGACGAAGCAGTAGCAGCAGACTTTTCAGTAGCGGCCTCAGAAATTTTCGAGGCATCAACTTTGGCAGCCTTTGAACCAGTAACCTTGGCGACTTTTGAAGCAACAACCTTTGAAATTTTTGAGGCATCAACCTTTGGAGCCATTTGTTCTTGGCCTTTTTTTTTTGCAAGGAGAGATGAAAGGAGAGATGGTCCCACTGGGTGTGCAATTTGTAACACAAATTTCGTATTATCCCCGAAATACAAAGAAAGGAAACACGAAAAATGTAACAGCTAAAATTTTATTAATTTAAAAAATAAAAGGTTGTACAATCTCTAGAATCCTTTGATTCTCCCTCTTCTCGGAGGCTTCGTTGACTCAACATGAGTGTTTTAATAAAAGGACAAATCGGGTGTTGTAAGAAAATAGGGATAAATTGGAGTAAAATGTGTTTTACGCCAATATTATTGGAGTAAAAACACTATTTAACGCCAATATTATTTGGAGTAAAATGTGTTTAACTCCACTGAATCATTTTCTTCTTTTTAATGGCGTTAAATAGTGTTAACACTATTTAATGGTGTTAAATACCATTTTACTCCAATAATATTAGAGTAAAACACTTTTTACTCCAATAATATTGAAGTAAACGTTGCTCGTTACGCCAATAATATTATTATGATGTTATTGTCGTAAAAATTCATTTTACGACAATATTATCAGAGTAATACCTAAAAATGAGTTTTGTAAAAAGTGCAACCTTTTACAGTGGGAGGTGTGGCGTGGCGCGATTTTCGATTAAGACAAAATGGGTATTTCACAATAATTACTTTTTGTTGCTCTGGTGGGAATTGTTTTCCTGGAAATCTGTGAGTGTTTTACTAAATGGTATAGGGCGGGCGCATGTGCAGAATGGCCGGGCGCACGCATGGGTCGATTCCCTGGCTGTTCCTGGTGTTTTTTGTACTTGTTCGTCACCTGTACAGATCCCAATACAATTCCAACCACAATTTGGCACGTTTGTGGTACTAATTAACATCAACCTGCAGTTTCATATATATATATATATATATATATATATATATATATATATATATATATACGAAATACTATAAGCACATTAATCACTTAACCACCGATTAAAAACACCCTCTTTTCTCTTCATCTGTCAGAAACAAATATACAAAGCAAGAACACCGAGAAACTGTGACATTTTCCTTTCCTCTATGAAATTCATACAACCAAAAGCATACATGCACTACCATTACTTGATAATTTACAACAATCTAGGATACCAAAAACTCAAGAATTCATCAAAACGATTAAGATTCTAAACTAGGACTAAAATCGATTACTTACGAAATAGGGAGATGTTGATATCAATAGATTCGTTTCATCGCGGTGATCATTTTTCTCTACTACGGTGTGTTGAAAAGGTGAACGAATTGGTCTCGCGATTGAAGATTCTGTTGTACCTTTTGTTTCCAAACTTTTCTTCAGAGCAGAACGTATCTTTTTTTGCCTGTGAGAATGGTGCATGGTAAAGGTTGGATTAAGGGAGGAGTTTTCCTTTTATAATTATTACTCACCATAAACCCATAATTATCTTCAATTCCCAATAAAAGAGATTATAAATCCATTTAACTAATTTCCCAAAAACATTAAAATAAAGCTAAATAATAAGTAGGGTAAATAAGTCGACAAGATTACCCTTACTCAAAAATCAGTGGCGTTACGATATATATATATATATATGTATGCGTGTGTGTGTGTGTTAGATTCGACTATATTAATTAGTGAGATATAAATCAAGAGTTAATGAAGGATATATTTTTGGTAAGAGATATATAATATTACATGATTTGTTTCCTTTTCATCCGGTAGAATCCTGTTTGATTAAGATTTATGTAATTAATAGTTTCTTAATTAGGAAAAAAATAAAATAAGTATCCTAAATCCTATATAAAGGGCGTGGGGTTGGAGGATCACTTAATAATAAGAAGAAAAAAGAATAGGACAAAGAGAGTGCGGCTGTGAGCATAGAGGAAAAAAAGATGAAGAAAGAGTTTTTCGCATAGATTGACTATATGACGACGGTTTCCAGGTAAGGAAGATTTTGTCGATTTTATTAGGTTTTTCGTTTCTTGTGGCATGTAATCTGATTCCGTGATTTTCGTATTGTTGTTGCTAATTGTGAATACTTATGCTAATTGTTGTAACTTGTGGTTAAGGTATTGAGTTTTGTTGGTTGAGAATGCCGGATTATTTGTTTGATTGATGATACACGTTGATGAGTAGTTAGAACTCTATTGAAAAACAAAACTAAAACAATAGAAACATTCGTGAATAAATTGTGAAAAATGGGGCATGATGATCGGGGTCTTTGTGCCTATAAAAAATGGGGCATGATGATCTTGGTGTGTGAGTGGTCATATGTGCGTATTAAATAGAGGCAAGAAGATTTGGGTGCGTGTGTTCATAATAAAGGGAACATGATAACCATGGGTGTGTGTGACCATATGTGTTCATGAAAAAGAGACATGGTGGTCGGTTGTGTGTATGTTCTGTGAAGTCTAAAATAGAGGATAAGCGGTATGGGGTTTCATGCACGTGTGTGTGTGTGTGTGTGTGTGTGTGTGTGTGTGTGTGTGTGTGTGTGTGTGCGTGTGTGTGTGTGTGTGCCTTGTGCCTGCAGTGGGTTAATGCCTTTGGCTAGGCATGATTGCTCTTGGGTGCGTGTGTGGGTACATATTATACTATTGAGGAGCATATATGTGGTGATATGAGGCCCGAACATATGTGAGATTCTAAGGGATTGTACGGTAAGGTTGATGGATGCATTGGATGTGTTCTTGCTAGGATACTAAAAGTGAAAAAGTCTATCAAACAAGTTGCATGGTGGTGTGGATGTGTGCGTGAAACATTAATGAACTTAGAATATGTGACCTAAGTCGACAACTTGGAATGCAAGTGTGACGATAATCTGTAATGTGGTTGTAAATTGTGATGTATGCTTACTTGTATGGTAGTTGATACACTTTATGAGGATATGCATGTTAAGTGTAGAAGTGAATTAATGGGTCACACTATCTCGGGGACGATGCATGGATTACCGTCGACACTGTGTTTCTTACTAAGAAAGTTAGCGCTAATGCCTTACTATTTAAGGAGTTTTTTGAAACAAGAAAGAATCCAAGTTAGAGTATTCCTTGAGAAGGCATTGAGATTGTAGTCAAGTTAGAGTATTCATGTTTTTCTTAGGTTGTCGGTATTTTCCTTTTTGAGAACAATGTTGTAACTGTTTATGGATGAGTTTAGTGGAATAAAGAAGTAATTTTTTGTTTGGTTTATAATCTAGTTATCCGAGATCAGTTGGTTTTAACGCTTCTGCGTTTGTTGGTTTTAACGCTTCTGCGTTTGTTGTTGGTAGTTGATTCGAATAAGGCGTAGGTGTCAGATTGGATTTTTAATATGACGTGTGCCGAACGATTTGTTCTTCCAAAAATGCTCGGATTTCGCGAGCGGGTTGTGACAATATATATTCACACATTTCTATACGTATTATAAATTGTATATATACAATATATGTATAATATTGTACGTATTATTCACACATACAATACAATTTTAATTTATATATATGTATTATTATGTAATTTGTTTTAACTATATAAATATATTACACACATTTTTTCTACCTTCATGAACCGTCGGTTGTCGTCCCGAGATGTGGTAAACCACCGGTTGAACATGTCAGACCGGATGACAATTAAAATTGTCGGTTCACGAGCATGTTAAAACAAATGGTTTGCCATTTCAAGTATGAACCGTAGTCAGCTTGCAAAAAGTGATAAGTGCGCATCGCGCTAATATAATTAGAGCACCCATAATGATGGGTTTGATGAAAAGGTTTAAACCTTTAAGAAAGGTTTATACCCAAGACCGCTGGCTATACAAAGATTTATATGAAAAACATTATTTTGATTAACCGGTTGAAAGCTTCCAGGAGGAATTAATTTTTTTTTTTTTTTGTTTGGATCATGTGGTAGGACCCATGTCAATATATAATGATTTTCTTTCTTTTTCATTACAGTTGCCGACATCTTTATTTTCTTCCTTTTCCAGTTACCCTCAAATCCAACGTCTATTAAGTTTTATCGATAGAATGTTTCTTATTAGCATTTATTTTATTTAGTTATGTAAAAATAATAGTTATGTGTTAGTTGTTGTCATACTCTTTCCTAATTTTCCGGGTGAGGTTTTAAGGAGGGAGGGCATTTTTTTCTGAGATTGTAACATTTTGGGATGACTAATTCTCAATTTTTACCGGTATAAAAAAATTATTCAATTGCGTCAATATTTAGAATTAGTGACATATAGGGAAAAAAAATGAATATATTTCGCTCCGTTTGTTTTGGGTTGGAGTTTTTCTTGGGGTTGTTTTAGATAAAGTGATTGATGTAATGATAAGAAAGTTAAGATATTTTTTTGAAATTTGTGTAGATTATGATTTGATTGGTGAAATAAATTAGTATAATAAATAAAATAATGGTAAAAAAAGATTATAAAGTTGATAAAGTGAAATGATGAGAGATAATTTAATATTTTTTTTTATTTGTAGTTGAAGAAATGATTGATAAGAAAATTGTAAGATATGATTGATGAAGTGATACAAAAAAAAACTCCGAAAAAACCTTTAACGAAAACAAACGGAGCCTTAGTTTCTCTACCTAGCCCTCCCTCAACTGTCACAAATGCCACGTCATCGTTTGTCCTATTTTGAAGAAAACTCCGAAAAACAATTAAAATACTCTAATTCAGGTGGAGATGTTCAACATCAAGTAGCGTTTTCCTCTGCTGACGTAGCACACGAGAAAATTCTTGTTGAACTACCCCTATATCTTCAACCTCCTAAAGTAATTATTAAGGCGTCTCAAAAAAATCAAAAAAAATAAAATAAGAATAAACTCTGTTGTGTATTGGTTATATATGCATGTGATAAAAAAAAAAAAAAAAAAAAAAAAAAAGACCAGATTGTCGTTAGCATTGCGAAATTTCAAAAGGATTTTGCATTGGAATTTCATAATGAGAAGAATATTTTAAGTTTATTGGAAAGCCTGCTGCTTTGAACTGATCAACATTTTGTTAGAAGGGTTCAGTAAAAATTGATTCTTGATTTTAAATATTTTCTTATGATTTTCAGTTTGTTGCAGGCTGATATGATATCCAATATTCCTTGATCAAATAAATTCCTGGTGAAATCTTCAGATTGAATATTCATCTCTTGAGGATTATAATTTCCAGAACTTTTCTTCAGTGATTGAATAAGTTCTGTATTTTCAAGATTTCTTCTTTTGATTATTTTTTATATATTTATACAACAGAAATGATGAACAAAAATCTAGCTATCCAATGATGATTATCAGAAGAAGAATACAGACAATTTCATAAAGAAAAGGGGGTCATAAATGTCAGAAAAAAGAAGGCTGCCTTCAAGGTTACATTCATTAATTATTTGCATTTCACTCTGTATTTTTCTCCTATCATCATTATCCCTTTTCAGGCTTTCTGGAAATTCTTTTATTACCAGCTCGGAAGTACGTTTATTCCTTGTTAAAACTGCATCTGTTAGCTCAAATTCCAATTTAATTCAACAATCTCATACCGCGATTCCAGACAACTATTTGAAAAGATGTGATCAATGTAGGGCTCTTTTAAGGGTATACATGTACGATTTGCCTCCTGAATTTCATTTTGGATTATTGAATGTAAACTTAAGTGTGAATCAAACATGGCCTGATGTTAGTAACCCTCGTAAGATACCTTCGTATCCCGGTGGTTTAAATTTGCAGCATAGTATCGAATATTGGCTTACGCTCGACATTCTAGCGTCAAACAAGCCGAATGTGTTGAGACCCTGCAGTGTGATTCGAGTGAAAAACTCGAGTGAGGCGGATATTATATTCGTTCCGTTCTTTGCATCGCTTAGTTATAACCGACATGCTAAGGTTAGGAGGGAAAAGGCTAATAATGTCAATAAGATCTTGCAAGATAGATTGGTGGAGTTTTTGAAGGGTCGTGATGAATGGAAACGATCAAACGGAAAAGATCATCTTATCGTCGCCCACCATCCGAATAGCCTGTTGGCTGCTAGAAAACAGCTTTTTTCTGCAAGGTTTGTTCTTGCGGATTTCGGAAGATACCCTTCTGATGTAGCAAACATTAACAAGGATATTATTGCTCCTTACAAACATATCGTACGGACAATTCCGGCTAACGAGTCGGCTCCATTTGAAAAACGGCCTATTTTGGTGTATTTCCAAGGTGCCATCCACAGAAAAGCTGTAAGTTTTGTGCTGTGTCATTTGTCATTCAATTCATTGTTTCTTAAAAAAAAAAAAACTAACACGAGTTTTTATGCTTCGATCTTCAGGGCGGTATGATTCGCCATGAAATGTACTATCTTTTGAAAGATCATAAAGATGTTCACTTTACATATGGGAGTGTTCAGAAAAATGGAATAAGCCAAGTAAGCAGAGGCATGGCTTCTTCGAAATTCTGCCTAAATATAGCCGGAGATACGCCATCTTCAAACCGTCTTTTTGATGCCATTGCTAGTCATTGTGTACCCGTTATAGTAAGCGATGAAATCGAGTTACCTTATGAAGATATTGTGGACTACTCGGATTTCTGCGTATTTGTTCGTGCTTCAGATGCTACAAAAGAAGGCTACCTTCTTAATCTTTTGAGAGGAATCAAACAAGAAACGTGGACAAAGATGTGGGAAAGGCTTAAAGAGGTTACGAAACTTTATGAATATCGGTATCCGTCTCGATCTGGTGATGCAGTAGATATGATTTGGCAAGCAGTTCATAGGAAATTAACTACTAATTCTTTACAGTTGAAAAAAACACACAGAAAGAAGAGGTTTCAGAGACCATCTATAACTTCTCAAAACTCGAATCTTTGATCTTCATTCCAGTTTTAAGTTCATATTGCCTCTCTGTAATTCGTGATTCGTGAAGAGACGAAGGACGCAACCATTTTAGAGCTACCATTTTTTTCTTGTCAAATTACTTGCCTGTCTATAGATACAGAGGATATGTAAAACAGTTTCAACTTTCAACTGCATCCTCTCTTTTTCCTATGGTTGGCCTAATCTCAAACACACAAACACACACACAAAAGAAAAAAAACATATAAACAAATATGAAGGATTTGAAAAAGGAAATCAAAAAACAACAAACCTATGATGTAATCTTTGATAAAGTAACAACAAGTGCCATTCAATTAATCTCTAGTACTGTCAGCATTTGTTGTGAATGGGATTCGAACGCCTCCAGACTCTTCGCTTGTTTGATTGATTCGGATCAAATGTCGGTACTGTCGGAGCTGCAGCAGGGCGTAAACTTATTTGATCCTTTGAAACCGACCACTTAAGAAACCGCGAACTTCTCGTTTGGAGAACATGGTCTACGTTCCGGATGCACACGACATTTTCTGGTTGAATGCATAGATAACCAATACAAAATAGCAGGATGATCATCCTGCAAGAAGTGCACTTCATGTTTCTTAACTTGAAAATACAGCAGACAGACAGAGTACTCTTGCTTGCAAAGAAAAAAAAGGAAGAATTTTGTCTTTAGTCCCCCCCCCCTCCCCCCTCAAAGATGATACTTTAAAACCCTTGTTCAATTTTGTTTTATGAACTTTTGTAGACTAAAGGAAGGATTTTGTTAAAGCAAAAAAAAAAAAAAAAAAAAAAAAAAAAAAAAAAAAAAGAAAAGAAAAAGAATAAGTTAAGATTCACCCAATGATAAGCCTGCTAATAATAAGGCTGTTTTAGAAGATGTTGACAGGTTTGAACAAAAAGTTCCTTAGAACAATCAATCTAGGGAAGCCAAGAATCTTTAGTTTAGTTGTGTACTTTTGTTTTGAAATTTATCCAAATTTGTTCACCTATAGCACTTCATTCACTTCAATATATTCTTTACCAATTATTTTGTTTATTTCATTATTTTATTATAGTTTTTTTAATCAATCATTTCTTTTATTTAAAAAAAAGGGTAAACCCTACCCCGATGGTCTCCACTCCCCATGTCCTACGGGATGAGTAGAGATGTAAATCAAGATCCCCCAGTAGTTCAGAATCACACTTCAATATATTCTTTACCAATTATTTTGTTTATTTCATTATTTTATTATAGTTTTTTTAATCAATCATTTCTTTTATTTAAAAAAAAGGGTAAACCCTACCTCATTAGATGGTCTCACTCACTGTCTCTACGGGATGAGTAGAGATGTAAATCAAGATCCCCCAGTAGTTCAGAATCAATGGGCTTACCTTTAACGGGAGGAATAATTTCGCCACTTGTGGGAATCGAACCTCTAACCTCCATTTAGGCTGTGCAATTTACGCACCAACGCCTCGCTAAGTGGGTTATGTCCTGGGGACATCATTTCTTTTATTTACAAGTAAAAAAAAAAGGGCAGAGTCCATAAGATCATGTTTTAAAATTAAATGGTTGAGAAGGACAATCACTACATGTGTTACTACATTTTTATACATGTGTTACCACATGTTTGTCCTTCTCAACCATTTTTGATTAAAACCCGTCCTTTACAGCCTTTAACCTTAAAAAAATATTAAATTATCTGATCAATGTTTCCGTTACATATAAAAACTACTATTAAACATTTATTGTATTTAGGGGAGTGGTTTAAAAGGACAAAAAAGATGGGAAAAATAGAAATCATGACAGTGGAAATATAAATTGGGTGATAAGAACAAATCCACTGTTTGCTGCAGTGGAATTGATCTCAAAACGAATGTTTCACTATTCCACTGTTTATGTGTTTTTTTTATTTACAAAAATGAGCTAAAAAATAACGTTGAAAAAATATCAAATGATATGCCTAAATATAGATGACGAAAAAAGGAAAAATGTGATGAAAGAATTACCATCTTTCGCAATCAGATCAAAAGATATATTCGTTTTTGTAGTTGAATACGAAAGAATTTAAATCACATGTCATTTTTACCCAAAAAATATTCCACTATCAACTTTGCATATTTATATGTTCAAATTGTCCTTTTTAACAATAAACAATTGTTAAATAAAGATTTAAACTAGGAAATGGTTTTCTATTTTATACATGTGTGATGCGCTACTTATAAATTAATTAAGTAGAAAATAGTTTTCTATTTAATTATATGTACAAGTTTATTAGTTATAAGATAAATAATAATTATGTGTACAAGATATTATTTATTTGATATATAATATGATGAGGAGATTCACTTTATTATTTATTGGATAAATAATAAAGAAATAAATTAGTTTTCTTTTTCTTAAAGGAAAAGAAAATTGACTTGAGATAAACTCTTAATTATATTCAAATTAGCTTTAACCTAATATATATATATATATATATATATATATATATATATATATATATATATATATATATATATATATATATATATATATATATATATATATATATAATATATAGACGAGTGTAAATTACCCGTAAAATTCGACCCAAACCCTGATAATGACCAGCATACTTCACACAAAACGACAAAACGGCATGTGAATGCATTAAATCGTTTAACCCACGTTCAACATCAAAACCACGTTTTTTTTACCTTCTAATCATCAAGCCTTCCTAAAGACTCTCCCTTAATCAATGCTGTCAGTTTCAATGTAATTCAAATTTCCAATCAAAATCCTTGATCATCGCACTCGCTCTCATATATAATGCTCCAAAATTATAATCACAAAATAATGCAAGTTTGGCTTCTTCTTATACCAAAGCTCATATGGGGTAATATGACTCCTTTTATTAGGAATCCTATTCAATAAATAACAAGTTGTCAACATAGCTTCTCCCCAAAAACCCTCACTCAATCCCGAGTAAGAAAGCATAGTATTCACCATCTCTTTTAGAGTTCGATTCTTTCTTTCAGCTATGTCATTTTGTTGTGGTGTATAAGGTGTAGTTCTTTCATGTATAATCCCACAAGATTCGAAAAATGGTGGATCAAAGTATTCTCCACTAGAATCTCCACTATTAGATTGTTGATTGCTTTGGCAGCCATTAACAATCTTGTTATCCAACAAATGGATGTTAAAACAGCCTTCTTAAATGGGGATTTGGATGAGGAAATTTATATGAAACAACCGGAGGGTTTTGTGATACCCGGAAATTAGTATAAAGCATGTAAGCTTGTTAAATCATTGTATGGGCTGACAAGCTCCTAAACAATGGCATAATAAGTTTGATGAAGTTGTATTGTCCAATGGTTTTAAACTTAACCAAATGGACAAGTGTTTGTATAGCAAATTTGATGAAACCGGAAATGGTGTAATCATTTGCCTATATGTTGATGACATGTTGATCTTTGGTACAAACCAAGATCAAGTTGACCAATGTAAATCCTTTTTGTCATCAAGTTTTTCGATGAAAGACATGGGGGAGGCGGATGTTATCCTTGGAATAAAAATCATAAGGAATGACAAAGGGATTACTTTGACACAATCTCACTATATCGAGAAAATGTTAAAGAAATTCAATTGTGAAAGTTCTGTTCCGGCAAGAACTCCCATGGATCCTCATGAGAAATTTGAGTTGAATATGGGCAAACCGGAGTCTCAACTTGAATATGCTCGAGTAATAGGATGTTTAATGTATGCAATGACTAGCACTCGTCCGGACATTGCATATGCGGTTGGAAAACTTAGTAGATATACTAGTAATCCAAGCAGTGTTCATTGGCATCGCGGTAACACGTGTGTTAAGGTATCTTAAGTTTACCAAAAATTTTGGTTTAACTTATGTTGACGCGTCTTCGGTTATTGAAGGCTACTCGGATGCTAGTTGGATATCGAATGAAAATCATTCTTCAACGAGTGGTTGGGTGTTTCTACTTGGAGGTGGTGCCATTTCATGGGCTTCCAAAAGCAAACATGTAATGCAAACTCAACAATGGAATCGAATTTATTGCCTGGCTTCGGCCGGTTTAGGCGGAATGGCTTAAACATCGATTTACGAGATTCCATTGTGGCCAAAACCGATATCACCAATTTCTATCAATTGTGATAGTGAAAATACCTTGGCTAAATGTTATAGTCAAGTGTACAACGGAAAGTCGCGACATATTAGAGTTAGGCATAGCTCGATTCGTGAGTTGATCACTCACGGGGTGATATCAGTTGCTTTTGTGAGATCTCAAAAGAATTTAGCCGATCATTTGACCAAGGCATTGGCTAAGGACTTGTTCATCAAGTCGGTTAATCGGGATGGGTCTACAACCCATTGAAACTTTGCGTTAGGATACCCAATTCCTCCTTAATATGACATTGAAATTTGAATTCAATGTGGAAGGCCTAATGACTTAGTTTTGGCACATATATTTTGTCCCGAAGGTTTGTGCTTGACCTGCATGTGAGGTTGATGATATATCTTAATAAGTCTTATGAAAAAGTGTTGTTGCAGGTACACGATTAATAAGACTCACCTATATGAGTATGAAGTTTGGCCGCTTCAAGAAAGTTAGGGTTGGCTTTCTATATGCTCATGAATTGATATGGACACGAGGCCTGGATAAAGAGTGTCAAGCAAGCTATAGAAGTTGTCTTTTGATTCATTTGTGTATTATCTTTGAAGTATTCAAATGTGTAAAGGGGTTCCATGCTTAGTCACACCCCAATACTCGAATATTTTGGAATGTGTAATATACTAGATGGTAATTCAATCTGCGTGACATTATCATTGAAAGATGAATTGTTGTGTGTTGATAAGTTTTAACTAAATCAAGGGTTACACTAAATGGGGGAGGATTGTTGGTGATTATATCACCAATGTGATTTAGTGTAATTGGCTTTAGATTGAGGTTTGGTGAGCTTGAAACAATCGATTTGAGTTAGGAGATGCGGGGTGCATGCTTATAATTGATATTTGCAAGCTTACGGAAGTGTTAGATCAAGTGTTGAACCAAAAACCGGATTCTGCTACATATCCGTACGGATAGATTGAACAATCCGTACGGATGAAAACTGCTAAATTACAATCGGATTCTATAATATATCCGTACGGATAGATTATTTATCCGTACGGATGAATGAGGTATCCGTACGGATGTGTTGATCTATCCGGACGGATAGGTTACAGTGTGGATGGGTGTATTTTCTGTTTCAGGCAGTTTTGGCGGTTTTTGTTTGGTGTCCCTTCGGATTTTACACCCTTTAACTGACTTTGAAGGGTTATATCTGGTGTGTTACCATAGTATAACACTGCATATAAATACATAAACACTTGGAACATATTTCTAACAAGAAATTCAATACTTAGAAAGAAATATTCATCTTCTTTGAATATTCTTTGAAACCTCAAAGTTCTTCACACAAAAATCCACAAAACTTTTATCGTTATCTTTCTATCTTATTGCCAAAGATCGAAAGGGACGTAGTTTTATCCCGTGAATATATTCGTGCAAATACCCGGAGGCAATCTAAGGGAACGAATAATTTTCACAGGAAAGAGTCTCCACTCGACTCTGCGTTTTATATCAAATTCTCTCTTTTATTGTTTTGATACTATTGTTCTTATCATCAAAAACTCCCCAACAGAAGAAGACAGACGAGCTGTAGGAGAAAAGTTGTTCTTCAGACGAGCTGCGTGGTAGACCACTGAAGCATCTGTGGGATGTCAAGGATTTCCTACATAGGGTGTGAAGCATCTACGGAGTGTGAGTCATATGTGGGGTGTCAAGGAAACTTACCTATTGTATTAGTCTAGAATACAACAGTGATACCTCCTGAGTCGCGGGAGAAGCGATCACGTAGGAGATTACGCCACTCCGATGATTGATAACATTTTCTGTCTCATTTATTTTCAGCACTTTACATTTAGTACTTGCATACTCTATATCACACTACTCAACACTGAAAACCAAGCTCACGGCTTATTTTGAAACATATCATTATTCCGTTGCACTTACTTTCAGAAGATACCTAGACCAGTAAAACCAGACCAGCTTCTTGCTAGTTTGTTCTTACTTATCAGTATCGTTTTTATGTAAGAAACTCCAATATTGAAGAGAGTTCATTCACCTCCCCCCGAACTCTCACAAGCCTTATATTGCAGACACACACACACAAAAATATATATTGCAGTTCAATTTGATGATTATATCAACCTATTGACTAATATATCAGCTATTGGTGTGTATGTTGAAATTTGTCCATATTGACACTATTTTATGACTAAATTTTTCTATCATTCGTTTGCCAGTTATTGTTTGGTTTTATCGCAATTTTGACGCGTTTGCGGCTGTTAATTGCACATATTTCGGAGGGTTTCTTTCCTTTCTTTATAAATGCGAATTGATACCTGTTGATAGAATGTAACGACAAATAGACATAAATTTTTCGGTTAAATACATGATTAGATCAATTTAGCTACAATATTTAATTTACGGTAGTATTTGTAGTATAAACTGACAAACCATACCAAATTAACACAACTAAATAAATGTAAAGCTGAACCGAACCAAACCGACTTAATAGGATTGGTATTGGTTTGACATTTTTCAAACCAAAACATTTGTTTTGGTTATAAAAATCCTTAAAACCGAACTGTGAACACACCAATATTAAATTGATAAAACTATGCAAAGTACACATTATATATACATTAAATATAAATAATTTAATATTTTAATGTCCTTCAAAAAAACTATTTGGACCAAAAAAAACCTTACTGATTAAAAAAAAAACCCTACTGATTAAAAAAAAACCCATTATTCTTGCATTATTCGTTTTCCAAGAGTGGAGGGTTAGGAAACTTCGCCCTACCCCTTCTGTTTTTTTTTTTTTTTTTTTTTTTTTTTAGTTGCTTTTCTAAGATGTTAATTTTTCAAGAATCTCCTTGACTTGTTGACTTATTGACTTGTTAATCCCATGAAAAAATTGAGTGTCCTTATCTGAAATCTTGAACCATACCGGACTTCAATTGTAGTCTTTACTCTTAGAGATTAATATAAACCCCACTTTGATCACCCTTTTTTGAGATATAACAATTAATGGCGGCGTTTTCCGGTTTTCGAGAAATTATTGTGTCATTAATCTTGTTTATAAATCTTTGCCTGCAAATTCATCCCATATCTGCCATAGTCTATGATTGCACAAACACAATTGGAAACTACAGCCAAAACAGCAAATTTCACTCGAATCTCAACACCATCCTCACTTCGATTTCGTCAAACATCAACACAACAAACGGATTCTACAATGGCAGAGCAGGCGATGGCGTCGACCAAGTCAACGCCATCGCCAATTGCAGAGGAGACATCGATATTGAATTGTGCCGAGACTGTATTAACGATGCTGCTCGTAACCTTACGTCATTCTGTCCTAATCAAAAGGAAGCCATTATGTGGCTCGATGATTTATGCATGTTTCGATACTCCAACAATTCAATCCTCGGAATCATGTCTTTACATCCTTCTTACGCCTTTGTAAACGTAAAGAACGCTTCAAGTGTCAATTTGCATAGTTCTGATCTGATTTCGTTTGCAGGTACGTACGTAGTCTATTTTTCTTTTATTTTTCATATAGCAGGATTCATTCAACCCGAGGTTCTCTTTGTAATCCTGAGGTTTAATGAACTACCGTGGGGTAACCGGGTAAGATTTCTTAACTTATTAAAAAGAACATAAAAAATCAATCCCGCTACACATAATAAAAGGGGAATTCATCAATCAGTGAATAGGACAATTTTTCAAAAGTTGCGTAAGAGCACTTGCATTAGAACCTGTAAAAAGTGATAAATCTGTATATACGGTTCTATATCCAACTAAAATGTGCTGCATCAGAATCTGTATACATTATCTCTATTCAATGATTACGGATAAAATTCAGACGTCATACTCTATATATCTACTATAATCTGAATTTTTTTACAGTTGAGTTTTTCTTATTTCTAACATTATATATATATATATATATATATATATATATATATATATATATATATATATATATATATATATATATTTCAAATCACAAAAAATCTTTCTACAAATATTTCATTAATAAGATCTTCTACACATATTTTGAATATCTATACAAGGTAATATTTATCACTATAATAATAGACAATAAATTATTTATATGTGTATTTGTTTTTGTAAATATGTCATAATTATTTTGGTTTACAGTTACTTTATTATTGTAGTACGGTAGAGATTCTGCTACAGGTGACTATGTGTAGAGATTTTGTAAATGATATTGGAATCTGTAAAGTAAAGACTCTATTCAGAGAGACTGATGCAAATGCTCTAAAAGACAAATATTTTTTTTTTTTAAATGTTGGACACCTTTTATTTCAACAAAAAAAAAACACATTTTCTCTCTCATCCGATATTTTTTAAGAGAAATGACGAGAGACAGACGAACGACAGCGCACGGTGATGATCCACACGTTGATTTTTATAACAACTATATTGATTGATCTGAGTCTCACATTAATCAATGGTGTGGATCGTCGTTGTGCGATTCGTTGTGTAATTTCGTTGTCATATCTATCATCTCTCATTTTTAAATAATTATATCACTCAATCTAGAACTCTACACTTGAAAATTCTTTCACAATTTTTTTTTATTTTTTCATTCTCAGACAACACACACACCATATTTCGACGTAATTTCCGAAAATCCATTGTCGAAATTTACTATTATTCAAAATTTAATGTCGAAATTCAGTGTTTTTCGAGATTCACTGATGAGATTCACTGAGTGAATTTCGACGGTGAATCTCATGAAAAACGATGTAATTATATCGAATCAAGCCTCAAAATGAAGAGAATTAAAAAAAATTAAGAAATTGATAAATTTGATACTCCCTCCGTCCCATTTTATTTGTCCTGTTTGATTTTTCAAAAAGATTTTGACTAGCGTATTTAATACTTTGAATCTCATTAAATAATCCAAAATTTTTACATTTATATTATTTAAGTAATACTTTATCATATGTAGAAATATTGAATCGATTAATGAGATTCAAGCATTAAATACGCTTAGTCAAAATCTCTCATGAAAAAGTCAAACATGACAAAAAAAAAAGACGATGGAGAGAAGAGATCGTAATAATACCTTTTGCATGATGGGTCAGCGAGGAAATGGGAAGAGCGGCTTAAGCCATTAGGTGTAGATGAAGTGCATATCTTATCCGGATCTTCTTTCATAATGGTATGTAACAATAGTATCATTGGAGTAGATACACAAATCACCTTAAATATAAGAAGCCGAGTAGGTGGGTTGAGTAATGAGTGGAGAGAAAGCAGAATTGAACTTAAAATATTTTACGGAGATATCCATTTTCTGTGGATACCGATAAAATATCTGGTATATGATGTTTTGATCCCACCAGGAAGGGGAAAGGGAAATTCCAAGGAATCCAAAAAATTGACAAATTCAACCATCAATCGAGTATTTATACATCTTAGGAGATAACCCTATCTCCATAAAATACCAAATATAACCTTTTCCTACACAGCACATACTTCTACTTAATAATGTAATTATTATAAATATAATAATAGAATTCTGGCGCTAATACCCCTTCAAGTTTGAGCGTGGAGATCGCGGACACCCAACTTGCTAAGCAAGAACTCAAACTGCTGTTTTCCCAACGCCTTGGTAAAAATGTCAGCCAACTAAGCTTGGGTAGTAACATAGTCCGGAGCGATGAGTCCGTCAACGATCGCGTCACAAACAAAATGGCAGTCTGCCTTAATGTGCTTGGTCGGCTCGTGAGATATGGGATTCTATACAATATGTAAAGCTGCATGACTGTCACAGTGCAAGGGAATACCATGCGGGATCCGAACACCTAAATCACCAAGAAGTTGGCGAAGTGATGAGCTAAAATTTACCCCTCAAAAATACATTTATAAAGACTCGCAAAACCGTGGTTAAACTAACTCTCTAACTTGCAGAGTACCAGGTCGATTGTTAGGATAGCTACAGGAGTACGAGGTCGATCCCAAGAGAAATGTGGTTGTGAGTACCAAAGTGAACGTGTGTCTTAGTCTAGGCGATCAAAGTTGTGGTGGAGAGTTATTATAGCTAGTGCGAAAGTAAACATTATTCTAACGAGTTTAACTAGGTGATTAAAAAGCTTAGCCGAGCCATGATCCAACAGGTTATCTCCCCACAGGAAAAACTTAACAAGGAGTGTGTTTTATCTGATTTAGTTTATATGACATTCACGGGTGTCAACTCTTTATTCTTGCGTTAAGATCTGAACAACTCTCGCTTAACCCCCATACTAGCTTTATTAACCCTCCCTTTAGAAAGCTAACTCGTCTAATATGATTGACCAGAATAAAAAGCTGCTGAAAACCTCACAAAAGCATAGTCCTGACTTGTCACTTAGGTTATCAATCTAACTGTCAGAGCTATGTTTTAGTGATTCCAATCAGAACATGAGTTTATCATACGAACTTTTAATTAAGCACAACACAACTCCCATCTCGTTTCCCAAGGGTTGATTTCACCCGTTTTCACATAATTCGGCTATACGTGGATTTAGCTACTCATGATAACAAAACACAAAAATATATATGTAGATACATATATATATATATATATATATAAGTATATAGATTTAGATATATATATATATATATATATATATATATATATATATATATATATATATATATATACATAAATATAGATACTAATATAGATATATAGATATATATATATATATATATATATATATATATATATATATATATATATATATATATATATATATATAGATATATATATGACAAGAATGAAAGAAACAAAGGAAAACGATATTATAACTATGTTAACTATTCGAATTATTACGAGATTACAACTACATATACATATATATATATATATATACATATATATATATATATATATATATATATATATATATATATCCCCCAAAACATAAGAAAAATGAAGGAAAAAGGTAGAGGAAAAAATATATATAGATGTATATATATATTTGGGGGCATTTGATCAAATGGATCGGCTGGGGTATTTATAGGGGTAGTAGGCCGGCGCGTGCCGGCCCTATCCCGGCGCGTGCCGGTGCTACAGTGCAGATTCCTTTGTCAGACTCCCATGTGCTTGAAATGATGATTATTCCGGCGCATGCCGGCTTATTCCGGTTCGTGCCGGCTGATCACAAATATCATTTATTCGGAAAAATACCCATCTTGAGTTGTAGACCTTTGATTGACGTGATTCAAAGTGCGTTGGAAAGCTTATTTGAAGATCTAAAACTCTCATGAAGAAATCTTCCCCAGAAAATGCCTTTAAGTTGGGTCAAATGTCCGTTGAAGATATGTTATGGTAGAAGCACTAAGGACAATTGATCCGTTTGAACTCGTTAGCTTATGGCACCTTCTTCTATTCCTCAAAAGATATGTTTTTTGCCTCAAAACGTGTCGTCACTTGGGATCTTGGTAAACATATAATCCTGC
Source organism: Gentiana macrophylla (assembly GCA_026214975.1). Taxonomy (NCBI): domain Eukaryota; kingdom Viridiplantae; phylum Streptophyta; class Magnoliopsida; order Gentianales; family Gentianaceae; genus Gentiana; species Gentiana macrophylla. The sequence continues at coordinate 107,119,871 of CM047813.1, read as the reverse complement.
AATAAAACACTAGAGTACCAAACGTAAATCCGACACGACACTCCGGTTACTAAACCGGTACAAAAACTAGTAAAAACACGATATTTTATAAAATACTTACTACTTACACATTTAGATAAAACTAAGGAATTAATGACTTGAAATGATATAATGATGCTCAAAATGATATCAGAAGTAGGGTAAAATATGATCATAATCAGTGTGAATTTTTCCCTCATCACAACCCCCCACTTAGCTTTTGGTTGTCCTCGAACAAAACAAGCGATAAAACAAAATGAATGAGGGACAAATTCATGAAGATAATATGTAAAGGACAATCAGATGATGCAACCATTTGAATCATAATCACATGTTAACCTCAATCTAAGTGTATAACAGTATGTGTGTGTGTCAAGCCTTTTCAATTTCCACTATCCTCTCTTGAATAATTCAAGCAAACGAACAAATATCCATTCAGACAGTCCTAATGACTTTCCTAGGTATAAGCGATATGATTCCACACAAAGTTCTCCGTGTACTTATTAGGATAATCCCTAAAGCATATCATTCAGTTTATACTGGGGATAGTCAGAAGATAACCAAGTTTTCAACCATGCTTAACTAAATTTCCATATATTCTTTTTTTTTTGTAGCATATGCCTTCATACCCAGCAATAGGACGTTTCGTGATAACACCCTAGCTGGACTACAATCATCAGGCAGTCGGGAGCTTTTAAACCTCATAGTGGTATAGGACGTTTCGTGATAACGCCCTACCGCACTCAAATCATTGGTAGCTACAACCGACATATATATAGTTCAACTTAGTTTGGTATTTTTCTTTTCATTGTACTTAACTTATATCCTTTCTATCACATTCAAACCTTCAGATATTCACAGTACACGTTCAAAAGTTAGGTACTAAGTTACTGCAAGTCTCTCTAGGATAATCACTAGGATACTGAATGGATACAGTTTAAAATTTTCGCTTCAATATCAAAGGCTTACGTGAAGGAATTCATGTTACACAAATAGATTTGGGGTTAAAATGCACTTACGGTTCAAATTGGTTATACATATCCAAATTGATCATCACATCTTCAAATCCATGAAATATATACCTTGTACAATTTATTTTAATCAACTAAATAATGCTCGAAAAAGAATTAAAAACTAAGGGTTTAAACACTTACTGCCATTTCTAGAACAACCACGACTCTACCCCCCACTTACGAACTTGCAGTGTCCCAAGTGTGTGAATGAGATAGAGAGGAAGACTTAGCTTATAAACCTGGCAGAAAGGTGCTATCGAATCCCGTAACAGCCATGAGAAAGCACGACCCGAATCCCTGTACCAAAAGAACCAAAACAAAGCAAACACGGGACATGGTCCTCGTGCCAAGACATTGAACAGGGATATGGTAATAATAAGAAAATGGCCCTGTCACGTCAGAAAATTCGATAGGCAATATATATCACATCACATAATAGCTTTAGATGGAAAAATCTCCTACACGGGTAAAGCACAGAACATCTAAGCATTTAATATAAGCAATATATATAGCATCACACGTGCATAAGACATCAATTCATAGTCAGATATTCCTAGATTCATTTTTTATTACATGCAGTTTTATTAAAGTGGGAATACTCACCACTATACTACAACGACCAGAAATTTGAAATAGACTAGATCATAAAATGAAATGTGGTGAAAGAGTATTGAGTCTTTTATACCCAGATCCTCAAGGGTTCAATAACCTAAGTCCTAGAAATGATACATTTGAATTTTTTCTTTAATCTCCCTCGGGATTTTCGGATAACCACCTAATCATTCCCTTTTAATGACATTCAAACATTCATCCTGAGACTTGGTTGTGCTTTGTCCATATTTCCTATTATGTTGACTCTGTCCACATATTCTATATTAAGACTAGTCTTATTCAAATTATTTATTTAACGGGCTGCCTCCCGGTAGCGCTTTTGTTTAACGTCGTTTGCTCGACAGGTTGACTCTAAATAGACTCAATCAACCAAAATCCGAACTCAAGAAGATCAATAGCTTAAGAAAAATTAACAATGCGAGAACCATCGAAATTGAATTATCTAGAACCGTACCTCGTTTGGCCCTCGATGCTACCTCCTCCCAGCCAGAGAATCTTCTTTTATCAGCCTGTCGAACCACCTTCTTTTGAAAATCACCATAAAGATCATCCATTGGGGAGTATATGAACTGAATCGCAGAAAATTCATCCTCACAGAGTGGTCGAATATAGTAATCCGGGACCGTCATATCAAATATTACCAACTCTCCCAGTGGCTCTACCAAAGATGGCCGATCAATCTCCTGCTCTTCTAACTCTGAAATCTCATTATAGCAAACTGAATCCTCAACCTTTTTCTCGACCTGAACTTCTTCAGTGATAACATCATCATCCTTAACCACCTCACATGTCTCTGCCTCTTTCACATACCTCACTAATTCAATCAATTTCCTACCTTGTCTTGAAGATTTCTTATGGCGGAGTCGATTTACCTTGAACTCCTGCATGTCCAACGATCGCTCTTGCAAGATCGGTCCAATCGCTCTAGTTGCTCTATTTGGATCGGTGAAGTCTTCTTGTGGCATGAGGGAAAGCGATCGTATTGACTTTGATTCATTGGAGGTGAGTAGTAGTCCTCTTGCCATTCCAGACAACGATCGGTGCATTTGAATCTGGGTGAAGCTATCAACGTCTTTGAGTATGAACACCATAATCCGATAAGCACTAGGGTTGGATAACCCTCATAATATTGTGGTTCATAATTCGAATAACCATAATTACGATCCGGGTATGCACTAGGGAAATTATAGGACCAAGAATCCTGGTTACTCTGCTGTTGATACTGAGGCTCAGACACGAACTGTTGTTGATAAGGTTGGTAGGGATATTGTTGTTCAGATGAGTAGTGTTGATTGAAAAATTCATCCATTTAAGCTCAAACTGCAAGATCTCAGAAAACAACAAGAAAACAATAAAATTTTTCTAATTTTTCTTTTTTTTTATAAATATGGTAGCCGAAGGTCCTAAGCCTCAGTTCTAGCTGGACTTACAAGATATCAACCTAATATAACAACCCCGTAAGGAGATTGGGTTGAGTACCAAAGTCGTATTCAAACCGAGTTCAGGACAATATCACTTCAGCATCCCACTACTCTTATCGAAATCTAAATAAAACAAAGAAAATAAAAACCTAGGCCTAAGCCTTCGGTTCACTTACAAGTTATCACAACAATATCACACATTTCCCCGGCAACGGCGCCAATTTTTTGATGAGCTAAAATTTACCCCTCAAAAATACATTTATAAAGACTCGCAAAACCGTGGTTAAACTAACTCTCTAACTGGCAGAGTACCAGGTCGATTGTTAGGATAGCTACATAGGAGTACGAGGTCGATCCCAAGAGAAATGTGGTTGTGAGTACCAAAGTGAACGTGTGTCTTAGTCTAGGCGATCAAAGTTGTGGTGGAGAGTTATTATAGCTAGTGCGAAAGTAAATGATGACGTGGTCAATCAGGTTATAAAATACTTGACCACCATAAGCCAATACTAGCAAGAGGACTAGGCCCATCGTAGTATAGCTATAGTGAATCAAGGTCGATCCCACAGGGAACCAATTGTGGATCATCTTATATACAAACAATTAATTAAACATGTCAAGGACATAGAGGCGGTCTACGACCAACATAGGACAAGAAAAGTAAAGACACGACCCGACACAACGTAATTAACCTCCCCAATTATAGTCTTTATCGTTTGGACCTAGATAATTTATATAATAAACTGAACTTATTAAGCTGTCAATCCGTTTGTATCTATCTTAGATTGGCTCACGGAGTCATCCTCTTTAACTTGACTTAGCACCGGTAGGTCACTAGATCACTGTGATATTGTTACGTGACTTCGCCTTTTGGTGCCTCCATCTCATATAACTCACACGCTTATGACTCTAAGGATGCCGATATTAACCGTACACCTCGTCCAGGCAACATTCCTATGGTTAGGCGTACTTCCTAAACGATCACTCAAGCTCTCGCCCAACTAGCAATTACCAAGTTATAGTCTCATGCTAATCTACGACGTACGTATAAGCAGGTGCATGCGATTCCCAAATATAAACCTACCTAGATAACGCTGAACGTCCGAAGATCAATTCATGAGCCTACCTAAGAGTTTTATATTGGTATTTCCTTTTTACACGTTTTAATTAAACTAAGCGAGTAACGTAGCCATAGCCATACCTACCGAGATAATAAATTCTATTAAGTTAACCTAACCATAAAGACATGGCTATTTAACGGATAAAAGCAGGCTCGGTCGACCGAATAGGTGGGCTCGGTTGACCGAGTGAACTCATTCGGTCACCCGAATCAATTTAAATCCCAGATTACATCCCGAACGTATCTCTCGGCGTTTCATCATACACAACGGATTAAGCAAGAATTAAGTAAAGCATTCATATAAACTAACACGAGTCACGCATTAATTAAACAATACAGATTCATGAATAGAAAACTAAGTGTATGACGTAGGTTATGGGATCCTCATAGACAAGGCTTCGCCACATCCATAACGACATAACCTAGATCTACATCATCTAGCTATGAATTAACTAACTCAAACAATAAAGCATAATTGGGAGGGATTAATTACTTAAAAGAAAGCAAAGAAAATAAAGGCTTACATAACTCATGACCTTTAAATTCTTTGAAACCTTCAATCTACTTATGCTACATTGTATTAAAATATCAAAGTAGAATTATATTCTAAAGTATGAGAGGTGTGTTACAATTCTCGTAGCTGCTTGCTTATATAGAGGTTTTTGCCGACTTAGGGTGGTTCTAGAAGATAAGCACGATATAAGCCAGAAACCGCCCGAAGGCGACACTCGGTCAACCGAGCGACACTCGGTCGGCGAAGCTATAGGCTCGGTCGACCGAACCTAACACTTGCACACGTTAATCGTTTTTCTCGTCTATCTTGCTCCCCACTCCACGCTTGCGTGTTGATCTGATTTCTCTAATTTATCTCTTGATTAATGCTCCGATTTTCTTCCTTATTATCTTGAGATAATTGATTGAATGACATTAATCCTCTCGATTTGTTGTGATCTGCAAAATCAATAATTATCGCACAATAAATCGGCTTTTAATAATGAAAACGGCTAAATACCAAATATCATATTAATAATCACTTAACATTAAATAATAAATATAAACATGTGATTTAATATGAAATATATATTATTAATCTCGATTTAAGGTCAACGTTGATGACTTTTACGGGTATAATTTGACCGTCATCAACTACCCCCCACTTAGACTTTGATCGTCCCGAACAAAGCATCAATAAGTCATTTCCCAAGACAACATTTCCCATGGTCAGGTCATACTTACGCAAGAAGCTCAAGTCAACTCATACTAGTCATGCTCATAAGATATCCATTATTCGCTACTCAGTATGAATCGAAGTGACGTGTGCATGTGCATTTAGTTTTATATATTCGTAGCAAGATTAGAGTTTATGCTAACTTCGCAATCTCAACCTACCAACCTCAGCATTCATACTTCTTATGCCTCGCAATGGTTAGAGCACTAGAGCAATAAGCAAGAGCGTATCTATAGGGATTTTGAATTTGGGAGACCGAGTACTACTCAAAGCCTCTTAAAGAGTTGAATATTTTTCATATCTTCATATTTTTCAAATACTATTAATCTCAAGGAAGAAACTTTTAGAGTATCCCCTATCTTAGATCATGTATAGCATCGAATATTACCACAAGCGGGGCTACTTTGGTAATGTTACTACAAGCCCAGTGTCTAACATTTTGCTAAAACACAGGTACGTCTCAAGCTTATTACTCCGCTTTTGTTGGCAAGAAGATAAGAATACATCAGTCAATAAGTATCGACACTAAGTCTACATAACCAATCATCTATGCAATGTACACATAATTTCTTCAGTTATTATGATTTGCGTGGTATGCTCGAATCACAGATTGAGTAATTGAATAATAAATAACTACTCGCAAAAACCGGCATGAATATCCTTAAATTTACTTAACATAAGTATAAAATGATCACGTACTCATGAAACTTGGTTTATTTCCTATCAATTCTTAGCTAGGAACTCACAATTCTAAAGGTACGAGATAAATAATATGGTATGTATTCAAATTTTCATTTTTTCAATTTTTCTACCGTTTCATTCAAATTTCAATCATAACATAACATAGCTAAGTCTCCTACCCCCCACTTAAACATGGCATTGTCCTCAATGACAAAAGTAAATGAGAATTTAAGAAAAAGACTTAGCTCTGGAAACGGCTCTCAAGTAAATGCAGAACATCAGAGTAAATTTCAGCACGTCGTGGAGAGATAGACACATCCTGTATAAGCAAACAAACTCCACGAAACCGTAAAATACCATGTCTATGGAAGTTATAAAATAATTTGGCAGTAATGAGGTATAAATACCTAAAAACAGTTTAAACCACTTTATTTTATACAACCAAAGACAAGAAAAATACTAAATAGAAAGAAAAATAAACAAGCAACTAAAGATGGTTGCCTTCATCTACAACCTCCACCGCCTAAATATTCTTAAAACCGGGTGGAGAAGACAAAGATCAAAAAGCATTACCCGACGTGGGAAAACACGAGGGTGACTGGCTCACTATGTATTCAGTCCAGAGAAACTTGGTAAGGTATAACAGATTGAATGCGACCTATTGGCTAAAGATAAAATCAAATACTTAGCGCAGAAACTTCTCGCTTGCATTGGATATCAACAACTTAGGGAGATGTAGCTACTCCTCGAAATTACTAATACCCCAATGCATCACGTAAAAGTCATAACCGTCATCAACAAGGTCGGATCGGTGTGATAGTTCAGAACAAAACTCATCATCTATAAATGCCGGAATAGACGGAAAAAAAATGTGAAATTTAAAACTTCCGGTAGAAAGATAAGTTGTACATTGATTGAACCAAAAACCTTTAAAATCTAGCTAGGGTCAGAGCTACACTTACCCCAACTAGTATCATGAAAATCAAAATGATAAAAAATAATCATCAAAGCTTAGCAATATTTCAAATTCCGCAACACGTCGGGATTGTGTAAACAAAATGGAGGTTGAGAGTATGATGGGTTTAGAAAAAGTTACACATAAGGTTGGGAAGAAAAGATAAAGGGTGGGTAAGAAATTGTGTTTTGGGTGGGTTAAGGCATCGAGATTGGGTGGGAGAGTGAAACGGATGGAAAGAAAGAGAGGCGATGAAAGAATGGTTAGAAATGTGAACTGTTGGGGCAGATCGGTGAGAGGATCGAAAAGTTTTGAAGGTGAAAAGGTGTAAAGGGAAAGATAAGGATAATTGCAGAATGAATTGCACATCACTTTGGATTTTCACTTGGATCACCATTCTAAAGGATTTTGGAAGTTGACCAAAATTGTTCTTGTTCGCACCAATCATTCTCTGTTACATTTTCAGTAATTCTCAAGCTCTCTTAATGCTTCCATCTTAAGGTTGATTGCTAAGTTTCCTTTTCTTTAGCAATTTTCTGACTCTCCTAAGAAACTCTATTTCACGCGGCCTATATTGAGTAAAAAAGTTTTGAACATCCTTAGCCCAATGGCCATCGGCACACGGCAAAATAAAAAACCTCAACATATTTCACGTTACTTTTATTTGACTCAAAGAAAACAAAACCTATAATCCTAAAAAGAGATCCTAAGGGTTTTAAAGAAGTAGTTCGAGTTTAAAGTCCTCATTTCGACTTTCCAAAGATTATCCTTGTCAGGTTATCATTCTTGGATCGCTTGGACTTTGACCCTACGAGCACTATTAGAGGTGGCTTGTCGCTTTTGCGGATTAATACCCTTCCTTGGTTGTGAGACCTAGAAAGCGACATTTATCCATACCATTTATACAAAGCTCTTACCTCGGCTCTCATTTTAGGAATTAGTGAATTCTAAGAAACTCGGCTAACATACGGTTTTGGCCTTGACAATAAGAAACAATGAATCAAAGTACTCCGAATAAGGTCGGTTATGTAGGCAAGCCTATGCCGTCTTATTCGTTGGAACATATGTGATGATTCAGGCCAATCCGTCAAGATAAGCCCCGTTTAGCCCGAAGGCTTATCGGCTATGCTAAGTCTTGTCGAAGCTAGCATAACGTACATCACACGTGGAGGAGTCGATTGTGCGGCTTCGGTTAAACTCGCCTTGACCATGGTTAAACCATTTCGAACCTATGTACAAAGATTCTTCGATTTCTAAATTGTCACCCAAAGCGTAATCTCGTTTCTGTTTAAGGTGGGTTCACCGAGAAGCCATCACCATAAAACTCAACGAAAGCAGAAGATTGTGTTCTCTCAAAACTCCCCGTCTTCTTTAGATTGCGAATGCTTAAACTACACAATTTGTTGCTCCCCTGGCCAGTAGAAGCAATCTCATGCCTAGGACAAAGAGATTTTAACAGAACTACGAGGAACTCTTTATTCACTGCTTCCTTTCAACTACTACATGTTTCCGTACACCCTCTAGATGAGACAGATTTGGGGCAGAACCTCCGGCACTAATAAAATTAATCTTACAAACCAACTCCCGGCTAAAATTCATACTGAGGTTCATGTATAGGCCAACTTATGCTCAAAAAACCAAAAGGTAGTAAAACATAAGAAAAAAAAAGGTAGTACCTTGCCTTCAACATTGTACCACAAAGAATTTAAGCCTTAAAATTTTTTTCGGAGCTATCTTGGTGCTTTAAAGGTATTGCTTCCATCGCTTTTCCCATCGTACAGCAGTAATTCCGCATGTTGCTGGGTTATTTTCTCAGCGCCCGCGAAAAATTATTGACTCAGATTATTGCTTCCCTGGTCTCTGCAAACAGAAGAAAAACAAAACAGACCGTAGACTGATTTTAACATGGTTTCCCATGCTGCTATCAGACCTACGGATTAAACATACGGGGATAAACAGACACGCGAAATTCAAGACTCGAAAAACACAAATCAGAAACCGTGTATACAGAACAGAACAAGAACAAAACAAAACAAAAAAAATATTATAAATTCTCGGTCGACCGAATGAGGTCTCTCGGTCGACCGAATAAATTTTTATTTTTATTTTTATTTTAATTTTAAGAATCTGGAATTTTGAGACGAAGAGGAGACAACCGAGAGGACTCAAAAGCGTAAAAGCAGACTAAAGCGTAAAACCGACATGAATAAGAAAATTATTTATATATAAAATTGACCGTTGGCTCTCGGCAACGGCGCCAAAACTTGATGGCGTGGTCAATCAGGTTATAAAATACTTGACCACCATAAACCAATACTAGCAAGAGGACTAGGCCCATCGTAGTATAGCTATAGTGAATCAAGGTCGATCCCACAGGGAACCAATTGTGGATCATCTTATATACAAACAATTAATTAAACATGTCAAGGATATGAAGCGTCTACGACCAACATAGGACAAGAAAAGTAAAGACACGACCCGACACAACGTAATTAACCTCCCAATTATAGTGCAGTATCGTTTGGACCTAGATAATTTATATAATAAAGCTGAACTTATTAGCTGTCAATCCGTTTGTATCTATCTTAGATTGGCTACGGAGTCATCCTCTTTAACTTGACTTAGCACCGGTAGTCACTAGATCTTTGTGATATTGTTACGTGACTTAGCGCTTTTGGTGCCTCCATCTCATATAACTCACACGCTTACGACTCTAAGGATGCCGATATTAACCGTACACCTCGTCCAGGCAACATTCCTATGGTTAGGCGTACTTCTAAACGATCACTCAAGCTCTCGTCCAACTAGCAATTACCAAGTTATAGTCTCATGCTAATCTACGACGTGCACGTATAAGCGGTGCATGCAATTCCCAAATATAAACCTACCTAGATAACGCTGAGCGTCCGAAGATCAATTCATGAGCCTACCTAAGAGTTTTATATTGGTATTTCCTTTACACGTTTTAATTAAACTAAGCGAGTAACGTAGCCATAGCCATACCTCTTTGAGATAATAAATTCTATTAAGTTAACCTAACCATAAAGACATGGCTATTTAACGGATAAAAGCAGGCTCGGTCGGCCGAATAGGTGGGCTCGATTGACCGAGTGAACTCATTCGGTCACCCGAATCAATTTCGTCCCAGTTACATCACGAGCGTATCTCTCGGCGTTTCATCATACACAACGGATTAAAGCGAGAATTCGTAAAGCATTCATATAAACTAACACAGATACGCATTAATTAAACAATACAGATTCATGAATAGAAACTAAGTGTATGGCGTAGGTTATGGGATCCTCATAGACAAGGCTTCGCCACATCCATAACGACATAACCTAGATCTACATCATCTAGCTATGAATTAACTAACTCAAACAATAAAGCATAATTGGGAGGGATTAATTACTTAAAAGAAAAAGCAGAAAATAAAGGCTTACATAACGCATGACCTTTAAATTCTTTGAAACCTTCAATCTACTTATGCTACATTGTATTAAAATATCAAAGTAGAATTATATTCTAAAGTATGAGAGGTGTGTTACAATTCTCGTATTTCTTTGCTTATATAGAGGTTTTGCCGACTTAGGGTGGTTCTAGAAGATAAGCACGATATAAGCCGAGAAACCGCCCGAAAGGCCGACACTCGGTCAACCGAGAGCGACACTCGGTCGATCGAAGCTATAGGCTCGGTCGACCCGAACCTAACACTTGCACACGTTAATCGTTTTCGTCTATCTTGCTCCCCACTCCACGCTTGCGTGTTGATCGATTTCTCTAATTTATCTCTTGATTAATGCTCCGATTTTCTTCCTTATTATCTTGAGATAATTGATTGAATGACATTAATCCTCTCGATTTGTTGTGATCTGCAAAATCAATAATTATTGCACAATAAATCGGCTTTTAATAATGAAAACGGCTAAATACCAAATATCATATTAATAATCACTTAACATTAAATAATAAATATAAACATGTGATTTAATATGAAATATATATTATTAATCTCGATTTAAGGTCAACGTTGATGACTTTTACGGGTATAATTTGACCGTCATCAGTAAACATTATTCTAACGAGTTTAACTAGGTGATTAAAAAGAATAGCCGAACCATGATCCAACAGGTTATCTCCCCACAGGAAAAACTTAATAAGGAGTGTGTTTTATCTGATTTAGTTTATATGACATTCACGGGTGTCAACTCTTTATTCTTGCATTTAGATCTGAACAACTCTCGCTTAACCCCCATACTGGCTTTATTAACCCTCCCTTTAGAAAGCTAACTCGTCTAATATGATTGACCAGAATAAAAAGCTGCTGAAAACCTCACAAAAGCATAGTCCTGACTTGTCACTTAGGTTATCAATCTAACTGTCAGATCTATGTTTTAATGATTCCAATCAGAACATGAGTTTATCATACGAACTTTTAATTAAGCGCAACACAACTCCCATCTCGTTTCCCAAGGGTTGATTTCACCCGTTTTCACATAATTCGGCTATACGTGGATTTAGCTACTCATGATAACAAAATATAAATATATGTATATATATATATATATAGATACATAAATATAGATACTAATATAGATATATATATATATATATATAGATATATGTATATATAGATATAGATATATATATGACAAGAATGAAAGAAACAAAAGGAAAACGATATTATAACTATGTTAACTATTCGAATTATTACGAGATTACAACTACATATATATATATATATATATATATATATCTATCTATCTATATAGATATATATGTTGAAATAGTGTCCTAAACCCAATCGGGTTGGACCGGATCCGACCGGGTCGGATCATTTATACTATTTCTTTATGTTTATGCATATATAAAATGGCTTATTCTGTTGTCATATATATGTTCTTTTAAAGAACCAATTATGAATTGATATATGATAACGTCCTTAGTATTAAACTGTGATAGAGAAACCATGATAGGCGATTATGGTTGATGAGATCTCTAATCACTTTAATGAGTTTGATACTTAAATGTCTCTAGGTGGACGTACCATCAAGCAGGGCATTGATAGTATAAGCAGGACTAGCACGTATTAGATGTCTTACATCTTTAAAGGCGAGGATAGATCTAAATCTATCGAAGTGTAGAGACACTTGGGATGCGCACGCGTGTATTATATAGAATGCGACGTTAGGATCGACCCACTTACGAGATAAGTGTCACACTATGTGGCGGTTGTGTAATTATCCTTAGGACCGGAGTCTTCATGGCATCACGGTGTGGATTTTCATACTTTGACACTATTGAGGTTTCCGCTAGCCATGGGGCGATCATGCGGTAGTGATTGGTGTGTGATTTGAAGCATCGCGGAGTATACATGATTGGTCGTCCGGGAATCGCGTACCACTATCGGTGAGGGTAAATATCCGAAAGGGCCTTCTTATAAGGAATGTCTTGTTCTCGTGAATCTTTGCAAAGTGGGAGTAAGCGTGTTGCCGAGAGAGCTTGATATCCAGTTTATAAGATACGGTTGTTAATGTTTGACACTCGATGTACGACCGTATGGATATTGTTACAGCGATAGGATTGTAAGTTACACGGTAACTGTTTCACATGAAAGGTAGTAGTCATTGCATTTGACTCTTCCGATGGGTCACGGTGTGTTGCTAGACGCTATCCCGTGATCGTTAGGCATGAAGGGCATTTTCGTAATTTGCACTTTGTGTTTACGGCCAACATATTCGGAAACCTATCGGGTCACACACATATGAACATCCAGCCGGATTAAAATGTGGTTATAGATGATAACCAAATAAGGAAAGTTTATCTCGAGACTATAAAGGTTATAGTGGTAAATTAATATGGTGGTATTTATTTATTATGAATAAATAAGATACAAGATATTAATTATGTTGATTAATTAAAATACATATATGATGTGTATGTCGAAATTTAATGTGTATATTGATACACATGAATTTTGCAATTTAATTAATGGTATTACCATATATTAATATAAGATATTAATATATATATCCAATATATATGGCGGCTAAATTTGTGTGTGTAATTGATACACACGTAAATGCCAATTGATCAAATTGACATGTTTGATTATTTGGATATTAATTGATTTTGAGAAAAATAGATTTATGGTGATAATATAATTTATATTCAATATAAGATATTGGAAAATTAAATTATGGAAAGAGAGATCAATCACATTAATTGTTTTTCCTTATTTTTATTGGAAAAAGGTTTTCTTCTCCTCCACTCCAAGCTATAGGGGGCGCCTCTTACACTATAAATAAGAGGGCTTGCCAAGCTCTTGAGTACACCATTCTTCCAAGAGCAATTGTTCTTGTGAAAAATTGCAAGAACTCATAGTTCTTGTGTAAGAAAGAGGGCTTCTATAGTGAGTTTGTGAGGAGGAAAAAGTCGGTCTAGCAACCGGGGTTTTCAATAGCAATCCTCGATGGGATTCCGGCGGGCTGTTCGTGTGGATTTGGCGGTAGAGGCCGAACACTTGGGCGGCTCCATGTCGAACTACTCTCCTTAGGCGGTCAAAGCGTCGATCTTTTAGATCAACCAAGGTAACCGCCGTCTTTAGTTTATTCGTTTATTGCTTAAACGAAGTCGATCTTGGGAAAAGGAAATCAAAATTTTTGAATTCCGCTGCGTTCCCGCGTTGATTTCCTAACAATATAGGCCCCAAAACATAAGAAAAACGAAGGAAAAAGGTAGAGGAAAATATATATATAGATGTATATATATATATATATTTGGGGGCATTTGATCAAATGGATCGGCTGGGGTATTTATAGGGGTAGTAGGCGGCGGCGTGCGGCCCTATCTCCGGCGCGTGCGGTGCTCTGATCTGATTCCTTTGTCAGACTCCCATGTGCTTGAAATGATGATTATTCCGGCGCGTGCCGGCTTATTCCGGTTCGTGCCGAACCGTCAAAATATCAGCTGTTCGGAAAAATACCCATCTTGAGTTGTTGAACTTTGATTGACATGATTCAAAGTGCGTTGGAAAGCTTATTTGAAGATCTAAAACTCTCATGAAGAAATCTTCCCCAGAAAATGCCTTTAAGTTGGGTCAAATGTCCGTTGAAGATATGTTATGGTAGAAGCACTAAGGACAATTGATCCGTTTGAACTCGTTAGCTTATGACACCTTCTTCTATTCCTCAAAAGATATGTTTTTTTGCCTCAAAACGTGTCGTCACTTGGGATCTTGGTAAACATATAATCCTGCAATAAAACACCAGAATACCAAACGTAAATCCGACACGACACTCCGGTTACTAAACCGGTACAAAAACTAGTAAAAACATGATATTTTATAAAATACTTACTACTTACACATTTAGATAAAACTAAGGAATTAATGACTTGAAATGATATAATGATGCTCAAAATGATATCAGAAGTAGGGTAAAATATGATCATAATCAGTGTGAATTTTTCCCTCATCACGAAGCCACTTCAATTCACACGTGATAGCAGCCTTAGAACGATATTCGGCCTCAGTGGAAGAATGCGACACCGTATGTTATTTCTTAGTCTTCCAAGAGACCGGTGAGGTGCCAAGAACCACAAACCACCCACTCAATGAACGCTGAGTAACCGAGCAACTAGCCCAATCCGAATCACACCATCCTTCCAGGGATAATGGACTGTCAGCCTACAACAATATACCCTGACCGGGAAGTGTCTTCAAGTAGCGGACAACCTTCAATGACGTGTCCTAATGTGCTGGGCGAGGTGATTGCATAAACTGAGATAGGATATGAACAGCATAAGCCAAATCAGGTCGTGTAACTCCAAGATAAATAAGGCAATCCACCAGTCGTCAGTATTTACTCGGATCGTCTAGCTGTGCACTCTCATCTGTAGCTAACCGATGATTTTGCTCCATAGGGAACTTGGCAGGCCGAGCCCCTAACAAACCTGTTTCCTCAATAATGTCAAGAGCATACGTCCGTTGAGAGAGGAAAATGACTTGAGGATTTTTAGCCACTTCCAATCCAAGGAAGTACTTTAAACACTCCAAATCTTTCATTTTAAAACAACAGCTCAAATAATTTTTGAATATCTAAAGGGCCGTAGCATTGTTGCCGGCAAGAATCATATCATCTACGTAAACCAACACATTGATGCAGACATCCCCACGTACAAGGGTAAATAAGGAGTAATCAAAATAAGATTGGTGAAATCCATACTGTTTTAATGCCGAATAAAGTTTTACAAACCAACAACGAGGCGCCTACTTCAACCCATACAAAGACTTCCGCATACGACATACGAGATTTGGATGTTGCTGTGCAAATCCAGGTGGAATCTTCATGTAAATCTCTTCATCTAGATCCCCATGAAGAAACATATTATGAACGTCCATTTGCTGAAGTTCCCATTGTATAACCACAGCGACTGCTAGAAAAGCACGAACCGTCACCATTTTGGCAACATGAGCAAATGTCTCATGATAATCGATGCCTTCGACTTGATGATTACCAAATGCGACCAAGCGAGCCTTTAACCGCTGAAGATTTCCGATCTCATCATATTTTTCGGTATACACCCATTTGCTACCTAGAGCCTTTTTGCCCGGAGGCAACTCTTGCACCTCCAATGTGCCTTGTTCCTCCAAGGCCCGTATTTCCTCTGCCATAGCTCAGTGCCAACCTTCAAATTTTACTGCTTCTTTAAAATGTCGAGGGGGTTGACCTGCGCTCACATTAGCTAGAAAGCGTCTATGTGCATCAGAGAAGCGAGTATAATCAATATAATGTGTAAGCGGATATAAACTACTTGAGGAGATGGATGGACCGGAGGAGCACGCCGATGGAATTTCTTTTTCCACTGTCGTATGAGTCATGAATTCCTGATAATGAGAATTGGGAATCTTCGTACGTTTCCCCCGTCTTAACTCCATGGTGTCATCTATCGGTTCCGTCGGCACATCTGCAACTACCTCAGCATTGTCCACAACCCCCTCTGCGTCACTAGGTGGGGCAGTCCCCCCATCAAACCACTAATATCCGCATACACATCACCATCATCCATGTCCAGAAATAAAATGGGAGAGGTCGGAGTAGGGGACGACTTGGCCATAGGAAAAACGTGTTCGAAAAACCTCACATCCATAGTCACAAATATTTCTTTAGTCTCTAAATCAAACAAGGTCCATCCTTTCTTCCCAAAGGGGTATCCTACAAACACACACTTTCGACTCCGGCTTTCAAACTTATCACCCTTGTGCCGTAAATTATGCACGTAACATAAACATCCAAAAACATGAAGGGCATCAAAATTAGGTGGTTTGCCGAAGAGGCGTTCAGAGGGTGTCTTATAATTTAAAACGCGTGTCGGGGTTCGATTTATTAAATAACAATCCGTCATAACACACTCTCCCCAAAACTTTATTGGAAGATGTCCTTCAAACATAACGCCCGAGTCACGTTCAAAATATGTTGATGTTTTCTCTCAACCCTACCATTCTGTTGTGCTGTGCCCACACAAGACGTTTCAAAAATAATACCTTGCTTTTGAAAATGCATAAGCAAACATTTAAATTCAGTCCCATTATCACTCCTAACACGTTGAATATTCAAAAAAATATTTTCAACTTCCCATTAATTATATAATAAATAAAACCAAATTAACACAACGAGAATAATCATCCACAATTGTCAAAAATATGAGGCCCCGCATATAGAAGGAGTCGCATACGGTCCTCACAAATCACAATGCACCAACTCAAAAATTTTACTAGCCCTACTATCACTACTTGGGAAACTTTCCCGCGGTTGTTTAGCCCGGAAACAGGCCTCACAACCATCTTTATTGAGAAAACTAGACTCACTCATATAGGGAAGTTGCTTCAATACTTTTTCTGAGGGATGTCCCAACCGCTTGTGCCATAGATCCATGGATATTGTCCCACTGAGAGCCATAACTTTCACGTGTGGTACTCCCCGGAAGAAGAAAAGTCCATCTTCGAGTTCACCTACTGCAATCATCCTCCTCGTTATTCGGTCCTGCATAACATATAATGTGGAAGTAAGTTGAATGTGACAGTCATGATCGTCAAGCAACTATGTGACGGACAATAAATTGCATGCCAAATGGGGCACAAAAGAACATCTTTAAGCTTTAGACCACCGTGCAATATACTCGTTCCTTCATGAGTGGCATTAGATGTTTGACCATCTGGTAATCCAACAGGACATTTTTCTATTTCCCGTACATCCACTAAATTACTTAACTCACGGGTCACGTGATGTGTAATCCTTGGAGACACACGTTGGAAGACTTTGGCTTCTTAACTAGGCTCTCAACTAGCTCGAATTGGATTGAAGATTGTTCTTGGAGTTTATTCACCATAAACTGGTAAGCAATCTAACCCCATCGTAGGTTAGATCTAATGTATTTATGTATTTTGGTTGACTAGATCTAGATCTTGTATTTTCCGCTGCGTAATCGGGTGGATCTATGATCCATCCGGCGATATTACATCCTACACGGCTCTTGACCATTCATCATAATTGTCACCACGTAATTGAGTCGGTGTTATAAGATAGCCTGGATTATCGGTGGTGCTAAGGAAGTAGGCATCCACCTTCTTAGTTTGTTCTTCCCCGTCAGCCATGATGAAACCTTCGGTTGCAGCTTAGGGTTTTCTGCTGCTTCGTTCCTTTTTTTTTTTAAGGCCGAAACCTTACTCTAATACCATGATCAATTTGATAGATCGTAATAATGTTTTGATTTCATTCAACCATCAATCGAGTATTTATACATCTTAGGAGATAACCCTATCTCCATAAAATACCAAATATAACTTTTTCCTACACAGCATATACTTATACCTGATATACCTAACCCGCAACAGGACACTGTTCCAGTAGGTTGGGCCTATTAACCCGGCCCATTACAAATTATATGAGCCACGACGATGTAGCCGCACCCACTTATGGCAAGCTGGTCGCTAGATCCTAGACGCCTTTCTGTCCGCCACTTCTAAACCAGACGTATCTCCATCATATGATTTCCTCTCCTTACAGTCAAGGCAAGATCGTACCCGCTGCTCGCCTTCACCACGCTAACGTCGCCGCGGACAGCACATACGGGCACCTGGCGTGGCTATTTACATGATTCAGTGCATACAGATATTTATCTAGGATACTTATGGCACTTGTATAAGTTATTTCTTATTATATCATTAGCTGTCTAATCATGAACAGTAGACCAACTTACTTGTCTATAAATAGGGGATCATATGTAACGGAGAAAAAGACCTGAGAATTAATACACACAGCCAAACTCTGCCCTTTTGCCGCTAACCACCGGCCCAATCTGTTGTTATTTACTTTATGCTTATTCCGCCACCTTGTTCTAAATTACCGCTTTACCCTCTCCGGAGGAATCACCCATAACAGCCTTATATCCTCAAGATTGACACTGTTACCGCAAAACTGATATTCCACGCAACATCAGTTGGCTCCGTTACCGGGAAACGGCATCAATATCATTCTCATCAAGATCATTTGCTCCACCGCAAGAGTGATCTCACGGCGGCGACAAGGTTGGATAAGCATTTAGATCGTCACAGCCGGAAGGAACTCCTTCATCATCATCACATGCAAACTCGCACTCGAGTCCATCTATAAATGTAAAGGTTGGTTAAATCTCTAGCTCAGCTATTAATCATCAATATCCGAAAGAACAAGAGCCCTTAAGTTATCGCCTTTACTCCCAGATATACAAGCTCAGAAAATCATCAAAACTACTAGCCAAATATCCCCATTTCGCACATACCCCTAAAACTCTTCTAAAAATGGTTGGAGGAAAAGCTATAAGCCCTACCACCCCAGCTAAACAAATTCACAGAACCCCCATGAAGAAGGGAGGAGAAAACCGAAAGGTGATATCTTACGGGGGTGGTCTTTGGGAGAGATATCACGCCGGACATGAGGGATTTCATACAGGAAAAAACTCGTGCCCGCCAGTTGCGTGAGGAGAATTTGGCGGGAACTTCTCGTTTGAATGCTACAGTAGCAGATAAGGCATCCGTACCGCCAAATTCGAATAGATTAGCCCTGCAGGCACATATGGAGTATGTAGAGGAGATGCGGTTGGGAAATGAGCTTCTAATCGCTGAAGGGCTTCCACCTCTGCCTATCCGAAAATTCAAATCTCCCCAACCCGCACAATTCGAAAATCAACTAACAGCGGCTCCCCAAAAAAATCAAGCTCAAAAAAGCGAAACATGGGAAGCGGTCATGCGACGTCGCGGAAGAGATCGACTTTTGTTATTGGGGGCCCACGGTCGGCGACATGGTGCGACTCCGGAACACAAAGAAATCATCGGTCAGTTACACTCGCATGGAGGGGCAGGGGGATTCTCAGACAAGAGGGGGTTATGCAGCGAACCTGCCCATTCCGGAGGACAAGGAAGAATTGGGGGTAATGAAAAAGCAGATAGAGGAATTGCGGTAGCGGGGCCAAAGGAACAAAATTTGTTCCCACTGGGAACAAGTGTGCTTCATCCTAATATCTTGAAAGAAGCGCCGCGAGAGAACGCATTATCAACTTTACCAATTATCATGTAATAACAGATCCATTGGGTGGCTATCCGCTTTTCAAAGCGAGGATCGATTTGTGTGCACGCCTAGCGAGGATGCATGGTGCATTGCTTTTGTGGGGTCTATGCGAGGATAGAGCCGCATCATGGATTCGAGGTCTACCTCCGGCCTCGGTTACATCATGGGGCGACCTTATTAACAAGTTCATAGCGGAGTTCGATCGGTGGGGACCAAAGAAAACACACATTGATACTGTATGAGGTCCGTCGTCGAGCGCGAGAGGAACTCGCGGCTATTACGAGCGATTCTATAAAGTTTATGAGCTAACAAGAGGATCGCGGACAACGTCGTGATGAGCGACTTTGAAACAAGGTTGAGTCCGGGTACTGAAATCATTCTTAGCGCTTAACCCCACCAACGAACTTACAAGAAATTTGAGCTCGACAAGAAAGTACGTCGCGACAATGGGTAATGAGGGGCGTCTTCCTCGGGTAAAAATAAACAAAGGTTGGCCTTGATCCGCGAAAGATACCAGCGAAGTAATGAACGGGACATTAAGAAGCCCGGTAAGTTCAAAGAAGAGCATTTTACCCCTATCAACATCTCCTACACCCAAATGCTAAATGAAATTCGAGATGAGGTACCCGAGCCCTATCCTATGGTTACGGATTCACGTCGCGACGCTAGCAAATTTTGTGAATACCGATGTTGCGTGGAATATCGATTTTATGATAATGAGTGTCAATCTTGAGGATATAAGGTTGTTATGGGTGATTCCTCCGGAGAGGGTAAAGCGGTTATTTAGAACAAGGTGGCGGAATAAGCATAAAGTAAATAACAACAGATTGGGCCGGTGGTTAGCGGCAAAAGGGCAGAGTTTGGCTGTGTGTATTAATTCTCAGGTCTTTTTCTCCGTTACATATGATCCCCTATTTATAGACAAGTAAGTCGGTCTACTGTTCATGATTAGACAGCTAATGATATAATAAGAAATAACTTATACAAGTGCCATAAGTATCCTAGATAAATATCTCAGATGCCTTTGAATCATGTAAATAGCCACGCCAGTGCCCGTATGTCTTTGTCCACGGCGGCGTTAAGCGTGGTGAAAGCGGCGGTAGTGCGATCTTGCCTTGGCGTAAGGGAGAGGAAATCATATGATGGAGATACGTCCGGTTT